>JBCNYH010000008.1:22398390-22400890 GCA_039654325.1 Tandanus tandanus | reverse complement strand
GTTGTTTCAGAATAAACTCAAGGTTTGTGAGTGTGTATTTGTGAATGAATGAATGAGTGAGTGTGTGTGAGTAAATGAATGAGTGAATGACTGTGTGTGTGTATGAGTGTGAGTGTCCGTGAGCGAGTGTCTGAGTGTGAGGGATTTGGACAAACATCTACTGGATTACTGGACTAGATTTTTGAGATTTGGACACTTTCTGAACGACTGTAAAGGAAAAACAGTGTAAGACACATCAGAATATCAGAAACACCCGAATTCATTTAAAAGGTTTCCTCCACCTGCCTCATGGACAGACACGCTGTGATATGACTCTCTGCACGTCCAGTCCGACTCCACCTGTCTCATGGACGGACACGCTGTGATATGACTCTCTGCACGTCCAGTCCGACTCCACCTGTCTCATGGACGGACACGCTGTGATATGACTCTCTGCACGTCCAGTCTGACCCCACCTGTCTCATGGACGGACACGCTGTGATATGACTCTCTGCACGTCCAGTCTGACTCCACCTGTCTCATGGACGGACACGCTGTGATATGACTCTCTGCACGTCCAGTCCGTCCCCACCTGTCTCATGGACGGACACGTGGTCAGAAGTAGGAAGGAGTTGTTTTGTTCACAAATTGAAGCTTTTGGTCATCACAACTTTTAATCTAAGCTAAAGCACTTGGTACCATTTTAAGTGTGTCGGTTTTCTTCCTTACACACTTCAGGATTAAATGGTCTGTGTAAGACTACTTGAAGGCTAATAATAGCTCGTTCTGGTGACACGGTGGCATAGTGGTTACTCTCCCTTCACAGCAAAAGGGTCCTGAGTTTATTTCTGTGTGGATTTTGCATGCTCTTTTCATACTTTTCATTTGTGTACTTTGGTTTCCTCTCACAGTCCAAAGACATGCACACTAGGCTAACTGGCTGTTTTAAATTGCCCCTAGGTATGAATGGGAAGTGAATGGATGTTTGTCCTCAAGTACCGTTTGGTGTGAGAGGGGTGGGTTTTGAGTGTTTCATTATTTTTATTTATTTCTGTTTAGGATGGAAACACACTAACCTGTTTATTTATTTATTTAAATGTTAGATTTACATTTATTAGTTAAATTACACTTTGAAAAATCTGACTCATTTGGGTCCTAAAATAAATCCTGGTTTAATAAAAGACCAGAGCAGGTATAAAATCAGTTCTTTTCTACTTGATTATGACTTTAAACGGTGTATGTTTTTTAAATGTCTGTAACCTGTGCCCCCCTCTTTAATTGTTTCTTTGCTCTTGACATCCGACTGAGTGTTTTAAGTACAGCACTTCTTACATTCTGGTGACTTTGCTGTTCCGTGCTACAGCTGCAAAAGTGCTTTAAAGCTTCTAAGTCTGAAATCATTATACTCGTCTTTGTACAATTTATCTCAAGACCTTTAGAGTTGTGAGTAAATGCTTTGTAATGTTGCACAATTTTCATTTTCAGGACAGAAGAACAATGAAGATCTTGGAATTTTATATTCGAATCGGGCAGCTGGTTACTTGAAAAGTGGAAATTGTAGTGAATGCATTAAGGACTGCTCAGTGTAAGTTTTTCAGAACTTCTATTTAAAAATTTTGTTATTCTCACTGTATGTAATAACTCAGAAGTATTTTTAGGTGCTGGAATGGATGACTGGTTAAACAGAGTACTTGAGCTCACAGCAGACGGTCGGACCATTTGAAGCTTTATTTGAATAATACTCCTCACTGAATGTTTCACCAAGTAACAAATTAAACTACTTAAACTATTATTATTATTATAAATTATTCAAATGAGCACAGTAGTAATGTCTGCTGCCAATGATATTGATTGCCATATACATATAAATATATACACGTAAAGACATAAATGTCTCCATGATGTACATCATTTCATTACAACAAAAATATAGGTGTACCCATTAATTAATGAAATACATCAGGGAATGTTATAGGAAAAGTGTGGGGAGGCGTGGTACATTAATGTGGTGTTAATGTTCTGTAACACATCTCATTATTCCTTATATCCTCATAGGTACTCATAGTCTGAGGTTTATTACTTTAGCACTTATAATTAAAATAAGTCTGATTTAAGCTAATTAACAATTCCTCACCAAGGTGAGGTGGACTGTTCAATTCAGTGACATCCATTAGGTCTGAGGTGAATAATTGTTTTAGTATTTACTACACAGGTGCATAAAAAGCTAATAAATGAGTCAAGATTTTTATTGTGTTTTTTATGAACCCGTCAGATAAGTTGACCTTAGCCTTCGACCGCCCTCATAGAAAATGCTTGTCCAGATAGCATATCATTCTATTAATCTTGCTTCAGCTTATAGTGGGGGCAAAGGTTTATTATATCCTAAAACTAAAACCAGATTTTTATATTTTCCATTTTTAAAGTGTGGTGATGTAGCATGCCCCAATATTCAATTCAATTCAGTTTTATTTGTATAGCGCTTTTTACAATTGACATTGTCACAAAGCAGCTTTACATAGTA
>JBCNYH010000008.1:22361323-22373862 GCA_039654325.1 Tandanus tandanus | reverse complement strand
AGCTCTCTTTGAAAATAGGTCACGTTTTTTCCCGTTTAATAACGGATTATTAAACGGGAACAAACGTGACCTATTTTCAAAGAGAGCTGACGCTCTGGGTTTCAACACGAGACCACCAAGATGCTGACTCCACCCACAACGAGAATGTGGCGTTTGTGAGAAACGTTAGTGACATTTTTTCGGTTCTTGGGGTCTTCGTCATGCTCGAGTTTCTCCTCTTCGTGGTAACGTATCGTTCATTTCGTTTCTAAAGGGCCGAGGTCCTGAGGTGATGTTTACGGCGTTAGAATGGATCAAAGAATCCGTGGATTGGATTCTAGAACTCCAGTTTAAACCTACCTCCAGTGAAGTGAACCCAGAGCTCCAGGATGCAGGAGGATCTGGACTTCGTGGCTTGAGGTGGATTTGGAATCGACGTTTAAAGCTCCAGTTGATGTGGATGTGGATTTTCCAGCTGTGATGAGCATCAGACCTCCAGTTGATCAGAATTCCCTGCTTGGGTATTTGTGGATTACAGGTCGGATATGAGGGATGCAGTGATGTTGGTTTGGGTTTGTTGATGTGAGTCAGTGATTTTTTACTCGACGTTTCCACTCACAGATTCATGATGAGAGCCAATCAGGGTACATCTCGTTAAACTTAATGATTAAAGGAAAATTACAAACCATCTGTAAACACAGTGAATGTTTGTTTTGTTGTTTTGTTGATTGTTGTTGTTTGTTCTATTGTTTGTTTGTTGTTTAGTTGTTTGTTGTTGTTTATTTTGTTTGTTGATTTTTGTTGATTGTTCTGTTGTTTGTTTGTTGTTTATTTTGTTTGTTGTTCTTGTATTGATTGTTGTTTTGTTGATTGTTGTTTGTTCTGTTTGGTTGTTGATTGGTTTTGCTGTTTGTTTTGTTTGTTGTTTTGTTGTTTGTTTTGTTGTTTTTGTGAAGATGCTGATAAGAATCTCGTGATTTAAATCCAGGAACGCGGGTTCTCTGTCAGGTTGTGATGAGCGCTCAGCGTCCTGATCTCTGACGCATCAAAGAAATCCTTCGACTCTAAAACCTGTTCTTAGTTTCCCTCGACAGGAAACGAGCACATTCTCCGCCCCCACACGCCCGAGTCACTGATCCGGCCGTCGGGAGGAACCATGCTGGATGAAGGTTGACGATGTTTGAAAGGTTTAAATGTTTGTTTGTATCAGTGTTGTTTAGAAGAAGCTGAGTGAAGACTTCTCTCCACTGTTCTGGCTCCCATCAGCGAAGCTGGATAATGGAGTGTGTAATTTTTTGGAAAATGAGGCAGAATGTACCAAGCATAAGTTCCTTGTAAACACAAAATAGTTTTTTTTCGGTCTGATTGAGGTTTCAGGAGACATTTATAATTTTTTCTTTTTTTCCTGAGGTGGGAATGTTTCCTCTTACACAAACATGCCTTGGAACAAACGCCATCAGGAGTTTGGGTTGCCTGCATGAGTGACCTTGCCTCCGAAGGGTCACAGTGGTGGTTCTCTTTTATATCTCCTGCATCAGATCACAATCTCATACCACATCTCTCAGGATCTTAACAGCCGAAGCAGTGAAAAAACCCCCGAGAAGAATCCGTGTGGAGCGGTGGAGGTTCGGTGCGAAAGCTGTTTCGAGTCAGCGTGTGACCCGCGGGTCGAGCCGCAGGATGAGTGAGCGCTGACGGGGATTCTGTGGTTGGATTCGTCTCCTCTGAACAGTAGCATTTCGCCTGCGGGCTTGGTGGTCCGTTTCTGGATCAAAGACGTTCTGAGGGTTACGCCGTCTCCGGTCCGGTCAACACAAAACACCTTTTAGCTCCGCACCGCGTTCCCATGAGAGCGCTGTTTCTCCACGATTATATGAAGACGATCTCAGTGCGTGAGGTGACGAGTAGCGCTGGTCAGAGGGCCTGCAGTGCGTTAGAAGTGTGTTAACACCCGCCATCTGCACCTCGTACCTGTCTTCTTCCATCTCTCCGACCTTCCAGGACTCCTGTTGACGTGCGGCACGCGTTAAATATAAACCGGCTTTGAAACGTTAAAGCGCTGAAAGACAGCATTGTTCTATGGGTTTTTTTACAGCGTGATGTCGAAGGCCACGTGGTATCCATGTTGGATAAACCCTGAGCGAGATGCTAGGCGGGTTTTGGTTACTGTAGGTTGGTGCGTAGCGCTGTAGGACGTCAGGACGGTGATGGATGGGTTTAATCAGTCCCTCTCGGATCCCCGTCTTTAATAAAACCCGTCTTTCAGACGAACTTCAAAAGCCGCGCGATAGACAGACCCCGAGATTGGAGTTGTAATATTTTACTCATGTCTTATGTCTGCTTTATTTTTCGACTTCTGGATAAATCCTTCTTTTGTTTGTCTCAGTGGTCGAAATTAGTTCAGCTCCCGCGGCGATCATGTGCGTCGCTACACAAAAAAACATCATCATAAAATGGAATAAAATAATAATAACAATAATCAGAAGCAGATTTTCTTTTTACAGCCGTGTTTTTATTCGTAGTAGATTTGAGATTCGGTGCGGCGGTGTAGCAATTAGCACATCCTCCTCATAACACGAAGGTCCTGGGTTCGTGTCCCAGGCTCGGCTCGAGTGTTTCTGTGTGAAGTTTGCATGTTCTCCATGTGCTTGCGTGGGTTTCCTCCGGGTACTCCGGTTTCCTCCTACAGTCCAAAGACATGCACAGTAGGCTAACTGGCTGTTCCAAATCGTCCCTAGGTGTGAGGGTGAGTGTGAATGGTTGTGTGTGTGTTGCCCTGTGATGGTCTGGCGAGCTGTTAAGGGTGTACCCCACCTTTGCCTGGAGTCGGCTGAGATAGGCTCCACCCTTCCCATGACCCTAATAGGATTAACGGTTCAGTGAATGAATGTTTGGTGGTGTGTAAAGGCCACACATGTGCACCTCTTCTTTACGCTTTCTTGGTCACATGACAGGCTGTGATTTTTACGAGAATAAAGCGAGGCTGGTGAGGGAAGTATGAGTAATATAAATATAAAACGATTCACATGTATGCACTGATTAAAGGGACTTTGTGAACATTTAATTTTTCACTGAACTCTTCACTATTCTGTAAAGGTTAAAGGTCACGCCGGCGTTAGAGCAGATATGGATGTTGGGAGTTCTGTGTGATGGAGCAAGTCATTAATCCCTGAGATAATGGAGATAAAGCTCTGCTTCTCCGCAACTCTTCCTTTGTTGTGTTTTTTCTTTATGGTATGAGAGTTGGAACGTGGCACTCGCAGCCTTCCTGCTTTCGGAATAAGCCTGGAGTGAATCAGTTCCAGCGTCTGTGACTTGCTGCACCATCATCAATCTTGTGTATCACAACAGAGCGACTTTTTCACTTTCATTTCTTTCATCGTTTGATGTCGTCCTAATTTATTGTCTCTGTTCAAAATAACTCTCTTCGCTGTCTGTTTGTTTTCTGCGACCTTCATGACAGAAGATCCGGCCGTTGTGCAACTCGCATTCGAGCGGCGCATCGCATCGCATCCACAGGGAGTTGACGTCACCCTGAGATGAAAAGCGTTCCTCGATCTTAATAGGTTCCAGTCCATGAAAAAATGTCCGGCTGTGAAATGTCGTAATAAACGCAGCGGCTTTAAGGAAGGACGTAGTTTGACGGATGACCTTTGGCTCCATGAGAGGAATAAAGGCTTGATGGTTCGAGCGTGAGGACTCGGGAGACCGCGAGGATTTGGCTGGAAGATGCTGGAACAGAGAGAGAAGTGTAGGAGCAGGTTCAGGTAAAACGGACAGAGAATAAAAGAGAGACGAAGAAAAAGGTCGTCAAGATGTTTTTATTTATTCATCATCAGCAGTAATTTATTTACAGCAGATGAGCTTTTAATCAGAGCGACTTATACGCCTGAACAGGTGAGGGTCAAGGGCCTTCTCAATCGCCCAGCAGTGACCGCCCAATGAGGACGCTTGCTTGGTGATCGGCGTCGTACAAATAAGATTGGAAGAAGAAAACAAGAAAAGCAAGGAGAAAACGAACCAAAGAAGTAAAAAAAAAAAAAAACTACATTTTGAGCAAAAGAAAGAAAGAAAGGAATAAAAAAAAGAGAAAGAGTGAAAGAGGGATTCTTCAGGAGGAAAATTTCCCGTCATGTCATCGGTGTGTAATCGTTTTGATGTTTTGCCTGAAACGGCGGTTATTAGTGAGGTCATTAACTTGGCTGTTTTTTCCTCGGAGCGTCTCCGTGAAATCGATCCTCTGATTTCCTGCAGCGTTACATCACTCTTCAAACACGACTTCAGACCTCACAATAACGCTTTACACGTGAGACGTGCTGAAACTTGATAAACTACAGCTTTCCACGTCACGCCGTAAACCTGAGATCCCTCGAAATGGAAGGGCCGTGACAACAAAGGGATTCTCCTTCTGCTAGCGCCGCTACTAAACAACAGTCTTCTAAAAATAGAGTCGGAGCGTGAATCCGATACCGCGCTCGACAACCCGGATACGTTTCGCGCTTTTGTCCCGGCCCGGATTACATGTGTTCCCCAAAGCAGGTGTTACATCCTGACAAGACTTACAGATGGAAGGAGATGGCGTTCCGGAACAGGTTGGGTTCCATCTCCGTCCTGAGACTGACGACGCCGCTGCTGGCGAGGATATCGTTCATGAGAAATGACACAAACTGCGGTTCCGTGATCTCATCTCATATACTAGCGTGAATGGAGGTTGACGCGAGAGCGCTGCAGAGAGCGTGTGTGTTCCTTTGGTTTCCGTGCAAACATGCGAGTGTTGAAGGACGATGTCATCTTGTTTCTCTTCCTCTCATTGTTTTGGAATGAGTTTTTTTAGAAAGCACCACATGGTTTGGTTTAATGGAGGAAAATAAATCCTGGTCATATAAACGAGTTTAAAACCTAAACCCACAGTGACTCGCCGGTCCTGGGGTATCATATCGCCATGACAACAGTTGAAATTACATCCTGTCGAGTTTGAGCAACAGGCCGGGTACTTGGGTGGGGTACAGCAGGGTGCTGGATTACACTCGGTGCATTCGGAGATTACTTTGAGGTATTTTTGTTTTTGAGGTTATTTGTGGTAGTGTTGGGTCACCGTGGTTCAGCCAGGGTCGCCTGGGTATTTTTGGGTAAATGGGGGGTGGTTAAGGAGTAGGTGATAAGATCTGGGAAGAGATTGGGGTTGTTTGGGGCCTCTGGGGTAATTTTATGCTGTAAGTATGAGGAGGATTTGGTGTTGTTGTGGGGTAACTGGAGGGGGCTTCGGTTTGTTGCGTGGAGTCTGAGGTAATTTAGGAAAGGTGGTTACTTGGGAGTCATTTATGGTAGTATGTTAAGCCCTAACTTTGCTTGTATGTAGTTTAGAATCACTTTGGTCATTTAAAGGATAATTAGGTGTAGTTTGGAGACAGCATGATACATTTATGGTTATTCGGGTACTTTTGGATAACTATAGAGGGAAGGTTTGGTGAGAGCTGGGATCATTTAAGCTGGCTTGTAAGTTGTTTAGAATCATGCGGAGTGTTTGGGATGTTGATGATTGGTGGAAGTTTGGTGGAAGTGAAGATGGTCGGATGTTTGGTGTTTTTTAGGTAATTATGGCGTTTGGGAGGTTCAGGTGAGGTAGTTTGAAGTTGTCGGGGGTAGTTTGAAGTTCTTGGGACTAGTTTGAAGTTGCCAGGGTAGTTTGAATTTGTCGAGAGTAGTTTGAAGTTGTTGGGGTAGTTTGAAGTTGTTGGGGCTAGTTTGAAGTTGTTTTGGTTTACATTGATTATCTCTGAGATATGAAGCTGCAGAGCTCAACCTAAATGTGAAGAAGCCCCACCTCCACATGAAGAAGCTCTGCCTCAATGTGAAGAAGAGTCAGACCAGATGGAACTATTAAAGGGGTACTGTGCACCAACATGTAATGTTTCACAAATGTTCCACATCAGGTTTCTGTTGCAGTTTTGTGTAAAATGACCAACAGTGGCTAGCAATAGCTACCAATGGCTTACAATAGCAAACTTGGCTAGCAATGGCTAACACCGGCTTACAATAGCAAACCTGGCTAACACCGGCTTACAATAGCGAACCTGGCTAACACCGGCTTACAATAGCAAACTTGGCTAGCAATGGCAAGCAATGGCTAACCTAGCTAACTTCTAATTAATCTGATGGTGGAGACTGTAATTCATTCATAATTTGAAAATACATAACTTCCTAACATTCAAAAATAGTGTTCATAAAGCAAAAAATTATGTTTGAGGTCTCTCTCTCTCTCTCTCTCTCTCTCACACACACACACACACACACACA
Organism: Tandanus tandanus; assembly: GCA_039654325.1. Taxonomy (NCBI): domain Eukaryota; kingdom Metazoa; phylum Chordata; class Actinopteri; order Siluriformes; family Plotosidae; genus Tandanus; species Tandanus tandanus. The sequence continues at coordinate 22,367,586 of JBCNYH010000008.1, read as the reverse complement.
CACACACACACATTCAGTGCACAATTCTAGCCTCACAGTTTTTCTCTCTCACTGTCTTGTTGCCAGCCCATTTGCTTTGCTTAGCCCCTGCGTCTCTAATTCGTTCTGTGCAAACATGACCTTAAGGTGTGTGTGTGTGTGTGTGTGTGTGTGTGTGTGTGTGTGTGTGGTCATAGGGTCACTAATATATAGTCTGCGCATGTGGTAAGATAGTGTGTGGCAAAGAGGTCACTGTGTGTGTGTGTGTGTGTGTGTGTGTGTGTGGTTTATGTACCAGACACACCCTCAGGTTTTGGCTTGATGTGTGTTTAATGTTGGCAAAATGAACACCTTGAGCACATAATAAAGAAAGACACCACACTCAAACACACACACACAGCGCTGGCGTGCCTCAGGTCATGGGCGTCATCACATGGTGCAGGATTTGGCGATTTTTCTCGTATTTACAGTAAAACTTCATCACAAGTTTAAAAACAGCATCACACACAAACTTTATTTCAAAAACGACTTTCAGTCTGTGTCAAAATTTCCACCGTGAGTGTACAAGGTCTCTCTCTCTCACACACATTACAGAATACATGCATTCAGGTTTATTTTTAGCGTAGAGCTTTACATTAATCTTCATTTAGAGGAATGATTTCAGCCTGAGTCACCGCTTCTTTATATTTTGCACTGGAGCTCTGAGGCTAACGTGGCTAACGTGTAATAAGCGTCTCACAGAATATTTAAATTAAATATTTTACATCATTTATCTACAGTGTCATTGTGAAATAACTGATGGTGTAAAAGAGGGGTGCGAGTGTTTGGTATATTTATACAGCCGGTCACATCACGTCTAACTACAAAACTACCTTCAAACTCCCAGGGCGTGGCCTGTATGAGGGCGGAGTTATACCAAACTAGCGTTCAATGTTAATAGCACTCACTGTGAAGTTTATAAACTATGGCGTACTGTTAGCATCATTAGCTTTGTAGCTCTAAAGATGCTAAATTCACACACTGAATGTTACTGTTCCAGAATATTCTATCCCGAGTGTCCCCCCAGGGAACAGACTGGACTTTTTCTCTGTCCTGCCAGAGGTCAAACAGGTTCCTCTGAGGATGGAAATAACCTCAGTACGAAGCCGCAGGCAAATACAACAACCTGGATGTTTCCAGAACATCCAAACAGGTAGCACAGGCACCATCGCACTCCCAGATTTAAATAGAAAAAAACCCCAATATCACCCTGTCCACATCCCATCCTGAGACACGGGTGAACAGGTTTAATCATTAACACTCAAATAAAGTCTGTTTGTGACGTTTTTACGTAGAATCCAAGCATCAATGTCCAAAGAAATTCAATCCAAAAAGAGTGGCATAGTGGTTAGCACATCCGCCTCACAGCGAGAAGGTGAAAGGTGAGGGTGTTTCTGTGTGGGGTTTACATGTTCTCCCTGTGCTTGCGTATGTTTCCTCTGGGTACTCTGGCTTCCTTCCACAGCCCACAGTCCAAAAACATGCACAGTAGGCTAATTGGTCGTTCCAAATCGCCCGTGTGTGTTCAGGGTGTACCCCGCCCTCGCCCAGAGTCGGCTGAGATAGACTCCAGCCTCCCTGCGACCCTAATAGGATTAAGTGCTTCAGAAAATAAATGAATGAATGAATGAATTATTACCTACAAAAGGCTGTAAATGATGTTTCTGAATGAATTTACACATTTCTCTTTTCTGTGAGACAGTAAAATGAGAGTAAAACAGTGAACTAGCCATTTGGCATGCGAGTGTGTGCAAGTGTGTGGTTTCTGGGTTTGGAGGAAATAACTTCACTGCGATGGATCTGTCAGGTGTCCTGACTTTCTCCACCTTTCCCTCGGGTCCATCAGACGAGGGGCCCTTTTCTACTTTACTCTCCTGTCTCTCTCTCTCTCTCTCTCTCTCTCTCCCTCTCTCTCTCTCTCTCTCTCTCTCTCCTCATCTCGCTGCTCTCCTGAGAGTTCTCCATGTAGTCTGCAGCATTGTTAGTGCTGTTATCTGAGCCACACCGACACATTCCTGTAAAATAGAAAAGAAAAGAAACTAAACAGGAAATACTTTGTTGCCATGTGTGAGATGTTCCTTCATGCCTGGCAGTTTCTTCACAAATGCACCTCATGTTCATCGTTCTCTCTCTTTGCCCTGAATCTCTGTTTTTGTGTTTTACTCTCTGTCTCTGAGAAGAAAGTGAGATCAGCTAGCACCTGACAGCGCCTGTGCAACAGGAAGTAGAGGAGGTCAGGCGAATGTCAGAGTCTGACCCTGTAACAGCACTGAGAAAATCCAGACCTGCTGCTTAGAAAGAAGATTTGGGGGTTGGGGGAATGGCGACAAGATGTGTTCTGTGACTGACACTAATGTGGCTAACAAATAGTGGAAGTGTATGGACTCAGGTTTAACGTGATTGAATCAAAGCAGCAGCTGCTAGAACATTGTTGAATGGTGGTTAACGGACAGAACAGTAATGAAGTGAATTCTACAGGAACAGTGTTTAAAGTGTGGATTTTTGCTTTGATCTCATTGTATAAAGTGTAAAGTCTGTATAGAGCCTGTACACTTCCTGCTCTCAGTTATTTATTCACGTCATCATCATTATCATCATCATCATCATCTTCAGCAGCAGTAATCAGGTCTGAAGTATCTGGCAAGGTTAATGTTGCTTTTAAACTAGCAATAATTGTAAACTGTAACACAGCTAAAGTGACGAACAGTAACATACTGCAACAAACTGTAATACAGTAAAACTCTCTAACTTTCAGTAACACAATGTAAAACACTGTAACCCATTGTAACACAGTTACACACTGAAACACACTGTAACACTGTAACACAGTTACACACTGAAACACACTGTAACACTGTAACCCATTGTAACACAGTAACACACTGAAACACACTGTAACACTGTAACCCACTGTAACACAGCAACACCCTCTAACACATAGTTACACACTGTAACACACAGTAACACACTGTTACACTGTAACCCACTGTAATACATTGTAACCCAGTGTAACACAGTAACCCAGTAACACACTGTAGCCCATTGTAACACAGTAACACACTGTAACACAGCAACACCCTCTAACACATAGTTACACACTGTAACACACATTAACACACTGTTACACTGTAACCCACTGTAATACATTGTAACCCAGTGTAACCCAGCAACACACTGTAACACTGTAACCCATTGTAACACAGTAACACACTGTAACACAGCAACACCCTCTAACACATAGTTACACACAGTGACACACTGTTACACTGTAACCCACTGTAACACAATAACACACTGTAACACAGCAACACCCTCTAACACATAGTTACACACAGTAACACACAGTAACACACTGTTACACTGTAACCCACTGTAATACATTGTAACCCAGTGTAACACAGTAACCCAGTGTGACACAGTAACACACTGTAACACTGTAACTCATTGTAACACAGTAACACACTGTAACACAGCAATGCCCTCTAACACATAGTTACACACTGTAACACACAGTAACATTTGTTACACTGTAACCCACTGTAACACAGTAACACACTGTAACACAGCAACACCCTCTAACACATAGTTACACACTGTTACACTGTAATCCACTGTAATACATTGTAACCCAGTGTAACACAGTAACACACTGTAACACTGTAACCCATTGTAACACAGTAACACACTGTAACACAGCAATGCCCTCTAACACATAGTTACACACTGTAACACAGAGTAACATTAGTTTTTTTGATGTTGTTAATTTTTATTCTTCTTCAAATATAGGACAGTTGTAACAAGCATTTCACTACATATTGTACTGTGTATGATTTTGTATGTGACAAATAAATTAGAATTTGAATTTGAATTTACCACACTGTAACACACTGTTACACAGTAACCCACTGTAACACATTGTAACACTATAACCCGTTGTAACACAGTAACAAACTTTAACACAGTTTCACTGTAACCCAGTGTAACACTGTAACACACTAACACACTGTAACATTGGAACCCATGGTAACACAGTAACACATTGTAACCCATTGTAACACAGTAACACACTGTAACACCCTCTAACACACAGCAACACACTGTTACACCCTCTAACACTCTAACATTCTAACCCAGTTTAACACAGTAACACAATCTAACACACAATAATGCATTTTACCACACAGCAAAACAGTAGCATACTGTAACACACTACAACACACTGTAACATACAGTAACACACTCTAACACATGATAATACACTTTAACACACAGTAAAAGAAAATTAGCACTGCAGAGAACTTCTGTACAGCTCACTGTTTCATGTTCACATAGAAAACTTGCAGCCAAACATAATGTAGGAAAGTATTCAGTTTGCCTGTTGGTAGAAGTTTAAAGCAAGTAAGCGGAACAGCAGGGTGTAAATCACACAGTGGTCTCCGGGTCGTGTCTCTCGCGCTGAGGTCTTGGACTGAGATGAATGAAGTCATTATTAATTACCGTACAAGAGCTCGGACACGGACATAAATAACAACGAGGGGAGGGGGGACCACCATACAGTATGGGAGAGGGAGTGTGTCTGTGTGTGTGTGTGTGTGTGTGTGTGTGTGTGTGTTTTCAGTGTCAACAGCATTACATTATTGACTAATAAACTAATAAACAAACAAGCTCAGAGAGTAAAAGAGAGATAATGAAGATATATTTTTATTTTTAGATTTTTAGGATTGAAGAAGAAGACCTTTGCCTCAACACACGGCACTGATGATGCGGAACTGGTCTAAGTGGGTGGAGTTTTCCTCCTTCGGGATCCATATCCCTTTTGCCACTCACCATTGTTCTGAGATCTTCCCCCTTCTCCAGAAAACTTGCAGGATTCTCCATAGATGTAATAGGTGTTTGGGACAGTTCTTGTACACTTTGTATGAAGTGCCACTTGGTCCTGGAGCAGAGCTGGCTCTTTCTTTGCAGACGACCTCTCTGACTTCCCTTAATTGCAGCACTGACATGTCGAACTGCACTTTCGGTTCAGGGTGTCTATGAGGATGTCACACTTTTCTTTTCAGCGTTTTCAACACTGGGAGGTTCCGGGCTCTGTGGGGTAACTCCGGGCCCGGTCCCTCCTATGTCTCACCAGGAAAACTTCAGCTGCTGTTCAAGATTATTAATATTATTATTATTTTTATGATTATCATCATTATTCAATCATTCATTCATTTTCTGAACCACTTAATCCTAATTAGGGTCACGGGGAGGCTTGTGCCCATCTCAGCCAACTCTGGGTGAGGGCAGAGTACACCCTGGACAGCTCGCCAGGCCATCGCAGGGCTATTATTATTATTATTATTATTATTATTATTATTATTGTTGTTGTTGTTTGCATGCTGCTCTCTTCATTCCCAGTGACAGGAAGCGGTTGTTGAAAGTCTTTTCACCTTCTGCTTGAGGAATAAAAACACTCGGTCAGTAAGGAGGTGAATAAAAGAGGAGACATGTTTGTTGACTTGTTTTTTTTGGGCCGTAATTCTGGCTTCTGACGCGCTTCAGCAGGACCTGGGGTTTTATTTTAAATACCTTTTTTTCAATGCCATCGCAGGAGTCCAGGGAGCCGCCTGACAAATTCAGCCTCGGTTACTGGACAAACAAATAACATTCCTGCATCCCTTCAGTCCAGACTGGCGGCCGCGTCCTATTTAAACCCCATCCTGTTTATCGAACGCTGCTCATTTTAATACTGCAGTATTCAAACATTTCTTCAGAAGGGAGCGAGAAGAAGGGCACAATTCATTCACACTCCATTCGGGGTCACAGGGGACGCAGTGTTTCTGTACCTCACCCTACCACACGTCCTGTCAAGTACACGTCATTCACGTGTGTGTATGTGTGTGTGTGTGTGTGTGTGTGTGTGTGTGTGAGTGATTATCTGTGTATAGGACTAATTACACACTGAGGTCAGAAGGGGTCAAGTGTCTCACGTGCCAGAGTTCCATCTAGACAAATATATTTTTAGGGCCCTAAAAGTCCCCCCACCCCCCCACCCCCCCGCTCTCTCTCTCTGTCTCTCTCTCTCTCTCTCTCCTGTTCTCTCTCTCTCTCCTGTTCTCTCTCTCTCACTCTCATTCGCACTCGCTCTCATTCTCTCTCATTCTCTCTCTCTCTCTCTCTCTCTCTCTCTCTCTCTCTCTCTCTCTCTCTTTGTCTCTCTCTATTTTTTCAAAGTCTTTCATTCTCAGGGCCCAATGTTGCTCTTG
>JBCNYH010000008.1:22346922-22361223 GCA_039654325.1 Tandanus tandanus | reverse complement strand
GCGCGCGCGCGCGCTCGCTCTCTCTCTCTCTCTCTCTCTCTCTCTCTCTCTCTCTCTCTCTCTCTCTCTCTCTCTCTTCCTCTCTCTCTATTTTTCCAAAGTCTTTCATTCTCAGGGCCCAATGTTGCTCTTGTTCTTTGTTTCTATGGATCCTAGGCCCCTTGGGGGTGTATGTTCCAGTCCCTTATTTTCTCAGGATGAAGGATATAAGCTGTGGTTCTTTATTCTATGTTCAGTCCATAAAATGTGAAATGATGTGATTTAATTTAAATGGTGTAAATGATTTTGAAATGTTTTAAATCACATTACATGTGTGAGCTGTTAGCGAAGGCGTGACTCTGTGACTGGAACTTTTTTGTAACGTGTCCTCTAGAGGAAAGATGGAACTGAGAGAACACATGGTTCAGAATCAGAACCGTGTGCAGTGATTCATCTCCATTCGAACAACTCTTATGTGAGACACAGTAATCAGTCCAGTTATCACTCTAATAACGAGTCCCATCTCCAGCGCTGGCATTTGTGACGAGACCCATTAGGATGTTGACTGAAAAAAGAGAGAATGCCATCACAGCCACGTCTGTATAACGTGTGAATTCATAGTGTGGTTAAAGTGCGGTTAAAAGATGAATCTGTTGTTTACGTGACTCTGTTAGTCATCACTGTGTGCGCCGTGACAGACGCAGAGCTCGGGATCGTTTTAAACGCCATCTGTATCGAATCCCTGCAGTTTGAATAATGTTTGCACAAAATGACATTCCATGATATTTTCAGAAGATTTTTTCCCTGAATGATTTTAAAACCATTTAAAACCTTCGTCGTTCTGAGGAGGCGCTCTGTAACGCGCGTCAAATACAGAACCGCCATCAAATCATATTACTATTCTAATCTGGGCTGGGAGTCAGAGGGACATGAATTTAATTCAATCCACAAAGTTTAAATTTGCACACACACACACACACACACACACACACACACACACACACACACACACACACCTCAAAAGAAAAGATCAAAGGCTTCGGCTCTGTAGTGAAAAATTAAATGATAGAAATGGCTGCCAGTTTCAGATCGAGCCCCGAGGTGGGCGGAGCCTGAGCCCAGACAGCTGCATGAACCCTAAAAGAAGGCCGAGAGTATGGAAGTGATCAAGATTCTGGTCACTTTTCCGAACGGTCACTTTTCCGAACGCTGCTAAATGTTGTCAGGGTTTGAGGAAGTCCCTGTAACGGGGAATCTGACAGTAGGACAACATGCTGGTAATGAAAATACACACATTAAAATCACTGCGTCGGTGGATCTATTAAGACTCCGCCCACTTTACCACTCTTATCTGAAAGTATGAGACGGCGAGTGTAGAGAGTAAGTGAGTAAGTAAGTTCCAGAGTAAGTGGCGGGTTTGTGTCTCAGCTGGTTCTGGAACAGCGGGTTCTGTGTTCATGTGTTTTGCTTCACAGCGCTGTGTAAATTTCAGCTTTGTGAGAAAAGTCTTTAATCTGAGTGACGTTATCAGGAGGAAAGGCGACAGGCGGCACAGACAGGAAGTGTACTAGAGGAGGGTTTTAGGCATTAGCTCATAGTTACTGAGTAACTGCACACTCAAGTGTGACCCAACGAGAAAAGGCCAAAATCAAGTGTGTCCTAATCCACATTCTTCAAGTGTTTCATTTGGGACACGCCCATAGTGGACTGATGTTGGGGTTTGTGTGCACTATATAATGAATACTGTATTTAGTTTGGAACATGCCCACATGCCTTACATAGTGAATATTGTATTTAGTTTGGGACACGCCCACATGCTTTATGCAGTGAATATTGCATTTGGTTTGGGACACGCCCACATGCCTTTAATAGTGGAGTGTACTGAGTTTAGGACATACCCACATGCCCTTTATAGTGAAGAGTGTATTGAGTTTAGGACACGCCCACAGATCATTGAGAAGGTGTGTAGTGTGGAAACTCTCTTGTGTTAGAAGTGTGTTACAATCTGTTTTTCCTGAAGATGGATGATAATGTATTGAGTTTGGGACACACCCATAGAATACCCATAATGCACTGCACAGTGTTACATTTCCCTCCGTAATGCTGAAGGATAATTTTATTTAATAAAAACTCAAAACAAGTCCAGCATTTTGAAGTGCATTAAAATCTGATATCCGTCACTAAAAGCCTCAGAATGTCCGTGTTTGCGAAACTCGACGCTCCGATTTTTCTCCCTCATCAAAGAGCTCCATGGTTTTGTCCACATTCCTGCTTGGCTGATTTGTTTCTGCCTTTTTTTTGTAAATTATTAGCAGGCCAAGGACGGGGACGTGTGCGATGCTGTGTGAGAGTTAAACCTCTTTAACACTGGGCCTCGACTCACACAATGACATCGTCTCCTCGTCCTTCACCGTCTTATTCTACACTAAATTAGATTTGGACTCGAAGAGAACTGAAAAATAAAAGCTGCTCTTTTTCTTCTACATTGTTGTCTCTCTCTCTCTCTCTCTCTCTCTCTCTCTCTCTCTCACTCTCTCTCTCTCTCTGTTTCTTTCTCTCTCTCTCTTTCTGTTTCTCTCTCTCTCACACTGTTTCTCTCTGTTTCTCTCTGTCTCTCTTTCTGTTTTTTCTCTCTCTCTGTTTCTCTCTGTTTCTTTCTCTCTCTTTGTTTCTCTCTCTCTGTTTCTCTCTCTGTTTCTCTCTCTCTCTCTGTTTTTTTCTCTCTGTTTCTCTCTCTGTGTTTCTTTCTCTCTTTTTCTGTTTTCTCTCTCTCTGTTTCTCTCTCTCTTTCTGTTTCTCTCTCTGTTTCTCTCTGTTTCTTTCTCTCTCTCTTTCTGTTTCTCTCTCTGTTTCTCTCTCTCTCTCTGTTTTTTTCTCCCTGTTTCTCTCTCTCTGTTTCTTTCTCTCTCTCTTTTTCTGTTTTCTCTCTCTCTTTCTGTTTCTCTCTCTGTTTCTCTCTCTCTCTCTCTGTTTTTTTCTCTCTGTTTCTCTCTCTCTGTTTCTTTCTCTCTCTCTCTTTTTCTGTTTTCTCTCTCTCTGTTTCTCTCTCTCTGTTTCTCTCTCTCTAAGTGCAGTTGTGTTTCAAGCCAAAAATTCGCCCGACTTTAAGACATGTTTAAGGATTTTATGTCTCCGGAATCTCTGCCAAAAATCATTCATAATTTTGTTGACGTGAAAGAAAATCAAAGATGATTATCCAAAACCTTCAGAGAAACGATAACTAAAGAAATCAACCTTGTGCTCGAAATCTGTGGCTAAACGTAATGTCAGAAACACTCGATTGGACGAAGGAGAATTTCTTTTTTTTTTTTTAATGAACGGACTCTGGAAACGAGTGATGAGTAACGAGAATGATGAGATATTAATGCAAAACTTCAAAGAATATCTATCTATCTATTTCTCTATCTATCTACACTGTAAGGTTAAGAATGGTAAATAAATTGTATCTCTAGTTTTTTACTGTTCTGGTTTGTGATTGGTCCTCCTTTCATCACATCACTCCGTCACTCAGGATCTGATGTTAATTTCAGATTATTAAAATCTACCTCACCAAATAAAAGCGATCTTTAAGAGAGAGAGTCCAGAGTAGAAGAAACTCTCCACATTTCTCCAGCATTCCTCCTTTATCATTTCATCATTTCTGTAAAAACATTGTGGTCGTGAGTCTGTCTTCAGTCCGGTGTATCAGTAAAATCTCTGCTCACTCTGACCCTCAGGTCTCAGCACGAGTCAAGACGTCACTGCTGATTTAATGCTGCTGGATCTTCAGAAGTCTGATGCAGATTAGCTTTGAGAAGATAACGCTGATGTTCAGGCCTCCACAGGCCTTTAACCCTCACACCGACTTGCAATAAACACCAGAGCCGAGCCACAGGGGCTTCAGAGAACCACATTCTGCCCCAGAGTGCTGCAGGTCAGCTGGGAGTCCCACTGAGGAACACACTCTGAGATAAACAAACAGCTTCCTCAAGAGTTCCTGTAGATGCTGCATGGTCTCTACATAGTTTCTGTTGGGAACAAGGAACCTCCTGCTAACTTCACAAAGGTTCTAGAGAGTCATGAATAAAAAAAGTGCTTCAAGTGCTCCTGATGAGATCATGAAGAAATCCACTTCACAAACCATGTTCTCAGAAAAAAAGGTTTAAATCCAGAACCCTGAATGTCTCAGTTTGACCTGAATTCTGTAAATATTCTATAAGGTTTCCAAACTGTCCAATCCAGGAAGGCATTCCTGCTAGAAATGTTCTTCAAGAACTCAGATGAAGGCTCTAGGTTTCTAAAGGGTTCCTATTTAGAACATTTTATAAAAGAGAAAACCATCAGTTATTGATTCCACAGCCATCCTTGACCGGGAGTCCATGGGGGCTAATTGGCCGAGCTCTCACGGGAGGGAGGGATGGCATACGCTCACTTCCCTGTCACTCACAGCGATCACCAGCCAATCATGGTCTGTGAGCTGATTCGTACGAGGGGGCGGATAGCGCTTTCCATCTGAGTGTGTCCCCAAAATACGCATGCGCAGCACTTCGAAAAAAAGGCGGGTGGAGGCATTGCATGCCACGGAGGGGGCATGTGCTTGTTTACGCCCCTCCCTGGTTGGTGGTGGTCGTGTGATAGGGAGGGCAATACTTGATGGGTGAGAATTGGATACGACTAAATTAGGGAGAAAAATGGGGGGGGGGTTTAATCTGGAACTCTTAAACATTTTTATGTGTCACTTTTTTGGAGGGAATCTTTAAAGGTTCCACACAGAACCCAGTACCAGATGAGTTTCCATTTAGAAGCTCTGAATCTACAGTAGAAGCCACGTGTGTCCCTCCTCACAGTGAGATCGTGTTCAGATCCCTGTCGTCACTCTCGCTCCTCCCGGGTGTCAACACACAGGTTACAGGGGTCACCTTGATGTCTGTGACCATTGATCCCAGGCTCTGAGGGTAGGCAGAGCTCTCTTTCTCCTCCTGGGAGGGTTCTCTGACCTGAAGGTTAAGGTGAGGAGTGTTTTTTTTTTCATGTTTGAACTCAGCTATACCCCTTCCTGCACCATGCGGCTTCCTACCAGTGGACGCTCGGAGAACCACTGAAGAACATTTTTAATCTTCACCTTTATGACCCGGTGTTTAGCCTGGGTTATAATAATTCATAATTCTGTTCCAAAAATAAACCTACTGTAAAATCTGGACATTTTTAACTTTTAGTTTTGGTTTTATTTTATTTGAAGCGACCTGCTGCTAATAAACAGATGTTGTAACTTTGAATGTAAATAACTGTAAATAATTTCCCAGTGATTTATTGTTTAAAACTTCAAACGCCCCCCATTATTAAATAATAATGCTGAAAGCAGAAATTATTGTAAATATAAATTTCTGAGTGTCTGCTTTTAAATACATCGTTAAAATATGTTCTGTAAAAAGATGTTCTGCCTATTTATATTTATACAAAACGTGTGTGTGTGTGTGTATGTGTGTGAGAGTGTGTGTGACATTAAAGACCTTTTGTTACACAGTTCTGTTCTGTGTGTAGCAAAATCAGGCAAAAAGACAAATAAAGGAACCGAAAGAGAGACAGTTTGAGAGAGACGGCTGTTAATTAAACATGCAGTTAGACAGATAGATCAGTACAGACTTTCAGGTACAGAAAATAATTAGATAGAAGTATAGCTAGAAAGATTAAAGATCAGATTGACCAACAGCTAGACTGATAAAGTGAAAGACAGACAGACAGCTAGACTGATAAAGTGAGAGACACACAGGGCTAGACTGATAAAGTGAGAGACAGACAGGGCTAGACTGATAAAATGAGAGACAGACAGAAAGCGAGACTGATAAAGTGAGAGACAGACAGAAAGCTAGACGGATAAAGTGAGAGACAGACATAGCTAGACTTATAAAGTGAGAGAGAGAGAGACAGCTAGACTTATAAAGTGAGAGACAGACAGGCAGGTAGACTGATAAAGTGAGAGAGAGACAGACAGACTGTTGAAATGAGAGACAGACAGACAGCTAGGCTGATAAAGTGAGAGACAGACAGGGCTAGACTGATAAAATGAGAGACAGACAGAAAGCGAGACTGATAAAGTGAGAGACAGACAGAAAGCTAGACGGATAAAGTGAGAGACAGACAGATAGCTAGACTGATAAAGTGAGAGAGAGACAGACAGCTAGACTGATAAAATGAGGGACAGACAGCTGGACTAACAAACTGAGAGACAGACAGATAGCTAGACTGATAAAGTGAGACAGGCAGACAGCTAGACTGATAAAATAAGAGACAGACAGACAGCTAGACTGATAAAATGAGATACAGAAAGATGGCTAGAATAGACAGTTTAATTTGTTTTTATTAATATATTAGATTTTTATTATTAGAATATATTCTGACTCATTTGCTGAAAGACTTAATACTATTAGAGTCGCAAGGAGGCTGAAGCCTATCTCAGCCAACTCTGGGGGAAGGCGGGGTACACCCTAAACAGCTCACCAGACCATTGCAGGATAGCACATACACCAATGAGTGATTTGGAACATCCAATTAGCCTACTGTGCATGTTTTTGGTCTGTGGGAGGAAACCAGAATACCCAGAGGAAAACCACACAAGCACGGGGAGAACATGCAAACTCCACACAGAACTTTCTGGTTGTAAGGTGGACGTGCTAACCACTACACCACACCACCACCATGCCGCTCTAGTATATATCATTAGACTTCTTATATTATATAGATTTTCTAATAACGCTGGTGATTTATTATTATAGAAATACATGCTGCTCATTTCCGTCTCCTTTTACAATCATGAGGAAAACAGACGTGATGTGGGATTTATGGAAGATCACAGCTCATTTTTTTTTCATTTGGAAAAGAATTTATTAATCTCTTGGTGTGGTTTATTTATTTCAGCTCTTGCTGGTTCTCAGAACATTCTTCTGAACATGTGACGTCAATCCTGCGCTTCTCCATCAAACACGTCTTCAGTTTATACACGTCTTCATTATTTTTTTCTTAAATTTACTGAAAAAAATCATTAAAAAAAAATCAATTGATACATTTAAATAGTCTTTCAGGGGCGTGACTGTGAACCACTGTATATAACAACTAATCACCAATATACATAACGACTAATCATCATTACACATTACGATTTATCACCATTAATTATAACGACTACTCACCATTATATATAATGACTAATCACGATTATACATAATGACTAATCACCATTATACATAATTACTAATCACCATTATACATAACAACTAATCACCATTAGACATACTGACTAATCACCATTATATATAACTACTATTAACCATTATATAATGACTAGTCAAGATTCAAGAGTCTTTATTGTCATTATGTTCCCACATAACGAAATTTTGTATGAGACTCTCAGCTTTAAAAGGTACAATCAAGGCCATAAACTGCAATTAACACCGTTAAGAGCAGAATATAAACAAGTAATTATATACACAAAAAGTAAACTTTTGAATAGAAATATAAAATAGAAATATAAACTCTAAACACTCTAAACTCTAAACACCTGTGAATAAAAACTGAGCACTGTGATATACAGTATGTACATTGAAGGCACTATGAGATGAAACAGATAAATAGAAAGATAGCAGCAGCAGAGTGGATATAAACTAGGGTGTAAGTGTAAATGTAAATGAAGTAAAGTGCGGCAGTGCAAGACAGTCATAGAGTTTATGGTTTCAATGTACTTTTACAGAGCGCTAATGTCTGTGTGAGAGTCAGCAGAGTGGGGGAAAGTGTGTGTGTGAGCGAGTGAATATGTGGCTGTGGAGGAAGGTTGTGTGTGACAAGGTAGTGTGTGACTGTGAGGGAGTAGGGAGTGGAGGGGTGATGGCTTTCACAGCTCTGGAGAAGAATCTGTTTTTAAGTCTGGTTGTGCTGGTCTTAATGTTACTGTATCGCTTACCTAAAGAAAGCGGTACAAACAATCCATTTCCTGGGTGGGTGGGATCTGCCACGATGCGGCTGGCCTTCTTCTGCACCCGGACAGCATATTTTGTGTCCAGATCTGGTAGACAGCAGTCCATGATCCCCTGAGCAGTTCTCACCACCCGGGCCAAGTGCTTTCTATCCTTTGGAGTGCAGCTACCATACCACACCGTTGCACTGAAATAGAGTATGCTTTCTATTGTGGCGCTGTAGAAGTTCTTGAGCAGCTGAGAGGACAGTATGTTTTAACTTCCTGAAAAAGAAAAGCCGTTTTCACCAGGTGTGAGGTGTTGATAGACCAGGACAGGTCAGACGAAATGTGGACGCCCAGGAAATTAATACTGTCCACATGCTCCACTACCTCCCCATGAATGCAAAGTGGAGCGTGCTCTGTCTTCCTGGTCCTTCTGTAGTCCACTATGACCTCCTGGGTCTTGCTGGGGTTCAGAATACCAGTTTATCAGGTGCTGAATCTCCTCTCTGTAGTGGGTCTTTTCATTATCTGACATCAGACCCACCACGGTGGTGTCATCCGCAAACTTCATGAATGTGTTTGAGGAGTGGATAACAGAACAGTAAAAAGGCTGAAGAGGGCCGGGCTGAGCACACAGCCCTGCGGTGTTCCAGTGTTCAGGATCAGCATTCACCATTAATTACCATTATATATAATGACTAATCACCATTATATATAGCGACTAATCACCTATATATATATGCATAAAGACTAATCACCAATGTATATAATGATTAACCACCATTATACATAATTACTAATCACTATTATACATAAAAACTAATCACCATTATATATAACAATTATTCACCAATATACATAACTATTCATCTATATATATATATATATATATAAAACTAATCACCATTATACATAATGACTAATAAACAATATACATAACAACTAATCAGCACTATATATAACAACTAATTACCATTATATATAATGAATAATCACCATTATATACAATGATTAATCACCCATATATACATAATGACTAATCACCAACATACATAAAAAGTAATCACAATTATACATAATGACTAATCACCAATATACATAACAACTAATCGCCATTATACATAACAACTAATTACCATTATACATAATGACTAATCACCATTATACATACCGACTAATCACCATTTTACATAACAACTAATCACCACTATATATAATCACTAATCAACATTATATATACCGACTAATCACCCATATATACATGAGTAATCACCAATATACATAAAAACTAATCACTATTATACATAATGACTAATCACCAATATACATAACAACTAATCACCATTATACATAACGACTAATCAGCGTTATATTTAACGACTAACCACCATAATACACAGTGACTATTCACCATTATATATAAAAAATAGCCACCACTGCACATAACTAATCACCATTTTTACAACTTTCACTAGAAATTTTACAAATTTCAATTTTGTAAATTATCATAAATTCATATTTGTATAACTATCCTTTCCTTTGACATCGACACACACATACTCCTGCACACATACACACCTCATACACACATCAGAGTGCTAAAGGATTTAAAGCACGAAGCTCTTTGACACATGTAGGTGTGCGCCATGTGCTGTGTTTTGGTGCAGCGTTAACGCAGCCCAACTGACGGAGAGCAGAATGCTGATCTGAAATCCTCCCGCTGAGGTTTAAAACACAGACCATACATGCTGACCTCCTCCTCCTCCTCTGTCTCACACATACCTCAATGCTGGTTCTAACATCTGCTCCTCAAACATCTCCTCAGCTCTAAGCACTCTCAGGAGACCTGCAAATACACAGGATGAATATTTACGTGACTTTTATATCAGTCATATTTTCCTTTTATTTTCTCTGACGGCAGTGAGAATAAGTGCATGTCTAACTTTATTATATACTGTACGATAAATAATTTAAATCCAGTGCATTATGAACACATGATCTTCTGCTTAAATTTTTATCACTTCTGTTTTCAGAGTTTCATGCCTTCAAGATGCATTTTATTTTATAACCGAATTTTATGATTTCTCAATCTGCTCAATGTTAATGGATATTAATCTCTTAATATATCATAAACTCCCCAACTTTCAAATTAATTAAATCTTTTATGTACAGCAGTGCATACTGTAGCGGATGACGATGATGATAATGATGATGATGATTCAATTCAGTTTTATTTGTATAGCGCTTTTTACAATTGACATTGTCACAAAGCAGCTTTACATAGTAATAGATAGATGATGATGATGATGATGATGATTTACATAGATGATGATGATGATGATGATGATGATGATGATAAAGAATAATTCGGTTCCAGATGGGTGCATGTTCTACACGTTTTGTGTGAGAATCAGTGTAAAGTCGTATTTTCTGTAAATCGAGGAGGAGGTTCAACCAACTGATACTGCATACTTTGCACACACACACACACACACACACACACACACACACACACACACACACACCCAACACACACTGTCTTTTGTCTCTCGCAGGACACTGAAGAATGCCAGACACGGATCTCTGAAAGAACAGCCATGCATAAATGCTTTTCTTGTCTCTGGAGTGACTGAGAGAGAGAGAGAGAGAGAGAGAGAGAGAGAGAGATTTTTCTTTCTGAGGTTCTTCAGGGATCTAACCTCCTCTTTAGCACACTGAACCTTCTGCTTCCTCTTCACCGTGACAGATCGCTCACTGAGTCTTAAGGAGTATTATATTCCAGATTAAAGACGCCTAAATTCCAAAAAACAATCCGAGTGAAACGCTCCACCCTCACTCTATGAAATGTACCACTGTGTACACAACAGGAATTACTCAGGAATTAAAATTCCCTCTGTATAATTTACTATAAAAACTCCAAACGGTAATTCACATGGCACTTGGGTGGAATACTGTGTGCGTCTGATCTGTCTCGGTCCATCTTTATCCAATCAGCAGTAAGAACCCGGATCGTAAAACTTCAAACCACCTGGACGAGGAAACGAATTCCTCTGGGGAACATGTACTGTAGGATTAATAATAATCCTGGTCCAGATCTACAGTACAGGAGTTTTTAAAACCAAAGTAATAATAATATCACAACATTGTTTGGTGTTTTGTGTTAAATAAAAAGAATAAGCTGCTTTGTGTTCCACAGTGTAATTTAGTGCTGTACGAGTTTTTCATCTAATCCTTCCAAAGCAATTACAAGTCAAACCCAACGTTTAACCCAGCAACAATAACACACAACATGGTGTAACACGTCTGTGCTTGAGCCCAGAACACACCTCGCAAATATTTACAGTCATTCATCACCTCCTTCACCTTCCTTCAGTCCCAAAATTAAACCAGCACCTTTTACCAGCTTCACTCTGATATCGCTAAATTTTTAGTATAGTGAAGGTGCTAGATCATCTCAGAAATCTTAAAATGACAGCTTTATCTCTCACAAAGCGCTGACGCTGGAGAAAACTAGATTAACGATTACACACATTTTTAGTCTATTTATTTTTAACATAGCATACATGTGAGACAGCTGTTACTATAGCAACAATGATTTATAATTAGAACAAGAACATTAGCAGTCTGAGCTACTGTTATAGAAAACTAATCCTGTCCAATCAAAATCCAGAACTAAAGAGTACTGTGGGATAAACAGAAATTTTAACTAAAGCAGCCCTTGAGTTGAACCTTGAGGGACACCACATGGTGATGTGAATATTCATGACCACTTTACATCGAAAACCATGCCCAGAAGGACAGCCTAAAGATATCCCAGTGGTCACCTGATTTCATATCAATAATGAATAAGAATGAGAATAAGTTAAACCTATCTGGGTGGGAGGAGCCCTCTCTCTCTGTCTCTCTTACAATAAAACGAGACAATTGCAGCTGTCTGTGAGTGCTTGTATGAGGAAGAGGGTAAATAGCATACTGTGTTTCTAGTAGTGTGTTATGCCTCCCTGTGGTGTGCAGCTTCATGTGTCTGAGAGTAGGGGGTTTTTTTTGTGAATGCTTTTATTTTTTAACTTTAGAAATCTGAATGAAATCTTTTGCTTTACTTTTTATCGATGTGTGTGCATGGTCATGACTGAGATGTGTGAATGAGTTTGTTAAAGATCAATAAGGGTTAATTATACAATTGGAATCAGGTGCTTGGTGGGAATCAAAACCTGCATTACTCCTGCTATCCGTCCTTCTGTCCTGCAAAATGCATTATGGGTGATGGTCGGGGTCAGGGTTGGGGTGAAACTCGGGGGGGTCCAGTTTGGTACGATTGCCCCAGACTGTGTCAGAGTCACATCAAAGAGCGGTGGTATTACAGAGCCTGTGGGGAAGCGACTCAGTGTCCCGTAGAGACGACGGCATGTAAAACGAGATCTTCACCTTCTTACTCATACATCTACAGCTTCAGAACACCATGGGGCTCCGTGAGTGTGTGTGTGTGTATGCTGTGTGTGTATAGTGTGTGCTATGTGGGAAGTTTTCTTCAAGACTCACCACTGCTAAAACAACTACAAATATTTGCTTTACAAGAATAACAGCGCTCCAGTGGAACCAGGATGGAGTCGTGCACATGGGCATCGAGAGAAAAAAAAGGGGGAAAAAAAGGCAGAGAGAGGCGAGTTCAAGAAACAATGAAGTAGTGTAAATATTTGTGAAATATTTGTTCAGCTATCATTCTTTATATAAATTTCTCTGTAGTGCACATAAATGGATAGGTGCCTGAGTTCCAGCTGAGTTCCTGGAACGTTCTGAGGAACTTCCATGCAGATGAATTCCTGCATGAGTTCCTGTTCTGGAGTTCCACCAGGAACCATTATAGTTACAGGTGATGAGAGTGCAAAGGAGGAGGCTGGGCTTAGAGCTTTGGTTTACACAAACATGACAAGCTAAGGCTTTTTTCATGTTTCATGTTTTGTTTTTGATGTGCATAATGAGAGGCGGGTGAGGGACCTGGCGTTTGTAGCTGCTATAATTTGAATATAAAGAGAGGTGATTGAGGGACTGGGCGTATGTAGCTGCTATAATTTGAATATAAAGAGAGGCGGGTGAGGGACTGGGCGTATGTAGCTGCTATAATTTGAATATAAAGAGAGGCGGGTGAGGGACCTGGCATTTGTAGCTGCTATAATTTGAATATACAGAGAGGTGGGTGAGGGACTGGGCGTTTGTAGCTGCTATAATTTGAATATAAAGAGAGGCGGGTGAGGGACTGGGCGTATGTAGCTGCTATAATTTGAATATAAAGAGAGGCGGGTGAGGGACCTGGCATTTGTAGCTGCTATAATTTGAATATACAGAGAGGTGGGTGAGGGACTGGGCGTTTGTAGCTGCTATAATTTGAATATAAAGAGAGGTGGGTGAGGGACTGGGCGTTTGTAGCTGCTATAATTTGAATATAAAGAGAGGCGGGTGAGGGACTGGGCATTTGTAGCTGCTATAATTTGAATATAAAGAGAGGCGGGTGAGGGACTGGGCGTTTGTAGCCGCTATAATTTGAATATAAAGAGAGGCGGGTGAGGGACCGGGTGTTTGTAGCTGCTATAATTTGAATATAGAGAGAGGTGAGTGAGGGACCGGGTGTTTGTAGCTGCTATAATTTGAATATAGAGAGAGGTGAGTGAGGGACCGGGCGTTTGTAGCTGTTATAATTTGAATATAAAGAGAGGAGGGTGTTGGTTTCAGCTGGTATAATGTAAGTGAAGTATAAAGTATAATGCGTGAAAGGCAAGTTGGTAGCTATAAGTGGAATAAAACTCATGGGGATGTGCTGTTAGAGGAGAAGGGAGTAATGGAACATCTAGGTTTGAGGGACGCCACGTGGTCGGGATTTGAGTGATCCTTCACTTTCAGGTTCACTTAGATAAGATTTAAAGACGTGTAGGAGTAAAATGTCGAGGTTAACTTTATTAAGAGCCGCTCTGAGATCATGTAGCGCGACGATAGATGACGTGCCTGTGTCTTGTGCAACTCATTTCAACTGCAAATTTTTTTCAGACTTTCACTGATGTGTCACTTCAATTCTTCTTCTTGTTTGCAGATTCACGCTGTTCCAGAAAAGTCGCATTATCCTTTCTGTCATAAATACAGTTGGTGTGAGAGCTTGGAGCTCATTGAGGCTTCAACTTCAGGGGTCATGACATTTCATAAAATAAAGAGAGCAAAACTGCAAGGGAGGAAACGATCCATCAGCTCAGTGTGGAGTGGAGGTGAGACAGCAGTGTGTGTGTGTGTGTGTGTGTGTGTGTGTGTGTGTGTGTGTGTGTGTGTGTTGCAGTGCACACATTTGTATCCCCCTTTTTTTTTTTTTACAAATGAAAAAAAACGTGTATGTGTGTGTGTGTGTGTGT
>JBCNYH010000008.1:22256188-22287181 GCA_039654325.1 Tandanus tandanus | reverse complement strand
CACACACACACACACACACGCACGCACGCACGCACACACACACACACACACACACACACACACACACACACACACACTCACTTTCACATACTCACACACGGTCAGACAAACACTGACCCAGATCAGTCACAGTTCTTCTGCAGACTTTGACTGCTGCAATTGTTTCTTATTTTCAAATACTTAACCCAGCAATATGCTTTTTTATCTCTGAAATATTGTCTTTTATGTAATATACTGCTTTCTTCACTGACATACAAATGTTTTGTCTGTAACATTTCATTTTTTGCTTAAAACCTAATGTTTGAAAATGTTTTTGTACTGACTCGATAATGTAGAATTCATAAAATAAAGATCAATAGCAAAGTTTGTACAAAAAAAAGATGCTTATGATCACACAGTATACACCTACTCGCTCATGCACAATTCATGTGGCAGCACAACAATGCAAATACAGGCTTGATTTAATGTTCAAGAGCTTGAGTTAAAGTTCACATCAAACATTAAAATAGGGGAAAGTGTGATTTCAGTGACTTTAACTGTGGCAAGTTACTAGATTTGGTTTGAGTATTTCAGAAACTCCTGATCTCCTGGAATTTTCCCATAACAGTCTCTAGACTTTATATGGAATGATGTGGGACAGCAACTATATCCGAAAGGTCTGCAGGCTGAAACAGCTTTTGAATGTGAGAGATAAAAGACTCACTCAAACTGGACAGTTGCAGAATAGAAAAAGATTAGGTGATTTTTTCCCCCCTCACTAACCTTTAACCATCCAGTTTGGGTGAATTGGTTCCTATGACAGTTTCAGATTCTTGTTCTTCACTGACACTGACACCCCACTGAGACCTTCTGTTGTTGTAGCCTGTTCACCTCAGGGTTTGATGTTTTGTATATACTGAGATGCTTTTCTTCTCACCACAGTTGTTAAGAATAATTATTTGAGTAACTCTTTATTCTTTCTGGTAGCTCGAAGCAATCTGGCCATTTTCCTGTGACCTCTATCATGAACCATTTCCATCCAAATGCATTCCATCCATTTCCATCCATATTTCCATCCATGGACCTGTCTCTCATGCAAGGGTTTTTGTTTTTTGCAACTTTCTGTGTAAACTCTGGAGACTGTTGTGTGTGAAATTCCCAGGAGATCAACAGTTTCTGAAACCCTTTTGGCTTCAACAACCAGGTCACAGAGATCAGGATTTTATTAATTTTTTTTGCCAATTTTGGAATTGAAATGAATGTGAAAATTAACTGAGACTCTTGACTTGTATCTGGTGCTGGTGTTCAGTGGATGGTGTGTGTGTGTGTGTGTGTGTGTGTGTGTGTGTGTGTGTGTGTGTGTGTGTGTGTGTGTCAGTAATTGCTGTTATTGCTAGGCTGATAGGCACATTGACTTCATGAACATTTAGCAGAAATCACAGTGCTTCTGTTAAAATTACACAAACACACTGAGCTAAAGAGAAGGTTTGATCTTTGCATGCTTAAAATACAACTTACAAAGAGCTGGGTCTGTATCTTTAATAACAGCCGCAGAGTGTGGACCAAAAGGCTCTGTTCTCTATTTAATCATAGAAGAGGGCTCTTTTAATAATTCAGCACTTGACAGTACATTTTTTTGCACACAACAAAAAGGAAAATATGCCAAATGTGTCTGAGCTGAGCTCCTGAAATATGTAAATTTTCTAATAATCAACACAAAAGGTACTAAGTACTGGAGCACCAAGGAGCAGAAAGAGACTGTAGAGGAATTCAATATACCCAGTGCTACTTTATTCATTCATTCATTCCTTCATCTTCAGTGATGATTTTTTTTTTTGGCTATTGACCAAATAAATAAATAAATAAATAAATAAATCCAGCAAAACTGAGCATAAGAATACACTGTGGATGGGATAGCAGTCAATCTCAGGGAAATGTTTCACCGTATCCCCACAGCATAAGTGATAAGTAAATGAAATATATACAGTATTTTATATATGTATCCAGTGACATGGCATTTCATTTCGATTTCAGAGAATCCAGACATGGTTATCAATGCTTTGTGGCTTCTCTGCACTCAGAGTCTTTATCTACACTACAGATAAAACATATAAACCAACATGAAATGTTACTGCAAAGCTTTATTCAGAATATACCCAAAATAAATCACTATATGATCAGAGGGCGGTGGCATAGTGGTTAACACGTCTGCCTCACAGCAAAGAAGGTTCAGGCTATACCCTGTCTTCGCCCACTGTCGGCTGAGATAGGATCCTAGTATGATTAAGTGGTTTGGTGAATGGATGAATGGATGAATGATCTGATCCGTCATGAGCTTACCTGTGTGTAAGTGACAGTTAAAGGCAATTGGTTGTGAAATTGCAAAAATTCTACTGATTCAATTGTAAATTGCATTAAAAGGATACACTGAGTGTTTCTCTAAGACTTGGGTGCTTTACCTCATCCACATTAGCAGTATTTTTAAGTAACTAAATGAGTGTTTCCTTATAAGGAAAAATACAACAATGCATGCCAAAGTCTTTATGATATATGGAAGAGAGCCTGACCTCAGGTGGGTGGGTTGTGTTACATGGGGTATCATGCATTTGCAGTGCTAGATTTCTGTAGGACCTAGGGAAATATGCATGGGTACTTCACTATGGAAAGTGTGTACTGTGGTCGATCAAGGCATGGTTTGATGTGTTCAGCGCTTGTGCAATGTTAAGGCAATTTCCTTTAACAAGGCAGTGTCACTGATCACACTTGAAAATATGAAGAGAGGTCCTGTCCACAGTACACTTCTGCTCTTATATTATCTATATTCATTTATATGGGATTTAAATGTGGTCAGTGGTGGCTTAAGGAGATGGGTTACTGATCTGAAGGTCAGCAGTTCAATCCCCACTATCCCCACTGTTGGGCCCTTGAGCAAGGCCATTAACCCTCAATTGCTCAGTTGTATAAAAATGATAAATGTAAGTCGCTCTGGATAAGAGCGTCTGCCATATGCCTTAAATGAAAATGTCTAACTGTCTATATGGGACTGTAATTGCAGCTGGGAGGTTTTATTTGTGGCATCCCAGTACACTTCATCAGTTCTGCCTTAAAATCTTTGAGAAATCATTATTGTGTTACACATAATGTGCATTTAGATAATTTAGTATTAGGAATTATCAAATTTTCTAGTTATATTTTTGTGGCCATTTTGTGGCTATTTTGTGGCCATACATTTTTGCACCAAGCTGTTAATTCATTATCACAAGGTCCTTATATAATGAAATAATGTCACCACTTAGTGAGCTCTCACCGTTGTCATCTCATGTCTAAAAACGGAAAAGTGATGGATAGCTTTGATGTCACTTGGATGTCAGTTTTTCTGACTGTGTACCAGGTTTGTGAACAGAAAATAAACTCCTTCATTCATTCATTTTCTAAAGCACTTATTCCTACTAGGGTCACGGGCAGGCTGGAGCCTGTCTCAGCTTAATCTGGGCAAAGGCACGGTACACCCTGATCAGCTCACCAGCCCATCGCAGGGCAAACACACACACGCATGCACACACATGCACACGCACACGCACACACACACACACACACACACACACACACACACACACACACACACACACACACACACACAGAGTTCACCCTGGTTCCACAATGCAGCACTTCTCCGGTGTGGTGTTTGATGTTGCCACTTGTGAATGATAAAATAGGAGGGAGAAACAAGGAAGTGTACGATGGAAACAATGGAGGTTTGTTCCTGAAGCAGCATGAAACACGGGTGAAAAATTAAACTGCAGTCCAGCAAGAAGGCCAAGTTCTCTACAGTCTTCTGTGTGTGTGTGTGTGTGTGTGTGTGTGTGTGTGTTCTGGAACATTTTTGATTGCTTCCTGATTAAAAAGATCAAAAGTAGTGGTGATCTGTTGAGGGGACGTGTGAGAGGGTGGATACGGATGAGATCCACTCCTTACCTTCGTCCTGGGACGCGTCTCTCTGTGAGACAAAGCGTTTTCCAGACTAAACACGTCGAAATCAAAATGGCATCCGCAGGGAACCTGTTGTTAATTTAATGATCACTGATCAGTCCTGGATGTTGGAGAATTATTCTCCTCTGTAAGAATCTTTTAATCGTGTGTGTGAGGATCGGAATCAGAACATGGAGCTGTTGGTAGTAATGTTGGAGCGTTAACTCCCACCCAGCCATCAGGAATGCGCAGCACTCTCTGGGAGGTAAAGACTCGGGCGCTGCGCCGAACATGCTAACGCCGTTTAGATTTAAGGGGCACAAAGTGGCCACGGGACGGAACAATAGATAAATTGTGGCACCACATCTGTTTTTGATGGATACGCCGGGGGCGGGATTAGAGAAGAGAAATCAGGGTTCTGAGGAGCTGAAAGCCAATCCGCACTGAGGGGGAGATCAAACCGACAGCACCGTAACTCAATCACTCCGAATCACTCCGACTCACAGGATAAATCCCGCTCAGAGCAGAGGCTTGTTCAAACCCAACACTGCTACTCAAAAAAAGACAAATTAATCAACGACACTCGTTAATAATTTTCTTAAGGTCAAGAGGCTGAAAAACACACAATTATTATACAGGAATTCTACTGTAATATCCTGCAGGGGGGGAGAGAGAGAGAGAGAGAGAGAGAGAGAGAGAGAGAGAGAGAGAGAGAGACAGACAAAGATAGAGAAAAAGAGTGAGAGAGAGACAGCCAGAGAAAAAACAGAGAGAGAGAGAGAGAGAGAGAGAGAGAAAGAAACAGACAGAGATAGAAACAGACAGAGAGAGAGAAAGAGAAACAGAGAGAAAGAAACAGACAGAGAGAGAGAAAGAAAAAGAGAGCGAGAGAGAGAGAGCGTGTTGTGTGTTACAGATGAGTTCTTGGTGATGAGGTCGATTTGAATGATTCTGTACCATTCCTGGAGTTTAACAAAGGGTGTGACTGTGACCTCTGACCTGTGATCTCGGGAACCTTGAATCAGTGGAGAGAATGGCGGTGGTGGTGGGACGGTGGTCTCACTAGTTGGTAAAGAAACCCCGTTCTTACGTTGTTCTGGGAATAAGAATCCGTCTCACCCACAGACACGCACTCGTGTTATATTTAAGGTAAAACGTTACTCTCCATGCTGCCTGCTAGCGCCGGAGCCTCTGATTAGCAAAGATGTCAGCACAGCAGTTCCTGCACTTCTAAAAATAATCCCAGTCCATGAGGGGGGTTCAGTTGTTCCTCTGAAGGAAATTTAAAAGTTCTATAAAACTGAAAGCAGTGAAACGACCGCAGGAGACAACAAAACATCAACATCAGAAGACGTTTAGAGGAAATGTTTATACCGGTGATGTGAAAGTGTTCGAAACAGTCGAGAGTGAAATGAGAAAAAATAAACTTCTCAACATTCTCCCTCAGAAGGAATCCTTCATCTCATCTCCCTTTACTGTTCTTCACCAATGAGAGCTAGGGGCAAGTTTCGGGCTGGTGCTGGTTTGGCGCTGCTGCTGGTTCGGTGCTGATTCAGTGCTGGTGCTGGTTCGGTGCTGATGCTGATTCAACATGTGAACCGTTTTAATTTTCCACCTCCTAGAGCGCCACGCCATTACATCACTGCGTACATCTCCACTAGTCTGCTAACAATCACTACAACCAGACCTGCATTGTGCTACACTAGCTCTATTTTTTATATGGCAACTCAAAGTTTTGATTGATCTTATTGGCCACGCCCTCAGCCCCTGGTTCCAGATAAGCGAAGCATTGGTGTTGCTTTTGAACCAGATTTCTTGGACTAGAACCTGTTCAGTGACTGTTGAAATGTGAAGAACTAGTTTGAGCTCAGGTAAAGACACCAGCTCTGAACCAGTACTGGAACTTTCTTGATGGAAAAGGGGTAGCAGTGTAACAGAAACAGTTCCAAACTTTGGAAGTTAAGAAGAACCCTTGAAGAAAAACAACAACAACAACAACAACAACAAAAAAACCCAAGTGGACAACAAAAACAAACCCTGAACTCATTCTCTAAATCACTGGGTGAACCGTTTAATCCTACTAGGGTCGCATGGAGGGGATGCAGCCTATCTCAGCCGACACTGGGCAAAGGCAGGGTACAGCTTGAACAACTCAACCTACACACACAGTCATTCACACTGACATCTGTGGGAGGAAACCAGAGTACCCAGAGGAAAGCCCAGGGGGAACATGCAAACTCCACACGGAAACACTGCACTGCACTTCAAAAGGAACTGCACTACTCTTATAACGCCAGCCTTGGAAATCTATCAGTAGAGATATCTACCAGGAGCTCCGCCTTTACTCAGAGAATATCAGAGAGAGAGAAAGTTCAGGAAGGTGTTCAACATCAAACACTAAGTTTTGTTCATTTTTCCTAAATATAGAAACGAGGCCCTTAAAGAACTCTTAAGGAACCATTTTGAGACTCTGTATGTGTGAGTGTGTGTGTGTGTGTGTGCGCATCTGAGATGGAACACTTACTCTGTTAAAGTGCTGCTCGTCATTTTCCACAGAGACGATGACTCGAGTTCCTGTTCCTGTACTTAATCTCTAACGATGTCTATAAACCCCCCGGACCCGTTACCAGACCCGCTCCCGAAGCCAAGCCAGTGGTCCTCTCGGGTTTCATAACTCCTGATAAAGAAGAAGAGGATTTAAACCACGGCGAGATGCTGCTGATAAATTTTGCATTAAAATTCCTGGACTGCAGATGGGAAGCTCGGAACGCAGGGTTAATCCCGAGAGTAAACGGGCGGAGGCTCTCAGGGGAGACGGATCCGTTTGCTGATGGGATGAAACTCAGACACACAGAGAGATTCTGCTTTCACACCGACGGTAACGTCGACAATCAGGCCCTTGTTCAGGGGGAGGGAGAGAAGCGGCGATGTTTCAGGTTATAGACAGCCGTCCTTACGGTCGGGATCAGAGGGAGGACAGGGGAACAGCTGAAAGGGAAGATTATTCAGAGTGAAGGAGAAAAACAGGAAATTCAATAATCCCAAGATCAAGAGGTGTTCATGTTTTATGTTTTGTAAGAGCGCGTTCTTACGGTAATAAAGGAAAACTCCTCCCTAAAAATATTCAGTACATTGATATTAAAATATTTGATAAGTTCCGAGATTCTGGCGCTACTTTGTTGCTTGATGTTGCTAGCTATGGGGTTGGGTGTGATGTTAGTTAGTGGGTTGGACCTGATGTTGTTAGCTAGCGGGTTGGGTGTGATGTTAGTTAGCGGGTCAGGCATGATGTCAGTTAATTAGTGGGTCCTGCTAGGGTCATCAGGAGGCTGGAGCCTATCTCAGCTGACTCTGGGTGAAGGCGGGGTACACCCTGAACAGCTCGCCAATCCATTGCAGGGCAACACACACAACCATTTACGCTCACACCTAAGGGCGATTTGGAAAAGCCAATTAGCCTACTGTGCATGTAATTGAACTGTGGGAGGAAACCAGAGTACCCGGAGGAAACCCACGCAAGCATGGGGAGAACATGCAAACTGCACACAGAAACACCCTCACCGAGCACAGGAATCAAACCTAGGACCTTCTTGCTGTGACGTGACCATGCTAACCACTATGCCACCATGCCGCTTGCCATCTAAACAGAAACACAAACTTATTTATAGGAAACTGTGTGAACTTGTTTGCTAACCGCTACACCACCGTATATTTTGTGTTTTACACGTTGTACTTGGAAGAAAAAGAGGTCAGAAACGATCCAAGTCCAGGTTCAGAGGTCACAGTTTAAACGTCATTTTATTATCAACATAAATCCTGAATCATGTATTAACCATAAAGTTGTTCAGGGTGGAAACGGTTTCAACAGGAGAACTCTGTCACGCCGGCGGCCTAAAAAAGAGAAGAAAGAAGAAAGAAAGATCCTTTTCCTAAATTCATTCATCTTCATGTTTAAGCGTGAACACGTGTCGAACATGTTGCGCACAACCCGGGCCGGTCCAAGTGTTGTGATTATAAAAATGAAGGGCCGAGATCACACAAATAAAAATAACTGATTACACCGGTGGGGGGGAGGGGGGCAAATCCTGCAGTCGGATGGAGAACACATTTATAGACCAGAGGAGGATGAGAATCTGGAACGTCTGTGGAGAAACGGAGTGTTTGGGGAAAATCTGGAACCAGGAATTGTTTTCAGTTATTTTAATTTTTTTAATTGAATCCATCCCCAGAGGAGACAAGTTCATCATGCTGATGTGTAAAACAATACGCTTCAAATCAACATCTCCACAAAGTTTACAGCAAATCAACTCATTCCTGTGGAATTGTTTAGTTATTCAGCTGAAGCTCCATGAAAAACTAGAAACCATCGACCTCGGGAAAAACACACAGACACGCGCGCACACACACACACACACACACACACACACACACAGCGTTTTCTACGCATTGTCAGAACACAAAGCCGTTCCTTTACAATGAACTTAATATACTCAGCTTTGATTGATTTGTGGCTGCAATTAGCACAGCACAGCCTCATTACCGCTCCTCTACGACTCTCTCTCTGCCTTTCTCACAAACAACAATCCTAAAATAAAAGGTCAGAGGTCATCACCCCTCTGAAGCCGATCCCGGGTCCGAGGGTAAAGGAAAATGGGAGACTGATTGCGTCTCAGCGACTTCTTAAAGATCCAACCCTGGAAACAATATTCTGTGATGGATCTGTTCTCTTTCTCTTTTCAGAGTCGCGCCGCAAATCATGGATGTGCAACTGTGGACCGTCGCCAGCGTGTCAAAAGCAGAACAACAAACAAAACAAAACACCAAGTCAGCCTCCAGAGTAAAAGGATTAATGATTAACTTTGTGCAACCCGGTGCATTAATAGAGAGCATTGCGGTAGGAAG
Organism: Tandanus tandanus; assembly: GCA_039654325.1. NCBI lineage: Eukaryota > Metazoa > Chordata > Actinopteri > Siluriformes > Plotosidae > Tandanus > Tandanus tandanus. The sequence continues at coordinate 22,278,331 of JBCNYH010000008.1, read as the reverse complement.
TGGTGGACGGAAGCATGATTTACACCAATGATTTTTTTTAAAGAACAAATAAAACATTCAGGATTCAGATTCAGAAAAAGAGGGAGAAAAACCCACGACATGATCAACTGAAGGAGTCTTAGCACTTCATACATCACTTTAAAACAAACAGCTTCTTCTTCGGAGACGTCGTGTCCCTGTAAAAAGACGCTGAAATTAGCTTTGAACTTTTTTTTTTTACCATGCTGCCCTGGTACGAAACAGTCTCTCAGCATCTAAGATGATTCCATTTTCACCGTCAAGTGCACCATTTTCAACCCAGCAGGGCATCCAGTGAACCGTTACAGTCCCATAACACCTCGCAAGAGTGGGGATACAAACCGTACACTCAAGCAACACTGAAACATTCATTCATTTTCCAAACCACTTAATCCTACTAGGGTCACACTCACACCCATGGGCAATTTGGAACGGCCAGTGAGCTTAATGTGCATGTCTCTGGGCTGTGGGAGGAAACCGGAGTGCCCCAAGGAAGAAACACCTGAAATACTGAATGAAATTCTGTTTAAAGCCAAACCCTGTATGTTACCTTGGGCCTTGATGATGTCATCATTCTCAGATTCAGTTTTCAAATAATCATCCATAAAATCATTACAGCAGCAGTTATGGGTTTAAGATTTTACACACAGATAGACTTCAATAAGAAACTTTGGAACAAGTGCTATCTTCTCCTTACTAAGACAAAATAATAATAATAATAATAATAATAAAGATAAAGATTGAAACTGGCATGATATGTAAACACCTCTTTCCTGTCCTCCTTCCATCCCTGTCTCCTTAACGTCGTCATCTCAGTACTGAATCAGACTTCAGAACTTACAACAGTACACATTTACCCTTATCCAGAGCAACTTACATTTATTATACCGCTGAGCAAGTGTTTTGCTCAAGGGTGGTACTGGGACTTGAACCCCCAACCTTCTGCTCACTAACCCAAAGCTACCAGTTAACTTTAATAATTCCCTCTTGGTTTGTGATAAAAACAGAACAGTGTAGCTTAAGTCAGATTTTACTTATTCAAGAAACTGCCAGTGTTTCTAATCACTACAAATATTCAAAATGAACCAATCAGAGAAGACGCCGCAATCCACAAGACAAAACTTCCAGCACAATACAAATCAAGCACTGCCCTCTTGTGGACATCATCCGACACGTCACTGGAATCAGAATTGAGTGTGGAGAAAAAACAAAAGTTTCATTTATATCATTTTTATTTATTTTAGTCAAATATATATATTTGAATCCTTCTTTCCATGAGAAGGATTTTTGGGAGAAAGTGTTTACAGAAACCAATGCATCCAAGTCAAACTGCAACAAACAAAATTAGTTTTTGACACATAATGGAACGTAGCATTTTAGCATTTGTGCCGTGTAGATGACTGCGACATGATTCAGGTGATCTGAAACCCATGAAATGAGCGTTTCTGGATTGACTGCTTGATCATGACTGGATTGTTGTTTCATTTTACATGATTAAAAAAAAATCTTAAAAGTTCCTGAAGATGCCGGGAAGCTTCCAAAAAAAGCTTGGCTTGAAAGCGTTCTTGCAGACAAACGTAGTCCTTATGTTCCGAGAGTCAGGGTTCAGGGTTCGGTTTTGCATAAAGGCACAAAAGCATTAGAGCCCTGGATAGGGCGTGGTTTTTTCTCTTCCTTTTTCTGCTTTTTAAAATTTTTTTTTTGGCAAGACATTGGTCCCTGTAGGCAGTCCTCTTTCATAGTTCATATCACACACAAGATAAAAAGACAACAAAACAAAATAATAAAACAAATTAGATTATACTTAAAGTGTACAGTTATAATTAGATCTCTAATTAAAAAAAAAAAAAAAAAAAAAAACATACTGAAACCTACGCTCAGATTTATTCGGCTGTAACCAGGCATACAGTGAGGAACACACTGAGGACTTCAGCAGTAGACGACACCCTAATTAATGGAAACCTAGTCTAAGGGTTGAGCTCTATAGAGGATACAGCTCGAGTAAAGATCTCTGTTGGTTGAACTCAATGAGACTCTTCTTTCCTTGTCTGATCAAATCCTCTTTTCTGAAACAGGGCAAGACCAAGAGGAGCCTGAGAAGTGTCTCGATGTTCGGGAAGGTCTTGGCGTCTGTGGCGTTGAGTGTATCAAGAAGGCCAGCAGGAAGAGGTTGTTGAGCAGAGTCAGTGCCCAACCACTTCTCTCGCCACTTCAGAAGCTCTGACTGCAGAGAGCTTGAGTCCGGGAGGTCGTCCTGGTACACCTCAAAAAGGTCAGTGTCCACACAGCAACCTTCCGTCTTGGATATGACATAAGGCACGACCTGCATGCAGCGCACAGCCGACAGAGTGAGGTCTGAGAACAGCTCGGAGATCTCACAGATGGAGTGATCTATTGCACCTTTGCTGATGATGTCTCTACAGTAAATGATCAAGCACTCTTGTGAGGTGTGGTCGACGCTGATCTGTAACTTGGAGGCGAAAACCACTGCTTCCTGGTACCAGCTTTGGAGGTGGGTATCAATGTTGGATTTCATATCACTCAGGGAGGAAAGTACTTCAGACAGACTGTTCACAGCTTGATACACATCCAGAGGTTGTCCCTGGAGACTGTGACTTAAATTCTTGGTGGGCCCCAGGACGTTTTTCATTATCACAAGCGTCAGGATGAACTCAAAGTTCTGCAGAATGATCAGGAAGTCACCAGCTTGTGTTCTTTCTGTTTGGATCTCGTGAGTTTCCTTGATGTCATTTAAACTGAGCATGATGGCTTCCAGGACTTCCACGGTAAGATCCAGAGTGTCTGGGCTCCTCTCCCATTGGCTTCTGCTCAGCCTATCAGTCAGGTCGCTGTGCTTCACCGCATCTTCTTGGAACAGACAAGCCACCATTTTGTGCAGTACTGCCCGTTTCATTTCGTCCTCAGTCACCCATTGGAGCATCCTCTCAACCCACGTGAAGCTGTCCGATATCTCAGAGATGATACATGATTTGGCCAGCCATGTGTTCAGGGACATGGACGAGCTAAAAGTGCGTACAGCATGCGGGTACCTCTGAGACAACAATGCTGCTGCCGCTCTCACTTGAGCCCCTGCTGTACCCACTGTCAGCAGACTTTGCCCCCGACATGAGGCCAAGTTCAATCCCCATTTCTCAGACAGAGCTGCAGTCATGGAGTCCACAAAGACGGCAATGTCTTGGTCAAGCGGGACGTAAGCCAATACATCCTCACATGGTGTCTTGCCTTTCTCCAGGTAACAAATCCCAACGGGGATATATGTATGTCCTTCAATCTCTATTTGTTGTTCACATATAATAGAAAAAACCTTCGCATCATGAATTTCACTGAAAACTACCTCTTGGGTGGGGTTGCTGTAGAAAGATAAGACGCCTTTGTGCGGTTCGGCACCACCATCATCAGGCACCGCTTGTGCTACTGCATCGGCGGGATCCATGCCATCTTGTGCTATTGCATAGGATTGATCGAGATCATCTTGGACAGTCATATGCTTGCTGTCGGCTGCTGTAGAGCTGTTTGCATCACTTGTGGCATCAGTTGTCCCTGTGGTAGTCTCGACAGCATCACTTTTACTGGCAGGTTCGGCCTTATCTACCGTATCTGAAGCAGGTACTGTAGACGTGCAAGTTCCATTCTGGGGGGGTGACACGGCCTGAATGGTAACATCTTCACCATCTGCCTTGTGGTCAGGATCTTGAGTTGGAGATTTGAGGTCTTCGGTGGAATCCATGGTGACATTCTGGATTTCTGCCCTAGATTCCATGGTGACCTCTGGGGTGCTCTCCATCACAAAATCCTGGACTGGTTCTGTAGGTTCTGCTGTCATTTTTTCTGATGCAGAATCAAGCTCCATAGGGAGTCCATGCTCTGCTGTTGACACTGTAGGAACGTCACCCTCGCCTGCGGGTTGTACGGCAACCCCCTCATCTGCTTCAGTGGTGTCCATGGGGGCGTCCTGTTCCACGGGCTCACCCTCTTTGGGAACTTCTTGCTCAGTTGTAACAGACTCCACACAGTGCACTGCTGCTGTGGCACCTGAGGATGCAGTTACTGGTTCTTTGGAGACACTCTGGTCATCCAAGGTGACATGGTGTCCTGTTGTTTCAGGTTGGGTGTCAACATCCTGTTCTACTGCTTTGGAAAGATTCTGGGCTTCTCCTGCTGTCCCACAGGTGGAACCCTGAGCTGTGATGGTCTCACTGCTTGTATCCTGAGGGAATGTTACAGGTTCAACTGTCTCCTCCAGGGCTGCTGTGGGTTCGCTACAGGGGGTAACACCTTGAGCTTTTTGGATTTCCATTGGTGAGTCTATGGATGCTGTTCCATGATCTGGGGCTTCATTTTGTGGGGTCACTGAGGAATTGGTGGTGGCATCCTTTTCTGTTGCTGGAGCATTTTCTTTAAGGATATCCTCAAATGCTGCATCTGGCTTTATGGTCATGCTTTGGCCTGATTTTTGAGGCTCTGTGGTGACATTCTGTTCCTTGGTTGCACTCTGGACTCCCACACTAGGTTCTTTGATGATTTCCTGGGCATCATGCTTTGGAGTGACTTCTTGTCCAACTGCAACAATGTCCTTGGTGGTCTCCTGGGGTAATGCGGCTGGGTTTGTACTGACATCACAGACCTCTGGTGAACCCTCCTTGGCTGTAACGTCATGGGTTGCAGCTTCTGTTGTAATGCTGACTGGGGCATCCTGTGCATCTGCAACAGGCTCTCTGATGCCACTCTCAGGTGACACCTCTGATATACTCGTAACACCTTGTTCTGCTGCTGTAATGTCTTTGTGCCCTTTAACAGGCTCTACATTGACATCCTGAGCCACTACCATGGACACTTTTGGGACGTCATCAGGCTCTATGGCGGCAACCTGGGCTGCGACATCGGTTACAGGTTCCATGTTGACACTCTCCTCAGTGACATTCAGGGCTGCCACTCCCGTTACAGGTTCTGTAAGCTCCATTGATATATCCTGAACTGCTGTACCTACTGATTTTTGAGGCTCGATAGGAATTTCCTGGGCTACCACTTCTTGTTTTGTGGAGGCATCCTGTGCCACTTCCGTAATTTCCATTGTGGCATCCTCGGCTGATGTGATTGGTTCTGAGGTGACTGGCTTTTCACCCTGGTTTCCCAGTTCTGATTCAGCGATGGCAGCCTCAGCTGGCATGTTTCTAACCGGTTCTACAAGCTCCATGCTGATGTCCTGGGACTCGGTGTTGATACTTTGGGCTGCCGCTTCAGACACAAGCTCTGCGTTTCCATTTTGTAACTCTGTGGTGACAACTTGGTCTGTTCCTTTGTGCTGTTCGAGAACATCCTGCTCTCCTTGTACACTGTCAGAGGCACTCACTGTGGATGAACTGATTTCAGTATCATTTGGACATGTAGCTGACGAATGATTATCTGTGCTCATGGGAGAAGATTCTTGTGTCCCGGCTTGTCCATTGGAAGGATTTATTTCCATGGCATGGTCATTTGGAGTTGTAGGAGTTCCATCTAGTGCAGAAGTGCTTACATCTGTAAACATAGGAAAAACATTTAAGAGTGAACAGAGAATCAAAGATAAACTACAGGGGCACTCAAGAGTACAAGGGATGGATTGTACAAATAGATTATTATGAGGGCTTAAATCCAGAACCACCTATGTCCATTTTTGTTGGAAAAAAAACCAGAACAGTTTATTGGCTCATCCTGTGTTTTTCTGAGACAGAAACATGGGCATTACATTTGTCAAAATGACAAGAACAAAAATCTGAAAATTTATTGTTCGTTTAGGATTTGCTGATTTTTTGGCCACAGTCAAACTTGTAAATACATATTTATCAAATCGCCAAATTTGGACAGGGGCGGGCCTGGTGTTAAGCCCTCGAACCCAAAATCTCTCAATCATGAGTCCAGCACCTTAACCACTAATCCTGGCCGAGATAAAAATATTCTTTATTAGGACGGAGATTCTGAGAGCGTGATTACTTTGCACACCTCCAGTTTCACGCTGAGCTGTAGTTGTGGGCTGGTCTTGTGCTATAGTTGGAACTGCGCCGTTTATTATCTCGGAAACACCAGAGCTGGTAGCGTTGACCTTCTCCTCGGAAGGAAATTCATCTGCATCTAAAAGAAAGAAAAAAAGACTAACATTATCCTTACATTTCTCCACAGTTCAATATATTCAAAGATAAATCTACTCACCGCTATCCATTTTCAGAACACAGAGACTCTCCTTCACCTAAAAACATCAACACCAGATACAACTTTAGTACAACAACCACATTTTAAAGCCAACAAATCCTTTGATCATGTATTACTAAGCATATATACACACCGGAGAAAGGAGGCCATGACACTTTACATCAAGTTCCACACATTTGTCGATCACTTGCTCTAAAGTCCGCAGCACAGGACGGTGCATGAGAAGCATCGCCATGGTGGTCTTGTTAGCACTGCCGTAGTCATTCCCAATCAAGGTTCTCAAGGAGTTAAGAGTGGTCTTCATAAGATCACACTCCATACTAATGCTAGGTAGCACAGCGACGAGCCTCATTAGAGTCGCCACATTGGGGTGATTCTTAGCTTCAGGGTGGTGCAGAGTCTCCGAGATTGAGGTGGGCAGCGAGCTGTCTTGATACTTCTCTCGCCAAACAGCGGCCCAGGCATTTATCTCTTCTTCTGCCAAGTCTGGTTCAGGTAGATCACTTTGGTAGATCGTGTAGAGCTTATCTGATGCCTCTGAAAGAATGGGTAGAGGGTTGCACGTGGGAAGCAGAGAAAGAACCCGGAGAGCTTTCAGGTGATACTCTGAGAAGTTAAACTTCATTTCCTCAATCAGTCCACTCAGGACAGGTATGCTAACAGTCTCTTTGTAGCCCACTTCTGGAGATTCATAGCTTCCAACAGTGTCTGGATACGAGAGAGCTCCAGCAACTTTGGCGGCGAGCTGGGTTGCCTCTTCAAACCAGGTACTGTGCACCGCACTGATGTTCTCCAACATTTTAACAAGAGACTCTATTATAACAGGGATCTTCTCCAGCTCGCAGATAATATCCGCCGGATTGCCACAACGGAATACCGTGCTGCAGTTCCGCAGTGGAGCGCAGGCATTCTTCAGGATTACCAGAGAAACTACGAAATCTGATTCCCTAATGGCTGTGGAGAGCATCAGCGCGTGAATCGACATGCTGTTACTCCAGGAGCCGTCAGCATTGCTGCTAACAGAATCCAGGCAGCTCAGGACGCCTTCTAACATGTCCACCAAGATGTCGAAGAAGTCTTCGGTCTTTTTCCACCTTGACAAACATGTTTCCGGGACTTCCGCGAGGGCTTCCCGGGGAGTGTTCAAGAGACCTTCCCTTGTCTGAGAAAGTTCAACGTGCAGCCTTGGCGACTGATCAAAGAAAAGTAACAGATCCTCAACGACGCCAAGCACCTTGGCGATGGGGTCGTTATGAAGGCTCACTGCTAGCCAATAAGCAAGTCCACAGGACTCACTGGGTGTGTTCACAGCAAGGGGAAAATTGTCCAAGAATCCTAAAGACAGCTTTCTCAGACCTTGACCCCCAGCACCTATGCACATGAAAGACTGGCCACGACAGCATCCCATCTGGAGACCCCACTCCTCCGAAAGGATGCACGACAGAGTCTTAGCTTGGGTATCGGCATCAGAACACGAGTCCAAGGGCAGAAATCCTAAAAGCTCCACTTTCGGTGTGAAACTGTCCACATACCGGACGAACACAGGAACATACTTCCTGTCATCCACAGACACCACCTTATCAGTGATAACAGAAAAAAACGGGGATTCCTGAACTTCGGAGACGATCGTTTCTCTCATTGATTTCACAACACTCTCCAGCACGTCCACGTCTGACCGCAGTGTCACACTCTCCAGGTTCCAGTGACACACACCAAGCTCTTGCATGACAAGGTCTTGCTCGTCACAGGGGAGGTCTGAGAACAGGCGTTTTTTCCGGGCCAGTCTGGCCGCCACCATGAAGACCTTCCTAAGACCGTCCGCAGGCTGCTCAGGGTGACCATTCTCATCCAAAGGCTTCGCTTGTTGTTCCTCCGGAACTATGGCAGGTGCAACTTCAGGAACTTGCTGGGCCTCAGGTTTATCGGACGTGGCTGCACGGTTACCTAGGAAAAAAATTCAAGTTAGCTGAAAATTTTAGGACAGGATGACATGAATGATCCTATGGGAAAGAAAACATACTCTCTGCTTTTAACTCATTGAAGTCTGGGAGTTTTTTAGTTGACGTCTCCTCTTGAACATCCATCTCTTCATCCTTGTGGTTGTCTTAAAAAAAACAAACAGAAGATTTGATTTTTAATAACCATGGTCAAGTATTTTAATGAACACGCCGAAACTGGACTGCAGAGAAATGGAGACATGCTGACACACCTTCTGCTCTGAGCTCAGAGTTCCTCAGAGTTTTCGCTTCTTTGTCCTGTGTGGAATAAACAGTCATCAACAGTCGTATACATGTTAACACTGTATGAATATCATTTGTGAAATTAAAACAGAAACTTACCAGGCAAATGCCTTCCAATGTCTTTGGAGTGACTTTCAGACACTGCGTCACCATCCTGTCCAGGTCTCGGTTAAAGTTTGTCCCTACCTGGAGCATGGCCAAACTCGGAGTCCTGTCCTTCGAATATGTGCTCCTCAGGTAGTCCTGAAACATTTTATGGCGCTTCAGCTCGCCGCAGTGCTCCAACGTGGTACTCGGTAGCACCGACATGATCTTCAGCAACGTGTTGATGTTGGCAAAATACTGCATGAGCGGCAGGCGCAGAGTCTGAAAGATAGTGTCCGGTATGTTTGGGGAAACCACTTTGGTTTTCCATTTTACCTTCCAGCAAGAGAGTTCCGTAAAGAAGTTGTCAGGATCCGGAAGGTCACCAACGTACAGCGGAGGCTTCGACTTCAAGCTTTCAAAAGTGTAGCTCATGGTTACAGAGCACGGGACCAACGATAAGAAGTTAAGAGCCTCTTTGTGGTCGTCGGAGAAATGATCCTTTACGGAGTTGATGATGTGGTCGACTAAAGGGATGCTGATGGCGTCTTTATAGTACCCGCCGGGTTTTAGCAGGCTGTCCCTGGGACACGGGACGCTATCAGGCACTTTAACCTGCACGCCTAAGGTTTGAGCAATAGCACACGCTTCATCGAACCAGTTTTGGTGGAAGAGTTTTATGTTGGTCTTGAGGCGGTTGAGCGTAGCGACAATGCCACTGATCTGGCAGAGCTGGGAGGCGGCGCTGAAGTGATCTTTCTGCAGAGCCGCGCTCAGTTCTCTGGTGAAAGACGAGATGTTCTTCAGAGCCACGATCGCCACGATGAAGTCGAAGTCTCGGATCAGCTGCTGGAGCTTCTTTGCCTGGTTAATCACGGCTAAACTCCACATCGGCGGACTGCTGTTATGGAACCTTTCCAGACAATCGACTAAAGGTTCCAGTATCTGAGAGAAGGCATCATAGGAGTCGTGCTTCTCCTGCCAAGACGAACAGAAGTTCCCTTGATACTCGTGGATCTTCTCGTAGCTCTCGCGCAGACCGACTGCTATGACTTGATCCAGCTGCTTTTCAAGTTCGGGCGAGCTGCTGAAAAACAACACAATCTTTTCCAGGATATCTAAAGCTCTGCCGATGGACGGAACAGGAACCGACCTCGACCACCACGTGTTAAAGGAGTAACAGGAACAGTGAGTACTTATCGCGAGAGGGTACGTCTCCTGAACTTTGCACGCAAAGGCTTTGAGCTTGTACGCGATTTCCCCAGAACCCAAGTACGCCTGGCCTCTGCAGTATTTGAAATCGAGACGCCATTCTTTGGTGACGATGTCAAACAGGTGCTCGCACATTGCCTCGGTATCGAGATTCGCTTCTAAGAAACCCATCAGTTCCAAACGCATGACATCGAAACTGTCCACAAACCTGAGGAATAACGGCAGGAAGTCCGTTTCGCCAAACTTCACCGCTCGGTCAATGAACAGAGAGAAAAAAGTATTTCCTGCTTCAGAAATAATTCCTTCTCGCACGACGTCTGAACACACCATCAAAACTTCGTTCATTTCAGATTTCGTCACGTATTCGACCTCGCCCTCTGAGCCTCCATCAAACTGTCTGCTCTGACTGTTACACGCTGCGGTAAGCGCCGACTTCAGTGCCGACTTTAACGCCTCCTTATCCGTTCCCGAGCACTCTGCAGGTTTTGGCCTCTCCAACGTCATGTCCAAAATAATTTCTCTTGGCTCCTCTGTATCTTCCTTTGAGGCATCGTTTGTATTACTTTCTGTTGCTGGAAAACATGAAAACAACATACAGTGTTGAATCACAAACGATCATTAATTTTAATTCCTCATTCTGAAACGATAAGAAAAATCACTGGCTTGGTTTACCTGAAGGTTGAACTTCCATGACATCATCCTGAAAAGAAACAGACGGAACATCATTACAGTTGGTGCACTGTACACCGACCTAACAGCTGCTACTAAATACTGAGGAATGACATGTTTTCATGGTAGCGTTTTTCTGTATCTGAACGACGTCGATGAGTCACATGATTATATGTATGGGTATAAAACGGGTCAGGGTTTCGTTCCAGAGTGCAAACATCAATGAGAATTTACCGCTTTTTATAAAGATCAGGTTCAAAAGATGTAAACAAACTCGAAACACAACACCACGTGCCGATTATAGTTTGCAGAGTACAGGACTTGGATTCGTTTATTTGACCTCGAAATTGAGACTTTAGCCAAACAAATAACTTTATGCAGGGTGGAACGATGGTGTAGTGGTTAGCACATCCGCCTCGCAGCATTAAGGTCCTGTGTTCGATTCCCAGCTTGGTGAGGACGTTTCTGTGTGGAGTGTGCATGTTCTCACTGTGCTCGCGTGAGTTTCCTCCAGGAAATCCGGTTTCCTCCCACAGTTCAAAGGCAGGCACATTAGGCTAACTGGCGGTTCTAAATTGCCTCTAGGTGTGAGCGTGAATAGTTTTGTGTGTGTGTGTGTGTGTTGGGCCTGCGATGGTTTGTTGAGCTATTCAGGGTGTGCTCAGTCTTTGGCTGAGATAGGCTCCAGCCTCCCTAGTAGGATTAAAGGGTTCAGCAAATGGATGGATGACTTGATACAGCTTGAAATTGAAGATCTTGGTGAACTTTTACGTCTTCGTGTGTCACATGCTAATTTAAACACAAACCTAATTTAAGAGATAGCGCCTCTCTGAGTGACGACTGCACTCCGGAACAATACATCATTAAATTGATACCCATCAATACAATAATGTCACGCCATTCAGCAAACAACACTACTATGGATACGTGACATCACAGATTCCTTATGAAAAGTACTGGCACCCCATAATAAATAGAAATAAATGTCTAAACCATAAACATAATCATTGTGAAATGGCTTACATTTACCCAAACAAAATAAAAACTGTCTTAAAGAATAGGGGTACTGTTCATCCTTACAGAATAATCCGTGCGTATGTAATATGTTTTAGTGATACAGACACTTACTTTAGCATAAGTTACCATAAAAAACCCACAAAACTGGGTGATTTTATCCCGTGGATTACTAGCGGTATGCTAAACTACGGGCGTTCGCAGCTTTGCAGTAGTTTTTATTGGGAAGTGACGTCAACACGTTGGGCGGGATTGACGTCTCTTGTGGAGACAGTGAGACGTCACATTCTAGTGACTCTGAGGATGAGAATGCTGCCAGAGATGAGCCTGACATTAAATCCAAAATGGCTTATGCTTATAAATAGCTAATAACATTAATTCACCACAGGTACCCTTTAAATATTACATTTTGAAACCACTGGCTAATTTCATTAAGGGTGAAAATATCTTTGAGGTCATAAAAACCCACCCACTCCATTCCTCAATGATGCGTACTGGAAACGTGTCACACTGCAATCTGTTTACCTTACAAAGCAGTTGTAGGATGTCCGGATGGCTCTCCACGTACGCCTGCACCATGTCGTCGATGTTGAAGTGCACGTCCTGATTGACGTAAATGAATGCCGTGTTGCACTGTCTCTTCTCCGCAGCTATCACCTTCATGTAGGAGCGATACCTGTCCAGGACCATGTCATACTGCACGTACACGTCAGCGTCGGCGTTGACACAGGGGATGGATCCCAGGACTCTGAGCAGACTCTGTACGTTGGGATAGAATCCGATATCGGGGATCTTTAAGGTGGCAAAGACGCCAGTGGGAAGGATCCTGCGCTTACTCGCGTGCCTCCACTTCACTTCCCAACAGCCGAGCTCATCGTAGAAGGAATCTGGGCGGGCCAGGTTGTTCAGGTTGGCATCGGCGACCTTGTCTTTGCGGATGCTAAAATTGTGGTCGGCCATGTAAGACGGCACTAATGACAGCCATCTCAGGATCCGGACCATCTCGACGCCGAGCACTCGCTTCACCTCGTCGATCAGGTACTGCAGGACCATCTTGCTTAGTGTTTCCCTGTAATAATCTTCCGGCGAGGTCGGTGTTTTGGGGTCAGAGTCGCCGTTCTGAGCTGTGTCCGCTGGCAGAGTCACTGTCACGCCCAGCTTTTTGGCCCTTCCCACGGCGTCGGAGAACCACTTCCTGTGGAATATGGGGATTTCCTGCAGGTGCTTGTTGAGCAGCTTTAAGGCATTGGAGATAGTGTACTGCAGGGTGCTGCTGATGCTGATGATCCCGCGCAGGCTCGGGTTCAGGATGCTGACGCAGCACAGAGTGTTCTTTAGGATCACCAGGGTGATGATGAAGTTGAAGTTCTTGAGCTTGTCTTTGAGCTTGAGCAGCTGTTCCACGATGGTCGCGTCCACCTCCGACAGCGCGCTGGTGCACATCTCCCCGATGCTGTTCAGAAGAGGTTCCAGAATGTCCAGCATGGTCTGGAAGGCGTCTGTGCCATACTCCCAGTTGCTGTGGCAGGACTCCTTGACGCGATCCACCTCGCCTTTGATGTGACTGTATGCCGCTGTAATCTTCGTGAACAGTTTTTTCACGAGTGTGTCGGACTGCCTCAGGACAGCGGCCACTTCCTCCACGGTGTCGACCACATCCTGTACGGAAAGGACGGGCAAGGAGCGGATCAGCCACATGTTGAAAGCGTAAGGGTCGCTGGGAGCCAAGACGACCTGCGGGAAATCTCGGAGCATCCGACAGGAGAACTCTTTCAGCTTCTGGCACAGGCTCCCGGTCGTCAGGTACGTAAACCCTCGGCAGTGCTCCATCCGGAGTCCCCACTTGTTGCGGATCTCTGACAAGAGCATGAGGTACAGGTTGTCCGAATCCACGTCACAGGGCAGGAACCCGAGCAGGTGCTTCTGGGGAAAGCCGTCGTTGCTGACGGAGCGCACGAAAACGGAGATCTGATCCTTGCCCTCGATGTTCGTTTTGTCCTGGAGAAGGATGGAGAAAAAGCGGGCTATGCGCAACGTGTTGCGGATTTCCTCGCGCATCACGTCCCCTCCGAGTCTCAGCACATCTTTCGAGTCGATCTTTTCTGCACAGATTGGGTTGACCGCAAGCGGCCCGACGGCTCCGCCCCCCATCGGCTTTGTAGCACTGGTGGCGGCGGTGTTGATGCTGAAGCCAGTGAATGCTAACGTCTCCTTAAAATGGATCTTCAGCATTTCCTTGGCTTTGGACGTAGCAGGATCCTCTGGCTCTGCTGGGACTGGAGCAGGTTCTGGTTGTATGGCGTTCTCTGACGGGTCTTCGCTCACATTTTGTGTCACTGTCACCGGCTGGGACTCATCTGTAATGAGGGAAAATTCGATTTTAGATCTTCTGCATACAAACTGTGTCTAAAACAATTTATATCAGTGAAACTCGATCACTAACCTTTAACCTTTTTTGCTTCGACGGGATCAGCTGCAGTCTGAAAATACATTCGGAGAAAAGAAAAAGAAATCACAGAATGTTGCAGCATCGTCGTGGATCTGCTTGATGAGTAAATCATTTTTGAAAAGATTATTTATGAATAAATAAATAAATGTAGGAAACAGACTCTGATTAAAACATACAGCTTGAGTTTTTCTTTTCCGGTTGCTGTTCTGTGCATTGCCCTTCTTGGTTGCGAAGTCAAATATGGTTGGAACGGCGCCATCCTTTAACACTGTCTTCACTTCACTCTGAAAAACAAATAATATATATATATATAAAAAAAAAAAATAAAAACAACATTTTCTACAAAGACAAAATGTGAAAACTACAAAAAAAAACATCAGAACACACAGTGCACTTACTTCCTTCTGTAGCAGAGACACCTCAAAATGTCTGGAGCACAGCTTAAAGTTTCTGTGTAAATATTCAGGCGTTTTATTCTGCAGGTCCGATCTGCGACAGTTCCCCACCCACTGTTTACATCTGAGAAAAGAACAAGGGGGGGATGGTGGGATGATCTCAGATAAATAAACTCATTAAATTCAACAGCGAACAGACCTGACTGTTCACAACACCGATATGGTGGAAGTACTTGAGTGATTTACATAACAGCCCCTAGTGTTTGAGACACACCGTACCACACCCCTACCAGGAGGCGTGTCAGCAAAACAAACCATCAAACAATATCATACAAACTCCACTCGTGAAAACGAATATAAGTAATAATCGAAATAGGGAAGAAACAACCAAAAACAAAAGAAAACATGCACACAACCCCTACTATAGGAGGCGGGGCATGTACAACCCAGAAAGTGTTTAATTGGATGAACACAAGGCTAGTACAGCATGAGTCATCAGAAATGCCAAATTGATTAATTTTGAATTTAAATATATCTAAATCCAGTTCCCCCCCAGTGCTACCCACAATCCGATGAGTCAAGCAGAACTAAAAATCTTTAAAGCACCACCTTTGATTTATTGACAGTTTGGTAAATAAAGGCCACCATTTTGAGGCGGGCCTGCAGGGGGCGCTCGAGGGCGCGAGCTATTCTAAAAAGTGAGGAAAAAAAGCTAAATCTATCGACTGGTACACAAAAGAGTGTTTATGCATGAAATATATAATGTTAAAATAAACCTTAATAAAGCGTCTTGGTCGAACGTTTAACACAGAGCTGGGTTCAGGAAGTTTTCTCAGGAAGTATTGCATTGGATTAGCCAGTTAGCTTGCATTCATTGAATCAAAGGGAGGAATTAGCGTGCTAGGTGGCTAACTCGCTAGCGAAGGATGCTAACAGTGGTTGAGTGTGGAGAGAGAAGTTAAACCGTGCAGATGGAATGATGTTGCGGGTGAAAATGTGGAAACAGACGCGGAATGAACAGAGAGAAGAGTCGGCTCACCGCTCGGGGTCCAGAGGGAACCTGAAGAAAGTGACGCTGCGCTGGTCGGAGCTCTGCTTACAGTCGGCTGCGGCGCAGCACTCGGGCATCTTGGACTCAAACTGCGCTCCGGTTCAGTCAGAAGAGCAGCAAAGTGCGCATGACCCACAACAAACACAAACCCTCGCGCGGGGCGAATCATCTACCGGTAACACCGAGCTGGAACCGCAGCCTTGAAAGCTAAAGCATCGTTTCCTTCTAGTGCTGTGATGTGTGTGAGATTTCACATCGAGATTATACAGAGGCTGCTTGCTTGATCCGAGCCGGAAGTGAACAACGCAACAGAGCGGAAGTGAACAGTGCGCGCGAGGGGCACGACACAGCTTTTCATCAAACATAAGGATTCACGCGCAGAAACGCCACTCAGTCATTCATTTACAACCCATTGCTTTATTTATTTATTTTTCTACAAAATATGCACAGTGAAAAAAAAAAAAATCTAACATTATTTTTTAAACAATGTACATTTTCATCAGGTAGATCAACATGCAGTGCTTCAATGCAACCATAATAAAATAGTTTGCAGGAGTTGCAAAAAGCAGGACACTCCTAGTCTAATAAAGAGAGAGCTTAAGTGGGATTATGGAAAAAGAATTAAAATAAAATATATAAGCAAAATCAGGACGAACGAGAGAGAAAAGGCACAGCATGAGTGGGAACAAAGGAACAAAGCGAGAGATTAATACAGCAAAGAATAGAAAGTGAATAGGAGGAAAAGGAGAAAACTGAAGAAAAAAAAAAGTGAAGATGTTTCAGTTTTTGAGGCAACATCTTTATAACAATTACCACAGATGAAAAAGACACCAAAAAAAAAAATCTCATCAGTTTCATACTTCATGTTATTTATGTAAAAATCTTAAAAACAGCAGAAATGTAAAGAAATTCTAATAATAAACACTTCTAGTACATAGAAGTGAGGTGGAACTGATATTTCATCGCTCACACACACACTGAGAAACCTTTATTTTACAAGTTATTGAGGGCAAAAACAACTTTATTATAACACAAAAGCATCCAATAATCTCTGTATCATTTTCAGGGCACCTCCATACCACACACACCGGGAGCTGAATGTACACACAAGAACTATATACATGTAAATGTAAAAACACCTGAGCGGCACAAGCTTTTATAGGATTTTAACTTCATGTCAATGGTATAGGAAGAATAGGTGTTCCTGATACAAATGTCAGGGAGGAGAGAGACAAGCTGACACCCAGTGGTGAGGTCAGAAGATCATGGTGTTAATTGGCTGATCAGACATAATTAAACTCCACACTTGTCAGTTTACTAAATACAGCATCCAAACCAATAACATTACAATGAAGGTTAATTCACATTTCTGCTGCGTTAAGAGTGTGTGTGTGTGTGTGTGTGTGTGAAGTATGTGTGTGTAGATCACGCAGGTTCCTCCGTATTCTCTTTGTCCGGATACGCTTTAAGATAAGCCTCCACCATCAGGTCCACATCCACCCTCACCGCGCAGTTAATGTTAAACAGCGCCAGGCTCTGGTGTCTGTGTTTGGGGGGGGTGTCCCGCAGGTACTCGCTGAGACGCCTCCTTGCCTCACTGCACTTCTCCTCCGTGATCGACAGCACCGGGAGGCAGTGGAGGACCTTGAGGAGCGCGCATACGTTGGGGAAAAACTTGACGTCAGACAGCTGCAGCGTGTCGTAGATGGTGGAGGGCAGCGTGACGTTCTTGGTGCCGTGCTTCCACTTGATCTTCCAGCAGTTGAGCTCAGTGGGAAGCGTCTCCGGGTTGGGAAGGTCGTTCTTGTAGACGTCGGCACTGTTCTCCTCCGTGTTGAACTTGAGCTGCGACATGATAGCCGGGACGAAGGACAGGGACCTGAGCGCATTCAAGTGATTCTCGGAGAAGAAATCGCTCAGCATCTGGATGACATGAGCGACAGCTGGGAATGTCAGGTGGACCTTGTAGTAGGTCTCAGGTTGGATCTCTTCTCCGGCATCGGGGCGCTGCTTCCTGAAGAAGAGGCGGGGGATTTTGACGGGAATCTCCAATGCGGCAGCGAGGTTGACGGCTTCCTCGAACCAGAACTCGTGATACACCTCGATGTTGTCGAGCACCTCTTTGAGGGAGTGCAGGACGGCTGTCAAGCTGCTGGCGGCAAAGAAGACCTCGCTGGTTTGCCCCTGCAGGTTTTTCCCGAACGCCCTGGAAAACGACAGCGTGTTCTTCAAAACCACCAGCGCCATCACAAACTCGAAGTCCGCCAACGCCTCGGAGACCACGAAGGCCTCGTGCATGATCTCGTCGCTCCATTTCAGCTCCTCGTTGTCGTGGATGCTGTCCATGCAGAGGAGCAGAGACTCCAGGAGGTCAACCGCCACCTCGAAGACGTCGTGCTGCTGCATCCAATCGGCGTGGCACGCCTGCCTCAGAGCACTCGCCTTCTCCTCGTTCCCCTGGTAATAAATCGAAATGGCGCTTTCCAGCTGCTCCAGAAGAAGAGGAGACCTGCTGAAGAAGGCGTCGATCTTTTTCAGGGTCGACATGACGAGGTGCACGCTCGTCAAATCCAGGCTGTTTGCCAGGCTGATGTTTAGGGCGTGGCTGGAGCTGGGAGTGAGAACCGCTAGCGGATATCGCTCGCTCAGTTTGGCAGTGACGGCTTTCATCTTGGCGGTGTGGACGCCGGTGCTGAAGTACGCCTGTCCGCGGCAGTCCTCCATGCTCAGCCCGTTCTTCTCTGAGATTTCAGCGCAGATGTTTTCAACGACGTTCTCCACGTCTCCTTCGAAGAGCAAGAATCCTATAAACTCCTCGCGCAGACAGTTGCTCTGATCCACAAACCGGATGAACGTGGGAATTCTGTTCTCGCCGGCGATCTCCACAACGTTCTCCATCACCAGGGAGAAAAAGCGCGCCTCCTTCACCTCAGACAGCAGCTCCTCGCAAACGCACTTTTCGCCCACCTCCAGGATCTGCTGCAGCTGCGTGGACGAGCAGAACTCCAGGCTGGTGGGCGATGCCTCGAACCTTTTCCGAAGCGCTTCATCTCCGGCGTTGATGCGAAACTCCAGCAGTGCCTGGAAGTTGCTCGGAGTGAAGGCTTTGCTCCTGGGTTCTTTATCGGAGTGACCCTGCAGGGGGATGTTCTGCCGGCCCATCATGACCACCACGTCAAACAGGGATCGCAGATACTCGCGCTGGTCCTTGTCTGAGACCTGGGGTTCTTCAGGAGCGTCTTGTCCGTTAGCACTCTCTGTGGCATTCTCCTCGTCCTGATTCTCCTCTGATTTTAATACAAACAGAAATATGATAAACACACACGAGCGCTGGGTTTAAAACCAGACCTGCGATCGCTGCCTCTGGAGATAAGCTCACCTTTCTGCACTTTAGCCGGCGGAGGGGTCTCTTCTTCCTGCTGAAGACAAAAACATTTCATTCGATGGTGCACAGACTGATGGAGAGAATCCGTTTACCTTAAGCCTCATTCACACAAGCAACGAGCAAAACGTGAAAGTCACCACTGCTGATCTACACACGAAATCGCCTCGCGAGGGTGAATCGCTTCGCCGATGAAGTGTCATCAGCTCTTGTTGCCTAGGTAACGCCCTTACATTTCCCACTTAAAGATCTTTTCAAGTGAAACTGTGAGCAACATCGAGCTTCCCTACAGTAGATCCATCAAAACTTTTATTATCATTAGCTTATATTCATGTATTTTATATCACCAGGAAGAGTTAAATGTATAAAAAGATAAACTCATAGGAAATGCCGACCAATTCAGAAACATGGACCCAGGCATGGCGTCTCCGGTTATTATCCTTATAAAATTTTTGTGTGCAGTCATAAAGCACACAGCAACAATGAGATGCTCTTCCATGTTGATGTGGGCGGAGTCATTCAACTTGTGTTCATTGATTCCCTACGGAAAAGGTTCTGGGGGTACTTGGTGTTTGTTGGCATCTGTCAATCAACAGTATCCTTAAGCTTTGATTGGTAATCGCTCAAATCATGTTTGCTTTCAGCTCGATTGAACTCCGTACACACCCACTTCGCATCATTTCGCTGGAGTTCATTGAGTTTGCACTGTCGCCGGTCACTCGTGGATTCCTGTATGAATCCGGCTTTAACCGTGCACGAGTGCCGAACACATCACCCCGCGCCTTTGGACCAGGCCGCAACTTCCCGACGCCCCTCAAAAATCCCACCGTGCACATTCCTGGTGCCCCATGTATCACCACCCATCCACCCGAGATCAGTTCCCCATCCATATATGGTACTCAGGACTCTGGAGCGCGTCTTTAGGTTTGTTGAATTTCATGACTGATGCCTTTAAAGACTGTGTTGTTTAAAAATCTGTTTCTCGTTTCACTCTTTCATTCACAACTAATTATTAACGCCAAGACTTTATAAAAACATGACGGAAAATGTTACTACAAGAGTGGAACACACACACACAGACTCGAACCTGTGCATTTGCCCGTTTGCGAGTGGGATGGTCAAAGATGGTGGGTATCGCTGTGTCTTTTAGAACCGTCCTGAAAGGGCTCTGAGGAGAAACACACACAGCCATGCATCACTAACACACTAATAACCATAACAACAACAAAAAAGATATATATTTTCTCAGAATGAATCTCTCTCACACACACACACACACACACACACACACACACACACACACACACACAGCTTACAGTTTTTAAGATCAGATCAGGCTCGAAGTGTCTGGCACACAGTCTGTGGTACTTATTCAGGTGTTCCGGTGTTTTATCTCTCAGATCTGACCGACTGCAATTTTCCACCCACTTCTTACACCTACACACACACACACACACACACACACACACACACAGTCCAATCAAAAGTGCAGCATGCAGCAAGTGATTAAAAACCTTTTTTTTTCTTTTTAGGTTCTATTTTTAAAAAGCTGACGATTCACAGGAAACCACACGACGAATTTAAACGACGAGCTGCTGCTCAGGGCACAAACCTGGTGTTAGAAACACACAGGACACGAACCGGAAGCCAAATTTATCATGATGAGTAGAATCATACGGAAATACAATTCTAAACAAACAAACAAACAAACAAACAGGTGCCTCAGTAAAAAATTAAACATCATTAAAGAAGTTTTTAAGCAAATAAAAAAATTGAAAAGTAAATAATACGAGAGAAAGATTTAGGTAAGTAGTACATTATATTAAATGACACAAATCAAATCAGTTAAAATAAAGCACGTGAAGATAATAAGGATGAGAAGATAATTTATATATAAAAGACGAATTATTAAATTAAACGATTATGTAAACGGTTCATTACTGATGAACATAATCAAAGAAATATTTAAAGAAATAAACACCCACAGCGATGATGTAGGAACCATGAAAGAGCAGAACGATATAATCACAGCTGATCTGATGGTTTTAAATTTCTTGTAGTTTTTAAATAAACACATATGTGACCAATATTCAATACTAACGATAACCTTTATATTTATTTCAGGACTATTAATTCTTTGGGTGAAGTAGTTGGTGGGTAATGTGTGATATCTCTGAAAATAAATAATGAATAGAGTTTAAACTGCAGAGTGATCAGTTCCACTCAGAGCCTGACTGTGATACCGGTACTGAGGTCACAACGATAATATCGCCACCCCCGAGAAGACAAGACAAGAGGCTGGCTCGCGCTCGCGCCCTCCCTCCCTCTCTCTCAGGTTTTCTGATTAATGATCATTTTCTCATCTCAGACTGTAGGGTAAACCTGTGTAGACTGTCAGACAGGTCCCGACACCGAGAGAGACCGTTTAATCACCACAGCAGTCGCTAAAACTAAACTTTATCCCGACACTTAGCCTTCGGTTAGCTTATCTCACCTCAACCCAACATTTACCAACACAGCGGCGCGTGTCAGAGACAGAACACCACAGGAATGGACCCGGTAGCTGAACAGTGTGGTCTCGGTTAGAAATATAGAGTTAAATCTGTTATAACCGGAGATTTCAGTGATTACTCGCCTCTCCGGATCCCGCGGAAACCTGAAGAAAGCCAACACGGAGTGCGAGCTCATCCGGGAACAGTGCAGAGCCGCGCAGAAATTCGGCATCGCGCGCCTGTTAAAAAAAACTTTTAAACATAAAACTTTTATTTTATTTATTTTTAACAGTTCTAGTGACTAATTCAATGGAAATCGGAGAATTTATTCGGCACTCTAGTGCTTTGTGTGGCCTGGAGGAGTCAAAACGAAGAATTCGCCTCCTTCCCACAATGCTTTGCGCGTCCGCCCTCAGCGACCTGAGACTTTTTTTGAACCAATCAAATACCGAGTTGTTTTTACAAATCTCTTTTAAAAAATCTTGGGTATTTTTAAAAAATAAATAAATAATCAATTTAATTTTTTATCAATATTTCTCACGCACACATTGCTCATATTTAAAGAGTATTTTACGCTGTGATATGTTGAAAAACGATTTCTATTGCCGCCCTGATGTAAAAACTACATCTCCCATGAGCACCGTTAGCGGGAAGCTAATTTATAGCTAAATAGAAAACTACTTCTGGAAACACTGTTTTATTTTTTTAAAATTACATTTAATTTTATTTGCAAAAACCAAAATATTTTTTTGTCGTGACAAACTAACGTCAGCATTTAGCTTTCTGACCGTTAAAGCAAAGGCTCCCGGATGAGAACGCTGTACGTGATTGGTGTGACTGACTTCCGGGTTGTTCAACTCGAAGTACGGTTCGATTTGTTTTTTTTTAGATTAGTACAGAATCAATACTTATTTTGCTAAATTATATATA
>JBCNYH010000008.1:22216631-22229652 GCA_039654325.1 Tandanus tandanus | reverse complement strand
ATAATTTATTTATTTATTAATTAAATAAAGTGAATGAGTTTTCAGAACCTTTGAATAATCTGTTCATATCTACATGATGAGCAGGTTCCCTGGTTCCTCTCACTGCGGCCACCATCTTACACCGCCATGTTTCTACAGTGGCCCAGTGCCACGCAGGGTTTGAAGAGAATGGGTCAGGAATTAAGTTTCAGTTGGTTGCAATCTGGAAGGTTCCCACAAGACCACCACTAAATCTTACACACTGTACCTTTAATCAGGAAATCAGTAATAACATTAAATTCACAACATCTCTCTTGGTGCTACACTTATAATATTATCAGAACCTGAAGTTAAGGTCAGGATGAGACATCTGTGTTTGATGATGTTAAAGGTAATAATTTAGAATGATAAAATTTTTTATTTGAAACTAAAATGAAACTCAATATATCACCTATAAACCGTATAAACCGTTCCACCTGGTATAAAAGGAAAAGTTGGACGGAGCTGTGTCTCTACAGATGGCCTGAGATGACACCGGTCTGACTCGAATCTGAGCAACGTGGTGATAATTAGCACAGATAATGTGTTAAACTCCTTTTCTCACAAACCATACAAAAGTCACTGACGTCTGGCAGGTTGAGAGAAAATACATCATCACCAGAACGTCTCCATTTAACTTGAGATCTGAATTGTTTTTATTTCAGTTATTAAACACGTCTGCTTTAACACACTGTTCTTTTTTCTTTCTTTTTCTTTTCTTTTTTCTTTCTTTTTTTTTTTTAAATTGCAGTTACAAAGATATGATGGTTATAATTCATGTCAGTGTGCGGGGCTAGCATTCATACCCTCATTAGTACAGAAATAAAAAATCTGTACACATTTTAATAAGATCAGGTCCTTCTTGTTTTTAAATGAGATGATTTAAATACAGTTTCACCACAGCCATGCTGAATTCTGGATTCTGATTGGTCAGATCAGATGAAGGTGTTAATTTCTGATAACTGCACCACACACACACACACACACACACTGTTCTATTCCTGACTTCTGACTGCAGGAGTGAAATATTAATATATATTTATTATCAGAGCTTTTTTCTGAAGTGTTTCTCTTCCGGTTGAACTTCCTGTGTAATTTACAACTTGTAATCTGTACAGAACACTGGAGCGCAGCTGTGTGTCCTTTTATTTGGGAATGTTAAAGTGCGGTTAATCATGGCCTCGGTGATAGAGGGAGAATCTGCGAAGGCCGAGCTTTAATAGAGAAATGCATTAAAGGCGTAACTTGATTAGACGAGCCGTAATCGAATCACTCGAGCCCATGATCGTTTGCTTTGCGTCACCGATTGGACACAATTTCCTGGAGAGTTAAAGTGAAGCAGCATTTCTGCTGAACGAGATTAGAGACTAAACACAGATGAGAGAGAGAGAGAGAGAGAGAGAGAGAGAGAGAGAGAGAGAGAGACTGTGGGAGGAAACCCACAAACCCGAGACCTTCTTGCTGTGAGACGGACATGCTAACTACTGCACCACCGTGCTGCCCCACTACATCTCAACCCTGCTAAAAAAAGTTTCAGCGCTGACGCTGGACCGAACCCGAGTAGTTTTTTTGTTAATTATCAGAATGAAGGAATTAATCGTCATCATTTTATCAGTAAAACTCTAAATGTGAGAGTTCCATCTCCGGCGTCTTTAATTCCATATTCATTTCACTCATCTGGTATAAATATCTCATCAACACACGTCGTTTTGTACTTTTCTTTCTTGCCATCACATGACCGAGAATAATACCCATAATGCAGTGCAATTGCATGGGTCATTACACTTTTTTTTCCTGATGGTCTTTAATTTAAATCAAATCTGCTGCCTTTTCATAAAGACACAATTACAGTGTGACGGTAGAAGATCTAGCCGGCGCTAAAAGTAGCAGGCTAATTAAGATTGACCTTTTGCTAACACGCTCCAAAAAAAAGACCTCATGATTAGCGCTTTTATTCCCTTTCACATGTTCAATGACACCCTCTTATCCTTCATGTTTCTCTTTTTGTGTCAGACGGAGCAATTATCCGCTGTTCCATTAGGAGGGAGCGTCCCTTCAATTCATTCTCCTCCGGATCATGCGCTCAGGGCCTCCGAGCGGTTTATTATCATTATGGACAAAAAAAAAGAAAAAAATGGACAAGGAAAGAGAGAGAGACGGACCTGAGAAACCATCAGATCGCAACATCTGAAGTGCTACATCACATCCACCCACCTACTTCACCGATGCATGGAGCACTAATGCATTAGCTCTATACGCAGCTACGTACAGTTCGCCTTTCAGGAGAAAATGTTCCGCTAATGTGCTGCATATTTGCATTATTATAATTAGGACGCGTTGGTTATGAATAATAAGAGGGTCTGACGCTCGTTAAGGAGTTCTTAAAAAAAAAAGAATAATGAGCAGGAGAAGAGTGTAATGCTCTACTTTACTGAAAATGGAAGATTGTTAAAGAGAGACATGTTCACTGACTAAAAAAAAAAAAGAAAAAGAAATGAGGCCTTACTCATTTATTCCGCGTTACCAAGAACACAGACATTATTAAAAACCTCAGGAGAGTTTTGAAGTGTGGATCGCGCCTGTAAAAGTTTTTTTAAGTCTTACAAATTCTTTGAACTTTTTGTAGAGTAAAGACATTTTTTATTTATAGTTTGAATTGTTTTTTCATGGGGCGGCATGGTGGGGTAGTGTTTAGCACGTCCACCTCACGGTAAGAAGGTCCTGGGTTCGAGTCCTGGGCTCAGTGAGGGTGTGGTGTTTGCATGTTCTCCCTGTGCTTGCATGGGTTTCCTCCGGGTACTCCAGTTTCCTCCCACATTCATGCAGATTCGGCTTATTATTCATTCATTCATTCATTTTCTAAGCAGTCTAACCCTAATTAGGGTCGTGGGGAGGCTGGAGCCCATCTCAGCTGACTCCCTGAACAGCTCACCAGAGCATCGCAGGGCCAGCACACACACAACCATTCACACACACTCTCACACCTAGGGGTGATTTGGAAGAGCCAATCAGCCTGCTGGACATGTTTTTGGACTGTTGGAGGAAACCGGAGTACCTGGAGGAAATCCCCACACTTCACCATGCTACCGATAAGGTTAATTAACAGTTCCAATGTGCACCTAGACATGGCGAGCTGTTCAGGATGTACCCCATCTTCGTCCAGAGTTGGCTGAGATAGGCTCCACCCTCCCCCACGACCCTAGTAGAATTAAGCAGTTCAGAAAATTAATGGATTGAGAAATTCTTTTTTCATGAAACGTCTGAACCTTTTTTTATAATGCTAATATTATGTTATTTTGTTTTTTATAGTGTCTGAACTTTTTAATAAATGTAAAAAAATTTTTTGGAAGTTTTTATAATGTAATAAAATCCTTCCAACAGTTTAATAATAATAAATTGTGATGTTTAAGTTATTTAACAAAGACAATAAAGATTAATTCAGAGATTTGGATCTTAGCGAACCTTTAAAGACTTAATCAACTTCCCACTAAAGGCACTAAAGGCACTAAAGGCACTAAAGGTACTAAGGGTACTAAAGGATGCAGTCCTGATGTGACTGCGCTACAGAATGGAAAAGTACAGCTTTGTGACTTTATTACGAAGAGTTTATTGTTAGAATGGCATAAAGATCAAACGAACTCTATAAACTGTGTTATATGTATATGACTGTATTATTAAACATCAGATCCTTCATTCTTTCATTCTCAGAAGAGTTCTCCTCGGTACTCTTTCTCTCCTTCACCGCTCATCAACACCAAGCTCAGCATCTCGCCCCTAGAGATGAAGGTGAGCTCCTCAGTGCCTTCACCCGGGTTCTTCTCACCTGTCCGGGCTTGCCTGAGTGCTCTACATCTTCACCTGTCCCGTTCACAGGGGCCTCATCCATGCTTAAAGTGCAGTAATTAAGCAGCAACACACAGCTGAGGCTCCGGCGGCCATGTTAGATCCCACAGCAGGGCGGAACCCTGCCAATTATAATTGTTATTATTCATATCGGCTCATTTTTAATTCCCTGGGAGAAGTACTTTCTCTCTCTCTCTCTCTCTCTCTCTCTCTCTCTCTCTCTCTCTCTCCTCCTCTCTCCCTCTTTCTCTCTGTGTTGCCGTCGGCGAGCATGGGAATGGTGCGTGAGTGAAGTGAAGTGGAAGTGTGCTGAAGATGAGTACTGGTCCCTCGCTCCGCACTTTGGTTAAAGCTTTATGCCTTGAAGCGAGTGATGCAGCCATTGCGTGTCATGTTTTCTTTCGGTCTCAGACGGCCATGTCCCATTTCGCTTCTGGCGAATGCGCGAACAGATTTTAACGCTGCCGATGATTGCGTGATTAAAGTTTACAGCAATTGAAGCGTGAGCTCCGTGTCCCCAGTACACCTGATAGTAAATGATTATTCCCCTATGCTTGACGGGTCATGTCTCATTTCATGCCTCTTACACCTGATAAAAAGGATTTAAGTGATATATACCATCAGGTATAATCTGGTGTCCAACAGGGGTCTCTCTTAGGCTCTCTTTTATTCTCGATTTATATCACTTTTTTTTGCTTCCTTTTACATCTGACATAAATATGCAGAAAATTCTATCATGTTTAAATTTAAACTTTAATTAATTTGATTTCTTTGTATTTTTAAACTTTAAGACTTAAAGGAAAACAACACTCACGAAGTGATGGATATGATCTAAACTATGCAATAACCACTCTACTGCGTTTCTCTGTATTAGCTGTGATTCTCACAACAGTTGTCTCTCTCTCTAAGATTTTCTTTACATTCAGTGCAGAACTGAGTTTTTCTTCCATCAGTGTGTATTTATAAATGAGAGTACTGTACATGTATTGTATTTTCTTCACCCTCATTTACACCTGAAAGAAAATGTTGAAATTCAGTTTGTCCTTTTTTCCACCTCCGTGTGTAGGAGAATGAGACCAAACGAGACTTTTGGATTTTCTGCCTTTTCGTTATTTTATTTTCCTGATTTATTTTGTCCCTATTGTTTGTGGTCTGCGGGGTTTAACACGTCCAGCGGGAGATGTTCCGTGTAGGAGGGTTTCTATGACTCATTAACACCATGATTAAAAGTTATAGAGTGAAAGATCGCTCCACATTATTATTATTATTTATTTATTTATTTATTTATTTTAGTTTTTTTCTGTATAAATGGGACACTGTGCTGAAATACAGCCAGGCTTTAAACACTCTTATAGAAGTTTTACACGTTCCTTACAGGGATATATAACTAACACTTAATTAAATAGTTATATTGTTAACATCAGTGATTAATTGACTAATCCTAAACCCTGCCTCATGTTTTACTCACCCAATCACTGCTCAGCAACTGTTGCTGTAGTTCATTCCCTCGTTCAGGGACTCTACAACTGCGGTTCCTGAATCCAAATCCGGGACAAATAATGAACCCAAATGTGATCCTGTGTTCTGGGGATTTGGTTTCTTCTCTGTGTTTATGGTCATGTTTATAACTCTGTACTCAATAAATACTGCAAATTATTATCATTATTATTATTATTATTATTATTATTATTATTATTATTATTATTATTATTATTATTATTTAATGATTTAGAAATTCTAGGTAAAGAAAAACATCTCTTTAATAATCCCCGCTGCTGTCCTACCCCCTCCCTGTTACCCCGTAATGACACCCCCCAGATGTGTGTTAATGCATGTGTCACCATATCTTTCCCACAAAACCATGAAAATACAACTAGGAATTAAAAATTCTGATTTAGAGCTGAGGAGATGAGTGCATGCAACACATACAGTATTAAACATTAATATAATGTACACGCTGCTCAGTGATGTCAGGGTCCAGGACATGTTTCAGATTTACTACAGTGTTTTATTTATTAATTAATTAATTAATTATTATTATTATTATTATTATTATTATTATTATTGTTATTATTATTAATATTATTATTATTATTATTATTATTATTATTAATTTATTTTTAATGCTCTTTTTATTTTATTTTATGCTCCATTTAGGATTTTTTTCTTTAAGCTTCATTTATTTTTGTGTCATCATTTATTTTGTTTCATCAGACATTTTAATATTGTCTTTATGTAATACTGTTAAATAAATAAAAATGAAGAATAAAATACAACATGCTTGGACAATTTAACACATTCCCCCGCAACTACTGTTTACACAGCACTATAAAGTGACCTGTCCATAAGGAGGCTGCTGTAGGAATATAAATAACAACCATGATTATTATGATTATTATGATTATTATTATGATTATTATTATTATTATTATTATTACATAAATGCACCGCTTAGTAAAATCCTACAAATCATTAGAGGTCTGTACTGGTTCCTGATGGTTCCTGATGGTTCTGTGTGAACGATGGACCGTGGTGTACACTCTTATCTTCATGCTGTAGGTATCGCCATGATCTTCATCCTGCTGAAACTATCATTAAGAGGTGGCTCCTAATATGTTTCTGTTGAGTTGTAGTTACAGGTTAATTAAATATATTGCTTGTTCTTAATGTTTCCTGATGGTTCCTGATAGTTCATCTAATTGTATTTGGGCAGCGATCATCTATCAATAAAAGAGGAGTATTAATTAAGCACCAAACAGATCCCTCATGGACAGACGAATGGGATTTAATGCTGTTTTTTGTGTGGCAGGTGTGAAAATAGAAGAAATTATGGAAATGGAAGAGATGATGAAGATGAGAAGAAAGGAAATTGATGAGGGGTTGGAAGAAGCATTTCTGAGCAGAATTTGGATTTTGGATGATTTATGATCAGAAGGATCCTATGAGAGCAGTCACAGTAGATAGTGTAATCAGACGTCCAACGGATAGAAAATGATCCGGTGGTGAAAGTCGTCTTCGTTGTTGCTCTAGACTCTCATGATACCCTGGAGGATGTACATTGCTGCCCGTTTTAGACCCGGTGAAGACCCGTTACATGTACGGGGGTTATACTGTACATTTACATTTACGACCTTTGGCAGAAGCCTTTATTTTCATACAACTGAGCAGCTGAGATTTAAGGCCCTTGCTCAAGGGCCCAACAGTGGCAGTTTGGTGGTACTGGGGCTAGAACCCCCAACCTTTGGATCAGTAACCCAGAGCCCTAACCACTGAGCCACGAAGTTGCCTATCCTGAAGTTGCCAGTGTCCCCGCTACACATTCGTCATGCGGTCTATATCCGTCACACCTCTGGTTCACCCGTTACATGTCAGGTAGCAGTCCGGCAGTGAGTGGGCATCCACGGATGCGAATTGACAAGTACAGGACGACGAAGGCACAAGTTTCAAACAGAACGCACTCCCAGTGCACAACAACCATACAACCAGCGGACACCTTTATCCAAGTTATGGGAATGAAGCGGGACGCCGCATTCGCCGAATGAGAAAGAGAAAGGAAAAGCTTGCAAACAGAGATGAAGAGACGTTGGACGTTCGTAACATGTTCTCGCTCGGTGTGAGTGCTGCTTAAGATCCTGAACGCTGCGATTCTGCCTCACTTTTATGTCACATCAGATTTAAAAGCATCTGTTAAGTGGGAAATGAATCCAGCTGTGCATGTGATGTTTATTTCCATTTCAGCCACAGATGAGGACAAATCATGATGGAGTCTCTTTTTTTTTCATGGCCTCATAACGTCGTCAGATTTTCTCTTGTTTACAGGACGACATCTCACACTCGGAGTCTCCACTCTGACCCGAGCGAGGAAGGGAAAGGCGTTTAACAGGATCATTATTCCGTGTGAGATGCGTCTTCCTTACAAGCAGATTGCCGTTGCTATAGTTGCTATAGTGCATGTAACGGTAATGACCGTATCCTCGGTGGCCATGAAACTCGGTTTTACGACCTTGATGAGACACAAGGATCCATCAGAGCTGCTCAGTATCTGATGGCTCTGGAAATGAAGGCCGCTCAGGTGACGTCACAGCGTTTTCAGAAGGAACGACAGAATGTTGGAACTGATGAATACTTCAACTCACGAAAATCCTGCTGCATGTCTGGTGCTTTATCAAACAGACAATGTTTGGTTGCTAGCAAGCTCGTTTGTTTTGTTTTTTTAACGAGGAGGCCTGGATCTGGTGTGAGAGTTGAAATATATTTCTGGTTTATAGAAATGTGGAACACAGGAAATCAAACAGTCTGCAGCCTGCAGGTAGAAGAACGTGTCTTTGAGAACATATATGAGCTGGTCTGGTATTAGTACTGACCTTAGATAATAAGTTTAGCTAAAGTTCACATGTTAATTAATTCTCACTCTTGGCCTAGTCTTGTAGTCTATATAGACTACAAGACACGCCCACATTCAGTCTTGTGGTCCGGCCCACTTAGAGATGTTACAATTTTCACATATGGCCTCAGTGACACGCCTTCTATCATCATGAAAACTTTGTTCTCAGCTCGAGCATGCTTCTGGTACAGCATTTCATTTAACTATTCTATATTTTATCAAATTGAATGAATTTTTTACATTTTTTAAAAACGTTAGCGATCTACAGCAGCTCCGCCCTCACGTGTTCTTGTTTTCTATTGGCTCACATTCCTGAATAACACTTTCAGTTATTAAAACACTGGAAACACTGACTCATTAAAAAAACTTAAAAGCACCCCTTCAATCACCTTTGATCAGGATTAGCTCAGAGATAAGCACTATTAGCGTTGCAAGCCTGGTTTTCATAAACGTCCCATTTACCGCCACTGACGTCACAGAAAGATCTGGAGGAGGAGTGTCAGGCTAAAGTCTGCTCTTAAATACCAACTTTTGCATGCAGAGTAACCATGGAGACCAGAGCGGCGTTGTAGGAAATGCCATTTACACACACACACACACACACACACACACACACACACACACACACACACACAAAATGAGTCTCTATCTAACTTCAGCAAACATTGAGGAGATAAATCACATAGAGAGAAAAAACTCTTTATCACAGACATGTCTTCCTTCCTCACCTCTCTCTCTCTCTCTCTCTCTCTCTCTGTCTGTCTCTCTCTCCATCTCTTTCTGTCTGTTTGTCTGTCTCTCTCTCTCTCTCTCTCTGTCTTTCTCTCACTGTCTCTCCATCTCTGTCTGTCTGTATGTCTCTCTCTGTCTCGCTCTCTCTCTCTCTCTCTCTCTCTCTCTCTCTCTCTCTCTCTCTACTGTATAGATGCTGCTTCTTTCACACTCAATTTACTCTACATACTCTATCTTAGTGTGTGTGTGTGTGTGTGTGTGTGTGTGTGTGTGTGTGTGTGTTTACACACAGACTGCTCATGAACAGACTAACAGGGCCTACTCGAGGTTGTGCTCATGATTCTTTTTGTCCAGTCTGATGAATATAAACCGCTCGCTCATATCAGCTGCAAACAAATTAATAATGGAGGTTCACGATCATGAAATAGAATGATAATAAAATATAGAACAAGTTATATGCTAGCTGGCTAACAACAACAAAAAGTCATGCTAATGAGTTTACAGAAAACTTCAAAATTGTGTGTGTGTGTGTGTGTGTGTGTGTGTGTGTGTGTTGTGCACTCAGACCCCCACCTGGGAGCAGGTTTTAATCTCTGCTGTCGTCCGTGTCTCTGTAATCACATGAGATGGGATGATGCCGGCTCCTGGACCTCCTGCAGTGTGTTAGGCCGTGTTTACATCTTAGGGTGTGTGTGTGTGAGTGTGTGTGAGTGTGTGTGTGTGTGTGTGTGATGATATAAAGACCCCCGGGTGAGAATCAGACCCCCAGATGAGCACTTTTACATTCAGAGGTCCTCACTAATGGACACAGCAGTGTGCAGAGACACACACTTCACATCCTGTCGCTCTTCTGTTCATGTTCGCTTCTCTCGCTGCGAGGCTGTTTAATACACGCCGTATGTGGCCTTCAGTAATATATGACGTGTTTGATTCACACCCGCACGTGTTTATTATAAAAGTCCATCGATGCAAGTTTAAAAGTCTGAATCCGCCATCAAGGGTTGTTTTTATTTCATTATTCATCAGTTTGAATTTTATCTGATTGGATTTCTGTAATATAAATATTCTTATCCTTCAGTGAGTGTAATATACTTATACCTCATTTCAAATAGAAAACAAATTCACTTTGACTTTTTGAATA
The DNA here is from genome assembly GCA_039654325.1 of Tandanus tandanus. NCBI lineage: Eukaryota > Metazoa > Chordata > Actinopteri > Siluriformes > Plotosidae > Tandanus > Tandanus tandanus. The sequence continues at coordinate 22,219,534 of JBCNYH010000008.1, read as the reverse complement.
ATTATAAATTTGGTTTGAAGTTAACTGGGTTATCAAAGGCAAGCCGTATCTCTCACTGCCTGACTGTCTCACAGTCCAAAGAAATGCACAGTAAGCTAATTGGCTATTCCAAATTGCCCCTAGGTGTGAATGATTCTGTGTTTGGGCTGTTTGATGGTCTGGTGAGCTGTTCAGGCTGTACCCCGCCTTCGCCCAGAATCGGCTTAGATCGGCTCCAGCCTCAGTGGGAATAATCAGTTTGGCAAATGAGTGAATGAGTGAGTGCATGTAGGTGGTATGCGTGCGTTTTTACAGGGTTATTTTTAATTACCTCCTCCAGGAGATTGTTTTTATCTGTGGTGGTTTGTTGGTTTATTTGTATGTTTGTGTGTAATGTAACTCAAAAAGTTATGCACAGATTTGGATGAATGTTATTTTTAGAGTAGGGTGTGGTACAAGTAAAAAAACATAAAATTTTGGAGGTTATCCGATGTGTTGAACTTGAAATTATTCAAATACCAAAAAAATGCTTTATACTATGTCAACATGTTCCTCGGCTGTCCACCAAGGGGAGATATTTCATTATAACAATGCCAAGTTATAATAATCATTTTGTGCATGGCGGAGGGACCTCACACTCAACACACGCACACACACACACACACGCACACACGCACACACACGAGCTAAATCAAATCCAGAGACATACATTTCTTAATTTCATGAGATCATTTATGTAGGTCAGGACTTTACAGAAAACATCTCAGTTAAATGACAGTTCAGCGTTTTGATGGTTAACAATATCAGATTTTTTGTTTTACAGGCACTTTAAAATTCTGATCTTTAACACAACTTCAGATTTTTGACAAAAATAAGTCCCACTGGTACAAAGCAGAACTCCGGCTGTTTAATTGACATCTGATTCATTACCACACTTTCACTGAGGTTATGACATCATACACATTTTATAAACATCCGATTCAAACGACTTAAAAAAACAAAACAAGAACGTAATACAACACTGCACCTACTGCGAATCCACATAAACACAATAATACAGAATAAAAACAATTATTTACATTTCTGTGAGAAATAAACAGCAGTGTTCGATCTCAGTGACAGTGAATGTTTTTGGTCAGAAATAAATAGATGGAAAAAAAAAAACAGAAAATCTCCCAGTGTTTAAAATCCACAGTGTAAAAATATGCCGATAATTTTTAATCATTACATCATCAAACTCATGACATCATCAAACTCTGTGTATGTGTCTTTTATTGAGATTTATATTACATGGACTGAAGATGACGTGAGGACGGAGTTCCAGATGCATCAGTTCAAATGAAGTCAATTAAAATATAAAAATAAAAATCAAAACAAACTTTTTTTTTGTTAGTTCAAGTTCCGTGATCCTCCAGAGACACTCCTCCGTCTCATAATACAGACTTTAATGGACTGTGTGAGGGACAAAAATATCAATGAATTATTTCTATAAAACTTTCTTCTATTAGTGAATTCTTTTGAATTAATTAAGCAAACGTGAAGTTGAGGAACAGCAGACCGAGTTCACACGTCATTTCATCACGAGACGTCAGTAGAAATACAAACATCCAACAACTTTAAAGAGAAAAATAAAATGAGTTTCAATCTGATTTTAATTTATTTTTAGTTTAGTTTAGTTTTTGAGAGTCTGCACCTAAAAAAAACTTTAAAAATGAACATGGTGTAATTTTATTATTTCATCTGAACCTCATTCTTTTCATTTCCAGTCAGTTCTGTTTACTTAAACTTATTACACTGTCTGGATTACAAAAAATAAAAAAATCACACTCTAATATGTTCATGGAGTGCATTTAGGCTTGATCACAGCATGTAATTTCCATGGCATTGTTGCTCCAGTTGTTCAGGTCGAGGCTCAGCAACATTAATGTGGCAATAAAATGAAGTCAGCTGAAGTCCTGAATGTACTGAATGAGCAGGTTATCACATCAGTGAACTTTTTCTTCCCTGATGGCACGGATATAAAATGGGGTCTCAAATAATGAGTGAGTGGTTCAGGGAGCATGTGGAATCATTTTCACATATGTATTGGCACCCCAGAGTCCTGACCTTAACCCTATTGAAAGTTTTGGGGATGTGCTGGAGAAGACTTTATGGAGTGATTCTATTTTTAACTCATTAATTCAAGACGTCGGTGAGAAATGAACCCGACACTGGATGGAAATAAATGTTATGTTGCTTAAGTTTGTTGAAACAATGGCATAACGATTATGTGCTGTAAGAAAGGCTAAAAGGAGGAACAACGACATTTGTTTTTGGGGGCCGGGCAGTGTATTATAATTTTTATCCTTGATGGAAACCCTCAGGCTGAATGTCCCATGTCCCATCTCCAGATTACGATTAAATGAAAAAGTTTAAAGACAAAAAAAATATAAAAACATAAACCAGAAATCGCTCGAGGACATTAAAAGTGTTAAAAATGATTTTAAGTGCATCAGGTTTCAAAAGCCTCACACACACACACACACACACTCAGTAAAAACAACATGTTATACAGTATATACAAAAGTCTCGGTTAAAACATCGAAAACATAGAGACGGTCACTCACATTCCAGTTCACTCCATCGGAGTCTGCTCCGGGTCATTACAAAGAATTTAAAGCACGCGGGTCATTAAACCAGCAGATACTTAATAATAATAATAATAATAATAATAATAATAATAATATTATTATTATTAATTAATTCATATTCTAAGCCACTTAATCCTAATTAGGGTCGCTGGGAGGCTGGCACCCATCTCAGACGACTCTGGGCGAGGGCGGGGTACACCCTGAACAGCTTGCCAGGCCATCGCAGGGCAAACACACACACACACACACACACACACACACACACACACACACACACACACACACACACACACA
>JBCNYH010000008.1:22206512-22216531 GCA_039654325.1 Tandanus tandanus | reverse complement strand
AAGAGTGTGAGGTTATAGCAGGGAAAACACACACACACACACACACACACACACACACACACACACACACACACACACACACACACAATCACACACCTAGGGGCAATTTGGAACAGCCACTTAGCCTACTGTGCATGTTTTTGGACTGTGGAAGGAAACTGGAGTAGCTGAAGGAAACCCACGCAAGAACGGGGAGAACATGCAAACTTCACGCAGAAACACCCCGAGCCCAGAAATCGAACCCAGGACCTTCTTGCTGTGAGGCGGACATGCTAACAACTACGCCACCATGCCGCCCTGGACAAGAATAAAAAGATGAAAGATCTCCCAGTTTATAAATGTTATATTTTTTAAATAAACTCCTAATTAATGACAGAGTGTGTGTGTGTGTGTGTGTGTGTGTGTGTGTGTGTGTGTGTGCAGATCCATGAATTATTCATAAAATCTTATTTTTTTAAAAAAATGTGCTGAAAGTTTCCTATTTTCTTTTCTTCTGTTTCTCACCACGTTCACTGTAAGTGTGTGTGTGTGTGTGTGTGTGTGTGTGTGTGTGTGTGTGTGTGTGTGTTTGTGTGTGTGTGTGTGCGCGCGCAAGTTTTCACCCCGACACCCAGCTGTGTGTGTTGCTCTTGACAGCAGTGTGTGTGAAGCCCTGCTGGCTGGCGGCCGGGTCGAAGTTGAAGTCGAGCGCATCTCCATCCATCAGCGTGTCGTGCAGCACGCTCTCCACGTCACACTCCAGTCGCTCGATCGCCATGTCGTCCAGGTCGCTAGGCAACCGCTCCAGGTGGTTGTGATGGTGATGATGGTGGTGATGATGCGACAGGACCGGAGCGTGTCTGTGAAAACCGTTGCTGTTGACGATGCAGTAACTGGCTGGTGCTGAATCGACAGCTCCTCCCCCTGCTCCTCCTTCTCCTCCCATGTGCGGCAGGTGAGGGTAGGGCTTCATGTTGCCATGCCGACTGAGATGTCCCTGAGGCAGGAGGGCACACCTGCTCATGCCCACTGCTGTTGAGGTGTGTGTGTGAGCGTGTGTGTGTGAGCCCATCGTTTTCCTTGCTTGCCCCATGTGCCCTTGAGCACTATAGGGAGGTAAAACTCTCCCTCCTTGTGGACCTGCTGCCTCCATGGGGGGCAAAACATCCCCTCTGGGCTCCCCGTCGTTACTCAGCAGCTCCTTTAAAAGCCCCATAGAGCAATTAAACTGCCCCATGTAGGGGTTATAACTCACCGCCTTGCTGTCCGACATAGTCTGGATGGTCATAGCATTAACGCTAACGCCGCTCTGCCACTTGTGGTAGTCCTGTCCTGCGCTGTAGGGGGCGTACTGAGCACCCGCAGTGTCTGTGCTGTTCTTGGGCGAAAGCAGGTTCAGATTATCTAGCAGGTTCTCCATCATCAGGTTCTTGGAGCCGAAAGCACCGGTCACCTCCGACAGACTCGGCAGTTTGGAGGCTAATTTAGTGGCCTGGTATCCGAGGTGGAGTTCTCCTCCGTCGCTAACGTCCTCCTCAGGAAGGAAGGGGGAGCGCCGGCCACTCAGTGTGCTCGCGTCTGAGCTGGCACGCGTTCGGAAACTCCCCCACGCTTCAAAATCATCGTTACTGTGAGAGTTCGGACTGCCGAGCCACTTCGAGTAACCGGGACTGTTCGAACCGCCGTCCAGTCCAACCTACACACACACACCAGGACATGCCCATCTAATTAACATTAATAATAATAATAATAATAATAACAACAACAATAGTAAAAAATAAATCACTTTCTATTGGAAAGTTTCACTTTTATTCCTTATTTACTGAATTTTTATCTTTTTGGTTTTATTTTTATTTTCATGAAATTACTTTTATGCGCTGCGATGGCCTGGTGAGCTGTCTAGGGTGTACCGCACCCACCTCCATCTTTAATTATTTTTCTGTTAGCATTAATGCCTCCCTGAATAATAATTCACCTCTTTTTTTTTCACCCTGAACATTACTCTTTACTTGAGAAATTAAATGCTGGATTTGTTTATTCATTTCGTGTTTTGTGTTTTTTTTCACTACACAGTAATCTAAGTCAGCAATTCTCAGCTCCAGCATTAGCGTTAGTATTAGCATTAATGTTAACATTAGCAGTAACATTAACATTACCAATAACATTAATATTAGCATTAAAATTAGCATTAACATTAACTTTAGCATTGTTCTGCAGTCTGACCTTCTTCTTCGCGGCTCGGCCACGGCTCTTGATGAACTTGCTGTTGTTGTCCATGGAGGCGGCTCTGCGCCGCGGGGATTTGCCGCTCTTTCCTCCTTCAGGGTTCAGCATCCACCACGAGCTTTTCCCTGTGCCCTCATTCTGTACGCGCACAAACCGGCTGTGCAGAGACAGATTGTGGCGAATCGAGTTCTGAAAAAAACACAACAGTAACGTGCAAAATATTAACTGCAGGTTTTTCTCCTGACTTGTACCTGTACATTACCAGAAATAGTCTGTATGGTTATGTTTAACTCGCTAACTCCATACAGCATGAGTAGCAGGAGTTAACAACGTATGGTGGACTTCCACACATTCAACAAAAACTACCAAAAATGAAGAATTAAAACAGGAAGGGGAAAAAAAAATGAAAGATGAAAGAGTGCCATATAACGGAATAAAATACATTTATCTGAAGTAAAAAGGTAAAGTTAGTTCATAAACAAGCAGAAAGTAGTCATTAAAATAGAAATAAAAATTATTAGACATTAAATATCCATTCAGTTAAAAAAAAAAACAAAGGAAAATAATTTATTCATTTAAAGAAAAAAAAGAATAAAAAAGAATAAAAATGAATTAAAAAAATGTAAACGATTGAAAAAAATGAACACGAAGTAAAAGAGTTAAATAAATCCATAAAAAGATTAAAATAAAAAGAGAAATAAAATAAAAGATCAAAATCAGTAATGAATTTGAAGTAGAGAAATAATGAAACGAGAGACTTCACTGTGGGTAAAAACTTAATTATTGTTGCTCTTGATGATGATGTGAGGAAGGATGTGAAGGACAATAACGTCTCATAAGAAACAGAACAGCAAGAGAGTAGCGAGTGTTTATGTAAAAGAAGACGGCGTGCCGTTAGGAACACAGGATTCTCTCATATCTGCTCCATCAGCATGAGGGCGTGAGGGAGGAGCACATGATACCATGGTTACCATAGAAACAATGAAAACAACACAGGGGACGAGCTTCACCTCAGCACGCCGTTTGACCTGGAATCCAACCCCAATCACACGGCGAAATTTAACACATGGCTACAAACCCGAGAAACATACAGACGGAAGGGTGGAGTTTACATGTTCTCCCTGTGCTTGCGTGGGTTTCCTCCGGGCACTTCGGTTTCCTCCCACAGTCCAAAGACATGCACAGTAGGCTGATTGGCTGTACCAAATCACTTCTAGGTGTGAGTGTAAGTGTGATTGTGAATGGTTGTGTGTGTTACACTGCGACGGTCTGATGAGCTGTTCAGTGTGTACCCCGCCTACGCCCAGTGTTGGCTCAGATAGGCTCCAGCCTCCCCGTGACCCTAGTGGGATAAAGCGGTTTGGTAAATGAGTGAGTAACGGAGTGAGTGCACTTAAGAAGTTATCTGTTTATTAAACATCTGTCAGAGATGCTGCCGATGTAGGGAGCCTAGCGTCAATTGGACTTTTATTTTAGTGAAGGACATGAGAGAAGGAGAAATGCTTTAATAATAAACCTGTAGTGTCAATCATCCTCGTTATATACGGACTCATCACCAGCAGCCTGCATGTTACAGTGAAACATGGTAAAGGCTTTGGTTAGCAGTGAAAACAGTGTTACGGGGTGTTGTATGGCGCAGGGGCGGCACATTGGCACAGTGGTTAGCATGTTTACCTCACAGCAAGAAGGTCCCAGGTTCAAGGCGTTTCTGTGTGGAGTTTGCATGTTCTTCCTGTGCCTCCGTGGGTTTCCTCTGGGTACACATGCACAGTAGGCTGATTGATCAACCCTAGTTGTGAGTGACAGTGTGAATGGTTGTATATGTGTTGGACCTGCGATGGTCTGGTGAGCTGTTCAGGGTGTACCCCGCCCTCACCCAGAGTCGGCTGAGATGTCTTAGAAAATTAATGAATGAATGAATGCATGGCACAGTAGTAACAGTGCTTCTGCTGCCCCCAGTGGCTGCACTGTGGTACTACAGTCTACAAACAAATAATTGTCTAGGTCCTTGATTAAAAAAAACCAAAAAACAAAACAAAAATGACTTGTCGAATATAAACATATATACAAGCCTGGTGGCTACAGAGTAGAACGGAAGAAGAGCAGGTTGGAAATACTGATGTAAAAATAACTGGATTAAGCACTCGGCCTATCAGTCCGCTAAGATGTGAAGCCAGCCAACCCAAGCCAGCCGCCATATTACTAGTCTCAGAACATTACAACCACGTCTATTATGTGGACTGCTCCATAAGCATGATACTAAGAAAAGTGGTCAAGATGGATCTTTTTATAAATACTTGATATTTGAATTATGTAATATTTTACTGTCATGCTTCTTATGAGACATTTTAAGCTGTAAGAATTAACTACTATTATATATAGACTTAGGCCTATACACACACACACACACACACACACACATACACACACACAAACAGTGAGGAACAAAATGTCACATATATAGCACTGTATTAAAAGTTTTATATATTGAGAATATCTTGCAAAACCATTCTTAACCACAACACGTCTAACGTAGTTTAAGCCTATATTAATAAAAAAATAATAAAACCAGTTTTGGTTGAATATATATCAATTTATTTAGTTCCTTCAATTTAAATTTAGCAAAACAAAGTACAAGAATGGTTAATATATACATATTACATATATCTTTAAGATAATATAGAATATTCACAAATATAACAATTCCTCTCTATATAGTAGGCCTACAAAGAAATTTAGAAATATGGAATATAAATTTACAAATACACATATATACAAAATTTCTTTATATAATAGGCCATTCAGACTACAAATATAATACATGTACATAAACTCTCTCTATATAATAGTTCTACAGATAATTTACTAATGTAATTTAGTAATAAAGTTCATAATTACTGTTTGTATGCATAAACCTACAGTATCTGATGTAGAAGTTACTCCATGTAGTATTTTTACACTTAATTACACAAACTGTATATGATACATGTTCATGTGTTTCAATATCCAGATAGTTTAAAATAATAGTATCTAAATATCATATGCATGTTAATCACAATCTAAACTTTTTATATTAACACACTCACAAAATAATAAACAAAATTACACGTGTGTATAAATTCTACAAAGATACTTAAAACGCTACTTTATGCATGGAATGATTTCCCGCATCCTGCCTTCTTTTTGTTTAACGCTTCACACGAAGGCATAATTAAAAGTAAGAGTAGACTATAAAACAATAAAACAACGAAGTTTAAAAGTAAATGGGAGATGCTTCAATTGGAATCAGGCTTTTAGGACCACAGCAGGGAATGTTTTGGGTCTTGCAATATGGCTGCACGAGCATGAAGACTGCATGTCCCAGAATGCAATATCACATCTCCACATCTCTCAGATCATCTCCAATGTTTTTTCATTCTATAACTGTCTTTACATTTCATTTATTTTACCCACAAAGTCTTATTTCGTGCGTACAAGTTTCAGTCACAAGATGGCTACTAAGCTGTGATGACTTTAATAGTGTAACTCTGTTCCACTAATAATCATCAGCCAATCATTGGTGTCTGTGAACTCATTCATACATAAAGGGACAGCACTTTCCATGTGAGTGTGTTAGGCTGCCCCTGAATGCGCTGTGCAGCAGTTCATAAAGATACTGAGAGCATCCCGTGACACGGAGGGTGTATGTGCTTGTTTATGTCCCTTCTTGCTTGGAGTTGGTGAGGGGTGAGAGGGAGGCAATAATTGATGGATGGGAACTGGATATGACTAAATTCAGGGAGAAAAAAACAAACTAGCAAACTGAAATCTCTCTCTCTCTCTTTCTCTCTTTTATATTTTAGTTACCTTCCACTTGCAGCCTAAATTCAAACAACCTTTTTTTATTGTTTAGCCCTGAATGAACCTCATCAGACATTTTTCAAATTCCAGCTGGTTTGATTCACGATTCTCTTTCTTGTTTAGGGAAGCCCAATCCCAGCCTATAAACAGGAAGTGACTGGAGGGAGGAGGAAGTAGCTGGGAGAGAGGGGTGCCTTTCCTGTCACGGAGGAAGTGGAATCAAAAGAAAGGCAGAAATGACGCATCGGAGAACAAGACCGAACGTGAGGTGAGTGTGAGGGCGACTCAGCGCCTTTAATCTCTCACATCTCCCCGAGTTGAATGGAACACAGATCATGAATTGAAAACATGCACACATTTGAAACTCATTTATACGCTGTGTGTGTGATGTGTAACTCATACAGCAATGAGATAGGAATAGAATAAAAAGTCACAAGCATTTCACACTTCGACTCAACTCTTCATTCTACACTTTAAATGGGAATTTCATGAGTTTACTGAAGTACAACCAAAACGATCAAGTGTGAGATCACAAACATAGTTATAAATGTCCACACACACAAACACACACACTGAACCCAATACCTTTGTTCCCTCTTGGCAGGAAAACCCTCCCCTTTCCTGTCTCTCTCTCTCTCTCTCTTTCTGTCTCTCTCCCTCTGTCTCTCTCTTTCTGTTTTACTCTCTCTGTCTCTCTCACTGTAGTTCTGTCTCTCTCTGTCTGTCTCTCTCTCTGACTCTCTCTCTCTCCCCGTTTCTCATTTAATCTCCTGCAGAAACACTGTGTATCTATTTTTTCTAATGAAGATGCTTGAAATATTGTGAAGCGCGTGCGTCGTGTGTCAGGACGCTGTGGATCTGCGATCTGAACACTGTAAATGTCAGACATGTGGGCGACTCGGTGCCCAAGCTCTGGCCTTTCCCGGTGTATCTAACGCCCTGCAGACTGACATAGAACCAAAAAAAAAAAAAAGCCCCTACTGAACACTTTGAGTCATCCGAGGTGAAGTGTGTGCCAGTGCAGAGGAAAAAAATGCACAAAATGCAAAAAACTGCACTAAATGAAGTGTTGCAAAGTGCACTTGCACAAGTGACTCATGCTAAACTGATAGCGTAGATTTTATGAAACGTTTTAAAATACACACCACGATCCAAACTTCAGAACTCAAGTGTTAATGTGTCAGTGTATGCTAAGCTAAACAAAGCTAACAATTGTAATAATAACAATTAAGTAATAATTTATTGTAATTGTCATTTTTAGTTAATAAAAATATTGGGGTTTTTTATTTATTATTTTATTGAACAAAAAATGTGAAAAATAATTAATGTGAGGATGAGAAATCATACTCAAGCAAACTTTAGTTTCTCGAAATCATGTGACCAGGCACATGCAGTGGATGATGGGTAGGGTAGTCAATGATGATATTTATCATTGTATGTCACTGTATGATTGAATACGTACAGAATTAGAGACAGATGGAATCTTTAATAAAAGCTCACACACAAGTACAAAAGCAGTTAGGACCTACCATCTGTGTGTGTGTGTGTGTGTGTGTGTGTGTGTGTGTGCGCGCAAGGGAGACTAGTCTATTTCTGGTGAGGGACTCTGTGGTGTGTGTGTGTATGTCCTTTGAGCACCATTAACACATCTAGGACTTCTAACCCCATCTGTATCCTGTCTGAATCTCCTGACTGAACACACACACACACACACACACACACACACACACACACACACACACACACGCGTGTACACAATTCACTCAGCAGGTGTATTTCAATATTTCATTACAACACAGATACAAAATGGTTCACAGAAGAATGTTAGTATTAGAATAAAAATTATTACAACAATATCATCCATGAAGGCACAGATAGAAGAAAGCAAAGGATGTAGAAGGGAATAGATGGAAGAAAGGATCTAATGGAAGTGGAGCAGGGTGGGTATGGGTTTAATTTAGTTTTTAGTTGAGATCTGGCAACCTTAAAAGGTCATGCAAACAATAATATATAAATAACTGTTAAATATTAGTGTGTGTGTGTTGTAACCCAGGGTGCACCTGCTCTGAGGGGTTGTTTTTTATTGGCTGCTTGCTTGACTGGCCGCCCTGCAGCTGTATATACTGCACACACACACACACACACACACACACACACACACACACACATCAAATGGCATTAATAACACACTTTACTTTATGATGGGTGCATCCCTGTGTGTTACTGTACTGTTGTGTGTGATGTTAAGTTCACTAGCATGGGCGGAGCAACGCAACGACAAGATTCTCTAAGATTCTTCTGAGTGTAAACACAGAGTGAGAACGCAAGGGATTTTCTTCACTGGTGTACATGGAGGGTGAGAACCAGAGAATCTAAGATTAAACAGCAGAGTGGAAAAAAAGATAGAGAGAGAGAGAGGGAGAGGGAGAGAGTGGTAGTGCTGTATCTGCAGAGAGAAATGCCTCAAATGTGCCAAACTTCAATGATTTAACCACTTCCTTCTGCGCACATCCCCTCTCTCTGTTTCTTTGAAGTTTTCAGCTAAGAGTGTGGTCCCACAGACACGGTGGAACTGCATGTGTGTGTGTGTGTGTGTGTGTGTGTGACTTCTACAGTAAGCGAGTGTGTTTATGTTACCATGAGCAGTGCAAGGCATGTTTTGCAGAAAGACTGAAAGACCGCTCTGTCTCACACACACACACACACACACACACACACACACACACACAGAATTTTACCTTTGAGAGACAAATGGACTGACAGACAGACTGAGGTGTATCCAGAGTCGTAGTAGTGTGCTACTCTCAAGATTAGACCCAGCGAGAGACAGACAGAAATCTGGCATCCCACTGGCCTTGTTAGAGAGAGACGGCTGTTTATCTGTTCATGCGTCAGTTCAGGAAGACCTGCTGGTGGCTGATAGAGTGACCCGTCTGCCCTCCGACATGCCACACTCACTTCGTTCTGTCTCACTAACCTACAGTCCATCTGTGGACTTTTTTCTTCAATACATACTTTAAAATATTATTTATTTTAAAGAAATTTAAACAGTCACAGTGTTCCCTTACTTTAAACAGTCTGTGTTTTGGAGCTAGCAGGTTAGCTAATTTAGCTAACGAGTGTTACAAATCAACAAACACAATTTGGATTTAGTTTGTGTCTCTCAACTTTTTAGTCACTTGCTAGCACATGCTATGTTCTAGTCATCCAACATGGCTGCCATCAATACATTCCACATACATACTAAAAATAATTATTTTAGATTAAACATATTTCTGTTACTTGTGAGCAGTGTGAGTCTTGTTCTTTTATTTATATCTACAGAACCGCTACAGTGTTTTATGAGAAAATTGACCTGCCTCTTAACCTGACCTGCAGGGAGCAAGAAAGAAATCTCAAATATGGCTGTATTCACTGGATCTGTGTTAGCGATTGATGCTAAATGTGAAAACAGTGTACTTGTAGCTGTTATGAGTCTTTTTTTCAGTCATTTCACAACATCTGAGGTAAATGTTGATGTTCCGGATAATTCTGAATCATTTCCACGGTCGCTACATATTTTATATCTGTATAAATGGCTTTGTGCTGGCTAATCTGAGTTTTTACTTCGCTCTAACCACTTGAACAACAGGAATGTGTGTGTGTGTGTGTGTGTGTGTGTGTGTGTGTGTGTGTGCGTGTGTGGATTATATGAATCTTTTATTAATTATCTATTAATAGTGGTGTATACATAGCTGAAGGCTGGATGGAGTTTATCGCTAATCATTATTGTGAAACTTGTCACATCGATCACAATAAAACTGAAAATGAGTCAGATTAATAAATCAGATTAATCATGTCTCCAATGACTCACTGAGTTTTATATAATAGTATTGTGTGTCACAGTTTGTGTGACCACAGACCATCACACACACACACACACACACACACACACACACACACACACACACACACACACACACACACACACACAC
>JBCNYH010000008.1:22174667-22186384 GCA_039654325.1 Tandanus tandanus | reverse complement strand
TATTAATAAAATCAATGTGTGAGTGTTTGTTTCTGTGCTGGACCTATGATGGCCTGGTGAGCTGTTCAGGGTGTACCCCACCCTTGCCCAGAGTCGGCTGAGATGGGCGCCAGCCTCCCTGCGAGCCTAATTAGGATTCAGCGGCTTAGAAAATGAATAAATGACAAGGTGAAGGTGGATGAACCACACCTTCTCCAGCCCTTGAATGGGAATCTGTAAAACCATGCCCATTTTCTTTTAGATCCACACACACACACACATCATTATTATTCATACTACTCTAATATTATTACTGTTATTACTATATTATGGACCAACATAAGAAGAGACTACATTAAATGTCTAATACGTGTTTCGTCAGCGTTTTGTTTTATGATTCGGGTCAGACACACATGACCCACAGCTGGTTGCCACAGTAACTGTAAAAGCGTCTCAGTGGCTGTTGAGCCTTGACCCTGTATGAAAGTCCTATGAAACAGCGATGTGGAGTTAAACACATTTAAATAAAGTTATGAGTGAAGCCGTCGGCAAGGGGACGACTCTTACCTCTGAGCTGAGACTTCCCAATACTGAACTCCTCGTTCAGGCCGATCCTCATCTCTACCCAAAACAATTTACATATCAAGAACAATTAATAAATAACAAATCAGCTTTTAAAATGGTTTTATTTTTAATCAACACGTGCGAGTTAAGCACAGGATTGGAACACAGCCAGGTCACGTTATACACCAACACCATCGTACCTGAACATGAGGGAAGATAACACTTAATTCTGATCTCTCCCTCCACGTCTGCTTTCATCACAACCCCCTAAATACACAGACCTTTGTGTCTTAGTGAAAACAGGATTTTTTTACGTAAAATTAGTCATGATTTTATACATAATAAAAAGTGCATCACTCACATTCGAACCAATAACCACAGAGATTCTCTCCACCACGTCTACAAAGATCTCATTCCTACCTCCCTACACACACACACAATAAATAAAGGGATGACTAATTATAAGGAGTAAGTGAGAAAATTAATAAATGAAAGGATAAATAGAGGACTGAGTGAGTGTGTGTGTGTGTGTGAGTGGTACCTCTCCACTGTGAAACGTCATGATAGGTCGGGTGGCAGCTGTGCTGGGAGCCACTTTACTCTGCTGCGTCTCTGCCCCGAACTTCAACACACACACACACACACACACACACACACACACTTTAACCCTGGGTCATTCCAACCCAATTGTCAATTCACCTAGAGGTTCTTAGGTGACCATCTCAGAATTCAATGAAACTTTAACCAGACATAGAACATGTTTCAACATGAACACATGCAAAATTTCAAGGTCCTACTTCAAAAACTTTCTGAGATTATGTTCATTTAAAGATCGCAGGCTAGTACCCATTTGTCGGCCCTCGACTTGCAATTTACCATTTTGGGCATTTTTGAAAGCTTGTAACTCCCCTAAAAATTACTGTACAGGGTTGAAACTTTACATACCAACAGTAAAGGAGGATTATTTGCTATAATAATACTTTTGAGGGTGGGGTGGGGGGTGGGGTATATTTTCTGTGTCAAAAATTCGAAAAGACTTTGTTTGAAAATGGTACTTTTTCCAAAACTGCAGTATCAATAGCAACCTAACCCTGACAAAAAGAGTCATTTTGACTGTATATTCTGACAGAGTGAGTCCTGTTCTGTAGGAAGTTTTCTGTAAGCTAGTTGATTTGATATGGAATGACCCCCCTGTTTAGTTTAACACAGCAATATGCAGTCAGTCTATAGTTTCAGGATTATTAATTCTTACGAGCGCGACATTGCTGAGGTCAAACAGACTGAAGGGCTTGGAGGCAACCGGTTCTGTCTGAATAAAATTCTTTAGGATGTCCATGGAGGTTGTCTGGATGTAGCCATAATCCTGAGAGAGAGAGAGGATATGACTTTTAAAAAACTTTATATATATAATAAAATTTTATATTTTTCATTGTCTTCTTTACACATGAACTTACAGCTTGGCTTTTAATAAAGGATAAAAAAAAATTAAAGTATGTATGGGACCCACCACCATCTCATCCAGGAGCTCATAGATCAGAGCAAAGTTCATGCGGACGGTTTTCTCACACACACTGCCGCAGTAATCCTTAATCAGCGCAACAAGCCTGCTCCAGACACATCACACTGTAATTAATCACAAGTCTGGCACATGCCCACACACACATACACACACAAAAGCTCAACAGTCTCTGAACTCATACAGCAATGAGTCCAGAGACAAACACAGACGTGTTTCTGTCACTCACCTGTTCAGAAACTCAACAACAGTGAATGGAGACGGAGCCGCCTTCGTAGATACGACCCAATAAAGTCCAGCATGACGGATGTGTATAAAATTCACACCTTTGTGACTCTAAAGAGCAGAAGGCACAGAACAACTGGTTTTATTTCATCATTCTCTAAAACTTTCTTCATCTGTAATTTAATATTAATCTAATAAAAACCTACCACCACTACAGGAGGCTGATCTCCACTCAGAGATGAAACCATCTCATAAAACGTGCTCATGGAGTCTTTTTCAACTTCACCACGGACTGAACAAGAGTTAAGCAAATACACACACACACACACACACACACACACACAAAGGCTAATTCATTTAATAGGTCTGACAGTACTTAAGATTTTTGTATGAAACATACTCGAACAATTGGTCTTGACCAAAGTGATGTACACTGAATAAAATTAAGACAGACAGACAGACAGACAGAAAGAGAAAGAGAGAGAGAGAGAGAGAGAGAGAGAGAGAGAGAGAGAACACTGTACATGTATACGGTCATGCTAATAAAGCTTATTAAACTGAAACTGAGAGAGAGAGACCATTAATGATAAGGATACAGTCTTTATAAATCAGATGGTCGCCTTTTGATGACAGAATAAACACCTGAGAAATCATTTTCTCCACTTTAATCTACACCAGCTCGCTAATTCCTGTCTATATCAACACAGAAGATTTCCGTACGAGATACCATCAGAGTCAGACTTCAACTCTTCCGGATAAACTACAGAATTCATTTCAAAACATCAAAACAACACAAACTGTCATTTTGTCCAGCTTAGCTATGCTAACAACAACATCCCGTCCGGTTTCTGGCATGTGAAGGACCCTTTATGTGTAGCTATCAGAAGCGCCTGATTAAAAATCTCCTTCGCGAACACACAGCATCGTACATTCAGTGTGAAAATATGATTATTTCAGTCAGGTTTATTTTTAACAGGTGCAATTTTAACACTATAATATACAAAAATATAATAAACGATCAACTAAAAAGAACAGGTTATGGTCTACGAACATTCTGTTTTAAATTCAAGTTCATAACGTCAGAGGATGCTTAGCATGATAAACAAATATTTATTTGTTCATTATTTTATTATTTTATTTTATTATATTTTATTTATTGTTTTTTTTAGGGCCGCGGGGAGGCTGGCGCCCATCCATATAACAATTATTTTTTTCTGTATTTTTGTGCCTTTGAGGTTTAATAATAATATGAACACATGTAAGATGAGACTAGATGAGACTAAAGCAGAACCGTGACTATGATTACTGACTGTCTGATGATGTTCCTGCTTTGCTTGGAACATATTTTGGATGCCTGCTTTCTTTTCTCACACCTGGTTGCTGAAGCCCATCACTACTCAAGTTCTCCAGCTCAAATTTCCAGCTGTTTCCCCAGAAGCAAGGCTCTAATTTTGCATCTCTCCTGCTTTATTCTTTAAACCCAGGTGTTGAGCTGTATGTCAAAGCAGACAGAACACCGAAGAGAAGTGCCCTTATCAGAGAATTCCAGCATCCAACATGTGATTTAGTGCACTGAGATCTGGACCAATTGAATTGTAACATTGGGATCAAAATAAATGGGCACAAAATCTGGAAATCGAACAAGAAGCAGCATTTGGTCTCGAATTTCTGAAGTGGGTGGAGCTAATTATGCTTCCACAGCCAATCAGAATAAAGAATGTAGCCTAGGCAGCCCAAAGGTATTTTTGTATTCTGGACTTTCATTCTAACAGTTCATACCAGAGTGCAGAGTAAAGACTGCAAGAGGTAGGACTGTGTATATTTCTTCTGCTTTTTCTGATGATGATTATTGTTATTATTATTAGTAGTAGTGTTAGTAGTAGTAGTACAAAGGTGTCAGGCATTAAAGGAATTCATTAAATTCATTTGTCCTTCAGAATCTCATAATATGTGAAATTAATGACAATTTAAGCAACAGGAAAGTAACATAAAAAATTTAAAGATGTGAGTAATAAAAGATGTACTTTTATATTGTATATATTATGATTTTCTTCTATTAATTCAGTGATTACTTTGAACGACTTCATCCTGCTCAGGTATTGGAGATGTTCTCCTCCTCCATGGCTGCTGTCAGGGCTCTGTCCTGTTTTGTAATTTTGCCTTGTAAGTAGACTTATTTTTATCACCAACCTTCAGTTATATGAACATTTTATTGATTTATTTTATTTCATAATAAAATTGTTTTATATAACAATTTTATTGGTTTTTACATTAAATAATTATTTCTCATGTGCAGCAATTCTGCAGGCGACGCCTCTCACAAAGCCTCCTGATAAAGCTAAGAGTAAAGATCGTCACATTTTTATCAGAAATAACCGAGAAATTGGATGAAAGTACTGAAATGTTAAATATAAAGCTTTTGAAATATATTTTAATTTTAGAATCAGGTTCTTCTGTAAACATCGACTCGTTTGATGCGCATAACTTTCTGATGCGTTCTCGTCGCTCCACTCAGCCGAAATGGTACGAAAACGATCCAGACTTCCAGTCCTACTATAGATACTACAGCAGCATTGGACACCTGGAGGGTGTAAGTTTTATTCATTTGTCTGTCTATCTGCCTGTCTGTCTGTCTCTCTAGTTGATTTAACTTCCTTCATCTTTTCTTCTTTTTCAACAGCTCTATGAAATTGACAAGATACGGATGCTTTACCATCAAGTGCGTGACTTGGAGCAGACCTACAGCGCAGATGTCTTCAAATACCAGAACATCTTAGGTCTTCAGAGTCCAGAAGCCACTACTCCACCTCCTTCAACCAAACCTCCACCTCCACCCTCCACCCATTCACCAGCACCATCTGTCTCTCAGACTGATATTATATACCTGTGCAATCCCAAAGATCCGCTCTGTACGCCTAGAGTTGTCTATGTGCCCACTGGTGCTGTCGTTGTACCCTGTGATCCACGCTACCACCCGGGCTGTAAGCTAAGCACGTCTATTGAGAGCCCTTCTGACGCTGTTAAGCCACATTCCACCACCCCACCCCACCACCATCCAGCATCGTCATCAATGGGATGGAGTACGACTGTGACCCTTACTGGGACCCTGACTGCTTGAGTGACAATCCACCAATACCTGTAAAAATGAGAAATCCTCCACTATCAGACCTCCCGAATCAATCTTTTCTCAATAACCAGGCAGAGAACGAGAATGAAGAAGACAATCCTGTTTCATCATCAGAGGACAAAGAGACTTTGGATGCTTCCCATGATTCCTATGATTATTACAGGGATCATTATGATCCTTAACACTATGATAATCTAGACCCTGGTCCTCTGTAAGTTTTTGACTATGTCCAAAATTGTGTAAAAGCTACTGGAAAACTAAAGGCTTACAATGGTAGATGAATATAAAATACTATGATATTAAAGATTAAGAAACATTTTGGGAGATAAATATTAATTGTTTTGAAATTGTTATTGTTAATTATTTTATTTAGATCAGTTATAATTACATTACATGTATGTAAAGTAAAATAATCACCAAGCATAACATAAAGAATACACTCATTTTAAAATAAAAACATTTTTATGATCAAATGTTTTTAATGTTTGTGTCAAACTCTCAGAAATATTCCAGTGATTTAGTATAATACTGTTTAATAATAAAACACCTAAAGATAGACCTTTCCTAAAAGTGTGAAATAATAATAATAATTGCATTTTGTTTGGAGTCTTCATTGCATATTAAACCTTATAAAATGGTTAAACATTCACTATTTATTAATTGCTGTGAAGCGAGCGCGCGACTGGAACAGCAACACTAATTGTTCTTTCCCACCTGATTCGAGTTGTGGTAGCGCATGCGCGGCACGATTAAAGGAAGGTTGAGCTAACTTTGGTTGGGCTCGGTGGCCCTGCCAGAATTCCATGGGCGACTCGATTTATGTGGTAGCGCATGCGCGGCAATTTTTTTTAGCGTTCTCGCCATCGTCGCCACCACTTTCCATGCAAGAGTAAACTGGCCTGGAGAGATAAACACGACGCGCACAAGCGGACTATATAGACTTGGATTAAGTGCCACAGCACTCCATTTTTCTATGAGAACTTCTAGTTACAGTGTTTATTTACCTCAACCTTTAATTTGTATGCTCATTTAACGAAAAAAAGAAACCAGTCTGATGAATTGCAGCTAAATGCTAAAGTCTAAATTCTCACGAAAAAAATATAGAGTTCCTCAAATATAAAATGAAATATATAATAAACTCTAATATATTAATATTAAACATTATCGTTTAGGTGTTCGATCATTATTATTCCAACTGCATACGTGATCTTTGTAAAAAAAAAAAAAATATTGATTTGATGTTTATATAAGATAATGTAGGTACCACTCACAAGGTAGCGTGGCCGAGCGGTCTAAGGCGCTGGATTTAGGCTCCAGTCTCTCTGGAGGCGTGGGTTCGAATCCCACCGCTGCCAAACATTTTCTTTTTTTAATACTACGTCACAAAAATACAACGATCCTACCTTTGGAGATTATTCACCATCCTTAAAGAAACTATAGTGCTTAATGAGAACGACATAAACCACTCTATGTATATATAACCACAATCACGCCATTAAAAGTAACACAAAAAGTTCTTCCGGAGATTAAAATCTTTTTTTATATGCATGTGACATTATTCACTAGTGTTCCTGACAAATGCAAAATATAAGCAGATAAGAAGCGCGCATATATAGGGATATTGTCTATAAACGTACTTTATGGTGTACATGTGTGACGTCATCACAAAGCGACCATAAAAAGGTTTATGGCTATCAATTGCAATGGGTGGTTCTTTGATATAATATTATTACATAACGAAATGTAAAACCATTTTACTTGTAAGTGCTTGCGACAAAGAGATTTATAATAAACGGGAAAATAAAAGGCACCGCTGGGATTCGAACCCAGGATCTCCTGTTTACTAGACAGGCGCTTTAACCAACTAAGCCACGGCGCCGCACAATATGGAACTTATTAGTACGACTTTTAGGTTAAAGCTGTTTTGTTTCATCTTAGTACTTTTGGCTGGAATGTAAATCCTTAATGTTTCCTTTTTCAGCCCTAATTTATCAGTCAGCTGTCTTCAACTCAGCACTATCAGAATGAACAGATAAACTTTACAGAGAAGCCACAATGGTTGATATTTAAAAACACAAAAATATATGGACAATAACATCCTTTTTATAATGAACATAAAAACTAAAATGCACAACCTATTAACATTGAGTTAATTTAAATTTAACTGCGGATATACCACTGTCACTCATTACATCTCTGAAGTGACTGTTCTACAGAAGGCCATGTTCCTGTGCAGCAGTGCAGCCTGTTAGAACTGATCTTTAATAATAGAGAAACAACCATTTCATTCCATTTGTTTATTGAAAAATACCCTGTATATTCTTAGTAGATTTGGGGAGGGTCATTCAGCATTGAGACTGAGACACACTCCCTGCAGAACCCAGTGTGAGTGGTGTTTTGTGGTGAAGAGGTCGGCCTCGAATACCAGGCCGACGCCCATGGCGTTCCTCCTCATGGACGTGGTGTAGACCGGCGTTCTCAGTGAGTTCTGAGGACGAGACACAGATAAAGGTGTGGTGGTGAACATGCTCTGTAATCACTCAGGAACTAAAATACTGATCAACTCTTCTTAGGTACTGAATTGAAATGTAACAATCTGTAATACCTCCATGTTAAACAGATTTGGGGGCGCTTATGTACAAGCTGGGTTAGTGATGTCATTAATGAAAATCAAACACTGCTATGAAAATGATAATCAGATGATACGATACTTGGAAATTCGGAGTATAACCCATGTAAAATAATTCAGTCTGCAGTTGTACATCGCAGACGCTCAGAAACTCAGGAGGGACTCGTCCACCCAGAGTTCAGGAAGTGCCATGAGATCGACATGGCGGCTCACGGCATCGGCAGGAAACACTGCAGCACTTTTTTTTATGTCTCTTGAAACCAGTTATACTTTATATGTTAGATCGATCCACGTACAGACTTACACTTCTTTAATCTACAATGATCTAACAATATTTGGAGGACAAACGTTTACGTCATTCATCACAGATTCCTGACTAGCTAGAGATCAGCAAAAGATGTCAAACAAGTTGAGCTACAAGCTCCAACTTCTTGTATGGGGGTGTGTGTGTGTGTGTGTGTGTGTGTGTGTGTGTGTGTGTGTGTGTAAGGTGTTGTGTGACTCTCACCTGTAGTTTAAGTCGATGAGCCTCGATCGGAATCACCTTAAGGACTGGAAGCGACACTGTCAGCACTTTGGGTTTGCTGCGCACCAAACAGCTCTCTTCAACGTCCCAGTCTGCTCCCTCCAGATACAGTCCACATACATAACAACCTAACACACACACACACACACACACACACACACAGTTCTATACACTGAGCATCTCATATCTCTGTGTGTTTGTTATAAGGATGGAGTTTGTACATTTTATTTTATATTTATATATTTTTCTTAAATGTGTGTGTGTGTGTGTGTGTGTGTGTGTGTGTGTTCTCACCCTGAGCCGGTCTCTCCTGCACCACATCCTCACTGGTGTACTGTGTAACCTGGGTGTATAGAGTGGAGCGGTCCAGCGGCCAGCCGTTCTTCCTGCACGTGGCCTGAACCAGCGCCGTCAGGTACGATTCGGGGATGTGTAACCCTGACAACCACATCACCATAGGTTCGCCCCTGTCCACCTGCACATCACAGACAGCTCGAAATATCACACCGCTCAAACACACTGCGTAGCTTTTAACCCTTTAATTAAAATCACCTCCAAATTATCATCACTGTTATTTATAACATCATCATTATCCTGATATCTCTAGAACTCCAATTAACTCATTACCTCATTAACTAATTAACAATTCTTCATTCTCACTGCAGCATCTCTCTAGTATTCGTTTACACAAAATGCAAAATATCTCAGTACTAAAGATACTTAAAGATCTCTCTCTGTCTCTGAGACAGTGGGGTGTGTGTGGAGGTGCTCTGTGTTCGTACCCATGACTGATACTGATTGTAGCGTCTCTTGAAGTGGATCATCCAGTTGCCCAGAGATTTGAGAGTGTCTGGGGCAAGTTTCCTCCAGATAGCAGGGATCTGACCGTTAAACAGCGCTCGGGCAACTTCATCCAGCTCGTTGCTCATCCCGACCTCACCAGCGAGAGCCTGAAACACACACACACACACACACACACACACACACACACACACACACACACACACACACACACACACACAGCCCCAAAACACCAACGTTAAACTCCATCTCAGTGATTTCCTGACTTTTCTAATCACTCATCTCTCTCTCTCTCTCACCCTCTGCAGTTCTGCGAGAGAGCGGCTCATGCGTATGACGAGTCTGTTCCAGCGTTCCAGTTCCTGCAGCAGCACGACTGTGGTGGGCGACACTTCCAGACCGAAATTCTTTCGGATGATGTCCAGGTCAAAGGGTGTAGGCAGCTTGTTCTGGATGTCCTTCGCTACCTGCCCGATGTACACGTCTCTGCTGATTCCACCTCCAGAGTCACCTGCACCAGGGACACACCGTCTCTCAGAACATGCCCACTCCCCTCCCTCCTTCAGCGAGATCCCAAGTATCCCAGACTGATTCCACTTCATTAATTAAAGCATTAAAACTAACTGAACATCAAAGGTAGAATTGATTGTCCTTTATAATGGAAAATAACTACTGTTCCCATAATGCATTTCACCACTTTCAGCCTGGCACTACCAGTCACTGTATTAAGCCGAGCAGGTGAGAGTTGGGCGGGGTGTTCGGCATTACAGTTAGATGGTGGGGGTATGTACCAGTTTGTGGCTGTAGCTCTATGAGTTGCGTCCACATGTCCCGAGCTGCCTGAGTGTAGTAGCCAATCTCGGCGTTAGGGTGAAGCCCGAATACCTCCGGAGTGTTCGTGAGAGGAAGAGACTCGATTTCAGCTGCAAAACACACACACACACACACACACACACACACACACACACACACACACACACATATATATAGGGGGGGGGGCAGAGAGAGAGAGAGAGAGAGAGAGAGAGAGAGAGAGGGAGAGAGAGAGAGAGAAAGAGTGCATCAGTTTCAGTTTTTCTTTATTCTACAGTACAGCAGATTTAAAAAACATCTTTCGCCCTACACACCGACATAAACATCCTTGCGTCCGTCTGGTGGGATTTTGTAATCCACATCTTTATTGTGGAAGAAATGAAAAGGCTGAAAAGTGTCGAAGATGAAATCTCCCAGGTACTCGTCCATGTAGACGGTGAGGATCCTGCGGTCGAAGCTGTCTATCGCTCTTCCTCCGTACATCACCTGCATCAAGGGAAAGAGAGTGGGTTTGTTTCTTTATTCGATCATATCATATCATATGATATCATATACAATACAATACAATACGATACAGTAACTCACAGAAATCCAACAACACACAGAAGAAACTTACAGACACCATTCATTCACACAGAAATATATTTAAATTAAAATATAGAAAAAAAAAATGGAAGAAATCAAGGTAGAGCACACACACACACACACACACACACACACACACACACACACACACACACACACACACACACATAAATAACACGGATATGGTCCTGTTAGTTATGTTATACTGTAGATGTTGTGTTTCAGTTGGTGTAGAAGATCCTCACCTCTCCAATCAGGTACTTCAGGCTGCCCCATGGAATCGTGGTGTCACCTTGAGCATGAGCTTTGGTCAGATAGGTGTTCAAGATCTCCAGACACACCTGAAACACACACACACACACACACACACACACACATATTATTTAACAAAAATAGTTCAGTTTAAATTAAGTTAAACTAAATTTGTAAACTTTAAACATTCCGGACTCATGAGTTCACCTGGAAGTCGGACTCATTGAAGTCGTACGGGACGTTCCAGCCGATCTTGCCGTACTTGCGCCTCTCCTGCACCACGGCATGGAAGAAGGCCAGCACGTACACCAGGCTGCGGAAGGCTGGGTGAGGGCAGCTCATCAGCGTCTCGGGTGGGATCTTAAAGAACGTAGCTCTCATGTTCAACTTCAGCCCGTTGGGAGGCTCCGTCACCACCTGAACCGTTTCATTCATTCAGTATTCATTTTTATTTGTGCAGTAATTTTAAACATAAACATTAGTGCAAAGCAGTTTCACAGAAACCTAAACGGAAATTTAAATATTACGCCGTAATAAAATCACGAATTAAATAGATTTTTTTAGACAGCCACATTTCTACAAAAAATATTAAATTGCTTAATTTTAGCAACTGCCACTTTAACGATTAGATAGATAGATAGATAGATAGATAGATAGATAGATAGATAGATAGATAGATAGATAGATAGATAGATAGATA
>JBCNYH010000008.1:22157836-22172251 GCA_039654325.1 Tandanus tandanus | reverse complement strand
TGTGAGTTTTCAAAACCAAACTTCCACAAAACAGGAAACGAAACTACCCCCCACCCCAACCCCAACCAAACACCACACAACACTACCTTACCCCATCCCCCAACCCCACCCAACACTACACTACATTACACTACCCCCCATCCCACTACCTTAACCCCATCCCCTAACCCCACCACCACACTATCTACTAATGATGTACCTCACTGGCTTTGGACTTGGTTTCCTCAAGCGTGTGGACGAGTTCTACATTGTCCAACATGTTTCCCGTGGACGTGGCCAGCTCACGGAGAAGCGAGTCCTCCAGGTCTTTGAGGAAACGCTTGTTCTCGCTTGTCTCCTGGATCAGACGCTCCCTCTGTTCCTCCAGCTCTTTCTGCTCAAAGCCCACAATGACACTGAGCAGCTGGTCCTCCAGACCCTTTAACGTAACTGATCAAACACAAACACTGACCACTCCAGAACGCTGTTCAGAACATGACATTAATATGATCAGACTGATAAACTGATTGGTTAACTCGTTGAGCTGTAGTTGAGTTGATTAGATCTTAGGCACTATTCAGAAGTTAAGCATGTGGGGGCGGAGTTTGAACCTAAAGAAAGCCTTATGTATGAAGCCCTACAGTGTTTCTGTTCCTTACCCGTGTAGTTGATGACCATGGCTTTGCCAAACACCGCTGGTGAATATTTGGGATTGGCCAGTTTGGTGTTGAGGTACAGTTTAAAGTTGGGGTCGTAGTCGACCTCCTTGTCTCCCAGCATGACCACCTGGCGTCCCTCAGCTCCTTTCACATTCTTCTCCAGGACATTGTCGATGACGGGGTCGATGTACTCATCCACATCTTGAAACAGGAAAGGAAATCCGTATTTGATTGCCATCTCCAACTGCTTCAGGAAATCTGGATCGTTAAACGAAGAGACCTGCAAATTGAAACAAGAAATGATTTCTTATACCTGAGCATCATCTAGTGGCCTGAAACCATCGTTACAAGTAAAAACCTGCTAAAGCTAATTACTCACACATGGAAAAATAAATAAATAAATGAATGAAGATTAGTGTCATTAGGGTTAAAGTTCTAAGAGTTTCGGTTGTTGATGTTTAGGTTATTAATGGTAGATTTTTTCTTTTTAGCAGCAGCCTGATATCTAACCCTGATAGATGCAGAACCATGAACAGACCTTGAGGCCGTTCTTCTCCTCTTTCTTTTTGATCCAGTTGAGTGCTTGCTGTTGAGGGTCGATGCACAGCGGGAAGCGGCTGGCTCTCGTGGTCAGAATGCCGTTTTGCACTGACAGCTCATCAGGAGGAAGACCTTCTGACCCCCACCTACGGCCACACATCACAACCATGACCCCAAATGGACACTCTGATTTTTCTTTAACCCCAAAATGTGAGCACTCTATGCTTTTTTTATTTATCCCAGATTCATCATTAAGGGCGAAGTTTTTAAGAAGGCTTGTTATAAAAGTTCACAGGAATCAAGTTGAGTCAAAAGGCAACAACCTTATACAACCAAATAAAAAAAAGGCAACAACCAATACCTGCTGATCTCCACCTCGTCGGTGAGCAGACTCTCAATGCGGAAGGGCTGGCTCAGAGGGATGCCTCTCTCCATCACATTCTCCTGCCACACCTTGTACACCATCTCGTCTCGAAAGTCCCAGCTGAAGGCCCCTTCGTAGCTTAGGAAGGCTGCGCTGATCAGGCAATCACCCAGCAGGCGCACTCGCCTCTTCTTCAGCTCCTCCAGATCCTCCGTCCATCTGCAGGCAAATGATTTTACACTTAGAACACTCTTCCCCCTCACCAGCTTTTTTTTTCTCTTGACATTAATACAACAAACACGATTTGTTATGTGATAGAAAGAAGAAAAAAAAAACACCTAAACATATCTGACTGTTAGAGAGCACTGACACTGGAGACTCCTTCCATAAAGGCTGCTTAGAGGAAAATTCACTACCGATTAACAGTTACAGGTCTTCTCTTTTAATTTGTTTACTGTATTTGTGTAGACTGTGTATAATCTGTTACTATAGAAGCAATCTTCTCTCACTCCTCTTTATCATTGGCCATGTTTTTTTTTTTTTTTTTTTTTTTTTTTTTTTTTTGAGCATTATCCCGAGTTTGTGGAGTTGATGTTTGTTAATGCAAGACAGAGAACCAATCAGATTGCACCATTCCCGTGTAGTATATTCTGTATATATGCACTTATTCATTCATTCATTCATTCATTTTCTAAGCCACGGGGGTTAGTGTACACCCTGAACAGCTTGCCAGACCATCGCAGGACCAACACACACAGTCATTCACACTCACTCTCACAGCTAGGGGCAATTTGGAACAGCCAATTAGCTTACTGTGCATGTTTTTGGACTGTGGAATTAAACCGCTGTACTTGCCAGAGGAAACCCATGCAAGGGGTAGGGGAAAGAATGCAAACTCCACACAGAAATGCCCTGAGCCTGGGAATCAAACCCAGGACCTTCTTACTGTGAGTTGGACAACCATGCTGCCCTATATGCACTATAAAGTTATTATTATTAATATTATTATCATTCATTTATTTTCTGAACTGCTTAATCCTAATTAGGGTCGCAGGGAGGCTGGCGCCCATCTCAGCCAAATTTGGGCGAGGGCAGAGTACACCATGGACAGCTCGCCAGGCCATCGCAGGGCATTATTATTATTATTATTATTATTATATATAATTATACCGTTTGTTCTCTGATCCCAGTCCTGAGATGAGTTTGTCAGCGGCGATGAGTCTGCGTTCCATCAGCTCAGCCTCCTCTTGCAGTTGTTGCTTCTCGGACATGGCGTCATTGTACTTCTGCCTTAAAGCGCCCAACTCCTTCTGGATTCCATCCAGCTCACTCTGAATCCGCTCTAGCTCACGTTTGCTCTGGAAAAAGTTCCTCTCCAACTTGGCCACCTGAAAAACAGCCACGTTTACTGATCTGTAACGAAGTAAATAAATCCGACCCACTGCAAAACTCATTAAATATAATAATACCTCTATAATACAAATCCCTCAACAGACCCGCCCACAACTGAGCAGGGTTCATTAATGTTCTGTTTAAATTCCATTTAAAATAAAGCAGGAGAATAAGAAAGAGGTGTCCATGAAACCTTGTCTCTCTTGGGTTTGATCTCCCGGGCCACATCACAGTAACCCATGACGGCCTCAACGAATTTCAGCATGCCAGAGCCGGCTTTACTGATGGCCTGCATCTCCTCAAACGTGGTGTTCAGGTTCTTCAGAAAGCCTGACGAGAAGAGAAGAAAACAAAAAGAGTGTTTTGATTCTGGGGAAAAATTGTTGATAGTTGAACTCATCATACCTCTCTTTAGTGCATGTTCAGAAGCCCCGCCCCCAAATCCATACAATGTGGACATGCAATGCCAAGATAATGCCACAAACAAAGACACGGCCATTTCCCCTCTAGCCAATCAGCAATAAGGCTGTGCACAAGCACAAACATATTATGTTGCTCACTGGCTGGAATAGTGTTGTCTGGCTCACACTGTTTGTTTCCAGGGCTGAGTACGAATAGGATATTTTAGTTTTGATGACAGCATGTCTCACCTCGGACCGTATTGACTTGTGCCTTGGTGATGGATTCGCAGTCCATATCCATGAGCGAGCGCAGGAAGTTGGCCTCTGACATCATCCCTTTCGCCGTCTTCCAGTTGATCTCTTTATAACCACGCATGACCAGGATACACTCACACACTGTCTGTACCTGCTTCGGCGGCTTGGCGAAGGATCTGCGTGACACGGAGGAGTCAGAAACGACTCAGGAATACGCCTACGTTAACATTTTCACACGAAACAGTGCAGAGATGATTTCTAATCCTTTTGAGTCTGGCTTCTTCCTCACATCATTACTCACCTGATCTCAGTGACGTCTGACTTGTCCAGTCCCTGCAGTGCAGTGCGAGCAGCCTCCAGGGCTGGCAGTGCCTCAGCCAGAGAGCTCTCGGCATCCTGTTTCTCTACAGAGATCACTTTATTCTGCTCGGCGATCTCCTCAGCCTTCTCCTCTGCCATCATCTTCTTCTCCTCAGCTACATTAAGAACACAGCAGTTAGCATGAGCATGATGCTAATCATATCGTTATAATCGTTCTAATATCTGATATCTGTAGTGTTCAGGGTTTAAAAGCTAAGCTGTGTTGCGTGATGTGGATCCACACCGACCGGTGACCGTGTTGGTGGAGATCTCCTCCAGCAGGATGTCGCAGGCTGTGGATTTCTCCGACAGAACCACTTTCTGCTCAGCTAGCTTGGCGTTGAGGTGCTCGAGCTGCACACTGGCCTCCTGTAATTTATCCAAACCTCCTTCTAATCGCTTACACTGGGCTACAACACACACACACACACACACACATACACACGGCAGAAAGTTTTACTAGGTGTTAAACTACACCTTTAATCCAGTTCCTGTAGCTTGGATGACTGAAAACCAAAAAAAACCACACTTTTAATCACCACTAATTCAAATCTAATGTTCAATCTCAACTCAATCCCTTCATACATAGTGATTTAAGGCGTGTCCTCACCTAGGATGTACTTGTCCTTTTCCTCCAGCAGGTTAGAGTAGGTGCTGATGAAGTCCAGGTAGTTTTTAGGAGTGACGTAGTTACTGCGCCGCAGTTTCTGTTGGAAGAGTTTACTGTATTCGCCGACCCATTCATGCACCATGCACACGTGACCTATCACCGCCTCTGTGTGGTCTTTGGGTATCATAGTGCTCTCACCTGGAACCGGAGACAAACCAACACCAGGAGAAGATATTAACAATGTGATTGTAAACTGATTATCCATCTGCACCAAATATCTCTGCAATTTATGCCACAATAACCACTATTCTACCTTTTTACCTTTTATCTCTACTGTGGGTCTGCACATCCACAACCAGACAGGGTGTGGCTGCATATGTGTTTAAAATAAATGTGACTTTAACGTGTGTAATATTTTGTTTGACAGTTTTTCAATGTCTTTAGGACCGAGGAGATTCAAGAAAGAGATTAAAAGAGACATAGGTGAAGGAAAGAATATTTACAGCTGCTATAACATAAGTGAGAACAGGAACGGACCCGTTTCACAGAAATATAAATACAGAGGGAAGATCTGTAGGTGGGAAGTCCCAGGATGGTAGCACGCCTGTCTGCGACACATCATCAGAGTGTGTAGGTCAATCAGTAGATGATGATGTCACAAAGAGGGGCAGTACTCATCACAGGGTATGTAGGTCATGTGATATCCTAACAAGACATTGTGACAGAGAGACAAAGAGACACAGAGACAGAGGGACATGGAGTCCGACCATTCATTACATGGGGCATCCCACAACAAAGATATAATCAGCATATTGTTACAGTATAAGAAGAATAAACTTCCTGTGCTGTGATTAGAAAAAATAATCATTATAGGCAAGTTAACATTACCTCGCTCTCTCTCTCTCTCTCTCTCTCTCTCTCTCTCTCTTTCTCTCTCTCTCTTGTTCTGTATTTATTTTTAAGGATATTAAAGACTTACCCAAGAAGGTTTGTGCGACTGCCTGAAGAGCCTGAGGAGGCCAAGGGAGGAACCAGTCAATCCCGGTATTATTCACCAGCCCTGAACAATAAAAACATCTCACATGTCCCAAATAGTTCAAAAAGACTGACCTGCTTAAAGCGATAAACTGATATCAGAGTGTCTGAGATGAGGCACAGACAGCCCCCCATCCCCCTCCAACCCAACCCCTTTGTTACCTGGGAAGTTCCTGCAGCGAGTTCGGAGGACGTCCCCGACAGGAGACATGCCCAAGACGATGTGCAGGTTGTTGGCACTCTTGTTTACAAAGTATTGCCACACGCTGTCTTTGGACGGCCCCGAGCCCATCTTCAGAGCCTCATCACGGACCTGATTCAGGATGGAGTCCTTCTCCTCGTCAGGAAACAGAGCTGGAACTATTCCTGTAATCACAAGTTTTATTTTCTCTCTTGCATCATTTAAAGTTTTGTTTAGTGGTAGGGAGCGTACAAGACAGTGATCCAGTACCACATACCTGAGGTGAGCATGTTGTTGATGAGCTCCAGGAAGCCCTCCTCGGACACGTGAGCGTCGGTGAAGAGGAAGACAGTTTTCTTATTCTCGATGCCCAGCTTTAAATACAGAGTCTTCAGATCTTCACGGAAGTTTGACTCCGAGTATCCTCGACTCAGAACGATCTCAAACACCTACAGTGACAAAAAAAATGAATAAATAATAACTAACAGCTCCTAACGCAAGCAGTCCTAGCTGGATTTATTTTTGTTATAAAAAATATATTACATCACATCCTGCCGCGAAAGCAGCCAGTTTGGTTAACGACTGTTTCCCAGACCCTCCCACTCCCACTAAGAGGGCGTGGCCACGATCCATCCTGATGATGCGATGGATTCTGGTCAGGTGGTCCAGTGCGTCGTCGAAGAGCACCAGGTTCATCCTGGTCTTGTTCTCGTTGTACTCCTCAAGGATCTCCTGTAAGAAAATATAAAGAAATATTGGCGATGAGGTTCGAAGTGTTCATGCACCAGACGTGTACCGAGTGCACTTGACGCCGCACCTGGAAAAGAGCCTTGCAGGTATCGTAATCCTGAATGTCCTCGTAGACTCTGGGCTCGGCCTCGCTCAGGGCTGTTCTGTAATCTCCAAACAGTATGGGGTCAATCCTTGCTGACTCCAGATCAGATGCAAAATGTTCCTCTATCAGGGTTCTAATGTGTCCCTGGACCTGGAGACACCAAAAATGTAGACCGTAATGAAGACTAAGTAATTAAAATCAACACCTTCTGACCAATCACAATTCAGAACTCGAGTGCATTGGGTACTAAGAGAAGAGGCTGTGTGTATAATGTGTGAATCTGATTACATCATCGATAGAAGGTAGAGTGACTCACGAGAACTTTGTCGGTTTCGTTGATGAGCCTGTCATGGAACACTCTCAGACACTCATTCCTCCACACCCGCACAAACTGTGTGACCGTCAGGAACCTGCAGCAAGTCATGATCAGAAACAATGAAGTGAGTAAAGAATTGATGGTTCTGTGTGATCCGAGGTGGTGTGGAGCGTACTAACCTCTCTGCGTTGGTCAGGGTCAGGCCATGATACACCCTGGACAGATCCCTCAGATTGAAGATGTAGTGGAACTTAGAAGGAGTTGGCGGAAGGTCTTTAATGATGGATTTGTACAGCTCCAGTGTGCAGGAGGTCAGTGTGTCACAGATGTTCTGAACACTTACGGCAAATGGCTTTATATAAACATATAAAAAAAGAAATGTTTAGATAAATAGTAGAAACAGTACAATTAGTAATATTATGGTGATGAGGAAATGTTCCTATGCAGCGATGCATGGTCATGTACGTGCAGCAGGAGTGAGCAGTAACCCTCGTGAGTCAGGATACCACGTGACATCGCACATCCGGACCGGTGTTACATGGATATTTGTGCACATGTGCAATAGTAGCAGTGGAGACCCTTGAAATGGGCGTTAGTTAGCATGTCTGCCTCACAGCAAAGAAGGTTCAACGAGGGCGTTCTGTGTGGAGTTTGCATGTTCTCCCAGTGCTTGTGTTGGTTTCCTCCGGGTACTCCGGTTTCCTCCCACAGTCCAAAAATGGTAGGCTAATTGGCTGTTCCAAATCACCCCTAGGTGTGAGTAGGAGTGTGAATGGTTGTGTGCGTGTTGGCCCTGCGATGACCTGGTGAGCTGTTCCGGATGTACCCTGCCTTCGCACAGAGTTGGCTGAGATGGGCGCCAGCCTCCCCGTGAAGCTTATTAGGATTAAGTGGCTTAGAAAATGAATGAATGAATGAATGCACTATGGCAGTGAAGCAATGAACAAGGCGTAGTGAATATTATTTACACTACATGAGGGGCAGGAATTCACGGGGGGATGATGTTCTTCCCCTTCTGATGCACAAATGACACTCAACACCTCGTCCGGCTTCTTGCTTCATTGCCGTAAGGCTTGTTCAAGCATTTCAAAGGTCTCCACTTCAGATTTCCTAAGTGTGACATGGAATTTGATGTCTGCTCTTCAGTCTGTAGTAAAATCGCAAACACGCACATGCACGTGAGGTCACGTGTCATAATCACTCACGGGCACGTGTCATGCGCTATTCATTAATTCACTACAGTATCAGTAACTGCTGTTGTACTCCTGTGTCTCTCACCGCGGTGTGGCCCTTCAGGATGGAGGAGTAGATGAGATGGAGCGATTGCTCCTCAGGAAACGGGATGTTAAACACACTGAAGAGGGAGATGAAGCGAGGATCCACCTCGTTACGACCTCCTCCTGCTTTTCCCATGGCTGCGATGAAACCCAGGTCCTTCAGCATCTTGCAGTTGAGTTCTTTTCCCCGGTCGTACATCCCGCCCCGGTCCAACAGCAGCTTCAGCAGGGCTATGGGCTGCTGCGTACCGTATTCATCCACCTACGAGCAAGAGAAGGTAACACTAAAATGTTGTATCAGTTCAATATCATTCCAACAACGCTAGGCTCCACCTCCTAACATTATGCAAAATAAAATTAAATACTACAAAGCCAAACTTCAAAATTTTAAAAAGATTTTCAGGAAAACATCAGCTTTTCTCGTACTCGTGGCATGTTGAGGTCGTCCATAAACACCAGCAGTCTCTTGCCCATGGGAGGGCCGTAGGTGTCCTTGGTTCTCTTCTCGACACTGGCCTCCATATTTCTCTGTAGATCCATGGATGTGGTTCTTGATGAGAAATTGATAATCAGAACCATCTGGAATTAAAAAAAAAAAAAAAACATAAATGTAATAGACTGCCATTAAAGGAATCGGTGTAATAGAAGACGAAGATGTACACGTGACTCACGGTGGTGTCAGGGCTCAGACTGTTTAGGAAGTTCTGCGTGGTGGCTGTTTTCGATGTTCCAGATTCCCCCACCAGCACCACCGGCCTCTTCACCCTCACCATCTGCTCCAGCAGCCAGGTAGTGCGAGTGGTGTCGACGGTGGGCACTGATAGAGGCAGACACAGGATGGTTACAGGACAACGATAGCAGAACGTCTCATATGAATGACTCGGACAGAAGTCCAGCGCGAAATAAAAGCTATTAGCTGTTAGCGTGTGAGTAACTTTACCGAGAATGTCGATGAATTTCAGGTCCGGGTTGTGGATATATTTGGGGACCAGCAAGCTCCAGGGCATCCACCTCTTTTTGTTCATGTCGAAGTGGAAGTCATAAAGAGTTGGCAGGAAACCTGAAATCACAATACAGATGTGTAACGTCTGATCTGCACAAACCGATGCAAAGTCCTGCAGAATGACCTTCTTAAAAATAAAATACATTTTACTCACTTTTTAAATTATTTATTAATTTATTTTTATTTACCCGATTCATCTTTCCTTGAGTAAATCCTGCCCCTAACTCCACCCACGTTGTGATGTAATTAAAAAAAAACATTGTATATCTAATATATAATTTCTTGTCAATTAAAATCTTGTGTTTAAAAAAATCTGTCTTTATTACATGATAATTTTTCCTTCTTTCATTCAATTTTCTTTTTTCTTTATCATCTTTATCTTATCATCATTTTTGATTTTTCATCCATTCCTTCCTTCTTTCTTATCTTCTACCCCTCCCTCCCATTCCTAAGATTTTCTTCTTCCTTTTTAATTCCCTCCTCTTCCTCTTTTTGTTTTCTTTCTTTCTCCTGCTTTTCTCCTCTGTTCCACATTTCAACTTTTCGTTTCTGCTTTCCTTCCTTCTTTTATTCTCTCCCTTCTTCCTTCAGTTATCCTCTTCTTTCATGTTTTATATTTCACTCGTTCACTTTGTTTGAATTCTTTCTTTTTGTTTTTCCCTTCCCTCCTTTTCCTTCTTTCCCTTCATTAGTTTTCTTCCTTTGTCTTTCATGTTTCTTTTTCACTTTTTTTTTGTTTTCCTTCCTTCCTTTCTTTAGTTTCATGTTTTATATCTCTTTTCTCTTTTTGTTCGGTATATTTTTCTTATTGCTCCAGTTTCTGATAAATCATAATTATGGATGGACTTTTTAGAGACGAATTCTAAACTACATGAACTCTAAACCCATAAATAATTACACACAATAAAAACAAGGACACAATGGATGGATGGATGGATGGATAAATAGGTTCTAAAATGACCTGGTAGTTCTCGAGGACCAACAGGTTTTTTCTGATCTTGGACGAAGTTGAGACAGGACAGTCTCTTGATGAACTCATCGAACTTCTTCCGGCCATTGTCTAACAGCGTGGCTCCGAGCGAGCAGTACAATGCCTCGATGAAGATGCTCTCCAGCTCATCAGAGGAGAACTCTACAAGTTCTAACAGAGCGTTCAGGACCATGGATAACTGCACCACCTGCAGAGCGCACGACAATCAAGGTGAGTGAGGATCACCTACAGGATGAGTTTCTCCCCGTGCTTATGTGGGTTTCCTCTGGGTACTCCGGTTTCCTCCCACAATCCAAAAATATGCACAGTAGGATAATTGGCTGTTTCAAATCGCCCCTAGGTGTGAGTGTGAGTGTGAATAGTCGTGTGTGTGTTGGCTGAGATAGGCACCAACTTCCCCGCAACCCTAATTAGGATTAATCAGCTTAGAAAATAAAGAAGGAATGAGTGAATTAATTTGCCCCTAGGTGTGAGGGGGAGTGTGAATGGTTGTGTGTGTGTGTGTGTGTGTGTGTGTGTGTGTGTGTGTGTGTGTGTGTGTGTGTGTACAACAATATGTCTACAAAGAGATACAGACTAACACACCAGTGGTGGAAATTTTTCATCTCACCATGTTTAGATCTGTCTGAGGGACGATAGTCTTCAGTTTCTCTCCTTGTTTTCCGTCTACGATTCCCTCCACGATCATGTCTATAGTGCTGGGGACATATTTCTCAAACAGTCTGTTCAGATTTTCTTGTTCCTGTGTAAAGATTTGTATTCATATCATCGACACAAAATAAAAGAAATACAGCAGCATTACTGTACAGCAGGTCCATCTCTTACTCTCTCAGGCCTGTCCATCACCCATTTCTGCCAGTAGGGGGCATAGCGGAGATTCTTGGGGTCCACAAACACCATTCCGCAGCGAGACACGGTGGCAGGAGACGCGTACTGCAGATCGCCAACCTGAAAGTGAACACCTGGGTGAGATCTCATTCATCAAATCTGTACAATTTCACCAAAAACGGATGAATATTGAAGCACGCCATAGAAATTGTTTTCAGGACTTTGGACAGAATCACAGTGGGACCATGCCCCTGATGGGTCATCACCTCAAACAGGAGAGCACAGTGACCCTGCAGACGGATCCTCTCTCCGTTAGCGAGCGTCAGCAGCTTGTTATCATCCATCACCGAGTTCATGTTCTCCACCCACAGAGCATCGACATCTCCATCAAACAGGATGTACCTGCAGGGGGCAGTAAATATTCATGACTCATGTTAGAGATCTGGATGACACATCCTGTAGATGTTTATACGAGACCAAAGTGGACAGATATGAATGGAGAGATCATACGTTCATTCCTCAACAGCACATAATGAGTCCGGCACATGATTACCTTCTTTCCTTTTTTTCTGTGGGTTTGTTGACATCTCTGAAGATGTTGGACAGAATCCCATCGGTCCAGTCTCGCGTGTCCGGGTCCAGGATACCATAGAGTTCGATCACGCTCATGGCTTTGGGGTTCAGCGTGTACAGTTTGGTCACCAGTCCCAGCCTGCACATCATGCGATACAGAGAGAGCACAGTTTAACTATTTAAAAAAAAAATTGTACCAAAGTGTCTAGACGTTGACATTTAACAGACAAACACCTCGTCTGGGCTTGACACAGAGTATTAATAACCACGGATTTGCCCCCGCCTGTGGGTCCCACCACCATGGTAGTGTGTCTGGTCATCATGGTCTCATACATCTGGACCACTTTATCCACCTGCAGCAAGAACGAATAAAAAAGAGTTAAGTCTTTAACATATAAAAAAACATTCATTGATTTGTTAAACCATTAAATCCTATTAGGATCGCGGGGAGGCTGGAGCCTATCTCAGCCGACTCTGGGTGAAGGTGGGGTACACCATGAAAAGCTTGTCAGACCATAGCAGGGTCAACACACACACAACCATTCATACTCACACTCACACCTAGGGGCAATTTAGAATAGCCAATTAGCTTACTGTGCATGTTTTTGGACTGTAAGTGGAAACTGGAGTACCAGAGGAAACCCACGCAAGCAGAGGGAGAACATGCAAACTCCACACAGAAACGCCCTCAACAAGACTCGAACCCAGGACCTTCTTGCTGTGAGATGGATGTGCTAACCACTGTGCCACCCATATAAAAAATAAATAAATAAAAATTATATATATATATATATACATATATATATATATATTCATTTATATTATATCTGCGCATCCACAGTCAGATAAATCTACACGGAGGAACCTGATTGGGCAGCAGAATGTATTTATTCTCCTGCAGGATGGTCTCGACCGCATCATTAAAGTCGGGGTAGCGCACACGCGGGCAGTCCAGTCCTGGGAACAGGTCTGAGATCAATCCCAGGAACAGGGGAACGTCCTCGAAGACGAATTTCGGCAGGTTCATGTCCCTCAGAGCTCGCATCAGCACCACGTCCTGAGAAAAGATGAGCGCCGCATGTTTAATAAACCTCTCAGCGGGTCATGTGACAGTACAGTATCAGTTTTAAAGGAAGTGCAGACGTTTGTTTAGGATGTCCGGTGTGTTCTTTACCTCGCTGAGCTCAGGAGATCCTCGCTTCAGCTCTCCTGCCATGACTAATACAGATTTGAGAGCTCGCAGCCCAAAATCATAGTGAGACTGTTTGGAGAGCTGCTCCCGTGCCAGTTTATACAACACCGTCATCTTCTTCGCCAGCACCTGGATACCAGGACGATTCATCATCACTGAAGTTCACTTAGATAATCTGATCATGCTTACATTATCACATGATCTAATTAAAGAAGAGTACCGTCTTTGATATAATGATGTTTTATGTATTAAATGTATATGTGAGAATCTGAGATGCCCACCTTGGCCATAAGGAAGCCCTCAGAGAACAGCATGATCTCACAGATCAGCTGGAGATCAGGGACGATGACCACCACTGGCCGGAACAGAGCCTTGACCGACTCGGGCAGCTCGGTACGGCCGGCGTAACCAGGGTTCATAGTGATGAAGATCCCCATTCGTGGGTCCAGATCAATCTCCTGACCTCCAAACTACCAGCAAAGTCAAGATCATAAGTTTTAGGTCATGACCACAAGATCTCATTTCCCTCAAAAGCTCTGAAGAAGATTTAAAATGAGAAGAGGATAAACGATGATGGTGATGATGATGATGATGATGATGCAACTCACGTGGAACCTCTTGAGCTTCTGGATGAGAGCGTTGCGGATGGTGTGGATCTGGGAGGAGATGACGGACAGCACGGAGGCATCAATACGGTTGAACTCATCGAAGCAGCCCCAGGCTCCACATTGAGCCAAACCGGAGAAAATCTTCCCAACCGCCTGGAGAGGAAGAGGAAATTGTTCAACTTGTCATCGTACTACCGCAGAGGGGAAACGGATCACTGAGTTTGGAATCCATGGCGAGTAAAATGATGACGAACCCTCTATAATTTCTCATTAAATGATCCTCCATTTCCAACAGTAAATTGTTGTTATTCATTCATTTTCTGAACTGCGTCGCAGGGAGGCTGACGCCCATCTCAGCATACTCTGGGCGAGGGCAGAGTACACCCTGTCCAGAAACACTGGGTGCTTTGCAGCCTACTCTTGATGAAAATCAGCTAATGGTTCTTTTACATAGACAGTGAGAGACATGGCCGGCGTTTGATAACCCAGTTAGCTGCACTGGGGGGACAGCAGTGACAACCCGCTGATAGTGGGGCTTGAACCCCTGACCTTGGGATCAGTAATCCAGCACCCTACCACCAGGCCACCACTGCCCCTGTTATGTCATTATGTTATTAATAATGCTATTAGATATGACACAGTTAGCACAGATGCTAATTTTCAAAACTAAGGTAGTGCATCTGGTACTCTGCTGAGTTTGTATAAATGATAACATGAAGTGTTAGTGCTCATCACCAACTACACAAAATGAGGCAAATTATAAATAATTATAAAAATATTACAAAATATATCTTTTTTATAATCACTTAAGGTTCTAAAGAACTACACCAGTGGTTATTTGTTGGATGTTGTGCATGATTGCCATCTTTCCTGTAAGTGTTCAGAGTGTAAAACCAAGACAGACAAAACTATTAATAAATATGTCTCCATATTATAATCTATACACTGCTCAAAAAAATAAAGGGAACACTTAAACAACACAATGTAACTCCAAGTCAATCACACTTCTGTGAAAT
>JBCNYH010000008.1:22093079-22105052 GCA_039654325.1 Tandanus tandanus | reverse complement strand
ATATATATATCTGTACACATCCCTGTAAATCGGCTCTTACTGCTAAAAACCACTTCCGACTATGGGAGGATCTCTGACTTTAACTTTATTGAAATTAAACATTGTCAAAAAAATTAAAATAAAAAAAGGCAGCACATAAAAGTACATAAAACATAACTGAATCATGCAACAGGCTTCGATGTGATGTTCAGTCCTTCCACTAAAAATGCAAAAATAAAATCAAGGGGGAAAAAACATGCAAATCTTTTTTGTATTTCTTTGATTAAAAAGTTCTAAAATAATTTGTTTTGATTTGAAATGCGCACAATTTCTTTTAAAAATAACTTTTTAAAAATGTAGATGACTGTATTATTGATATTAAATCCCAGTTCTATCGCAAGACGCTGCAACGTGTCTCGTACGTGTCTCGTACATCACAACTCACACCCACACGCTGGCTTTGGCGTCCCTCTCTGGTGCCCCCTGTTGGCCACAGCAGCCCTGTATCCCTGGATGCTGAGATACAGGAAGGTTTTTATAGACAGCGCGACTGTAAGGGATGAAGCAGAGGCCAAGTTGCAGGTGACGTGCCAATCTACAGTACGCCGCTAGAGCCAAGACCAGCAGAGGAACCAACAACAAGAACCCCACAACCAGCAGAGCCACACAAGACGCGTCGTTGAGAAGGTCCGAGCAATAAACTGAGGTACCATGGGGCTGAACCTGGATGAGGAGATGGGAGGAAGGTCAGTCATAATTATCAGGATAAACGCAAATGAATATTTTTAGCATAACACAGAGCGCGATAATTAGGACATTCATTAATTTTCGGGGAGTTGACTCTGATTGGTCGACTGGGTGGAAAGATTTTACGTCCATCCCTATTATCTTACCTTAGAATGACAGAGGAAGCCGAACACGACCATGGTGAGGGCCGGAGTGAGGATGATTCCAAAAATGATAGCAGCGAGTGTTATATTCAGGGCTGCGATGATGAGGTTCTGCACCGTGACGAGAACAGAGCACGCCCAACAGTCCAGCGAGGCTCTGAGCTCCAGTGGCTCCGCTGAAGCGCTGGAAGATGAGTATGGTGGAGGAACCACTGCTGCTGGGGTCACGGGGTCAACCACCGGCGATGACACAGAGTTCGTGTGATGCAGACGGGTCGACTCGGAGTCATCAGCATCGGAGCCGAACTGCTGAGACGACGTCCTCTCCAGTGTCCCGTTACGAGATAAACTCATCCTAAATACCAGAGAGAGCAAGTTTAATGGCAGGGATGAGACCAAGTGCCCTGAGTAGACAAGGGGTAACAGAAAGGGTTAAAATCTTAATTTGAATAAAAATTAATAATATGCAGGAGATGTCTTATAAAATTAGCATAACTAAGTGTCTACTCCAGCGCTATGAGGCTAATGAGGCTAAATAACCCTCAGTGTAGCATCGACACCAACATCAAACATGGTTTGTCTCAGAAACGACACCTGTACAGAAACAATTTCATGAAACGAAAAAAAAGAAAAAGATAAAAGTTGGGTATTAGGTGGGAGAGTGGGTGTGGCTCTGTACGATTGGGATTGGGTAAGGGGGATTTTCTTTTTTAGGTACCGGTACTATATCTGAGTATGTGACTTGGTAAAAGTCCGTTCTTCGATTTACCCAAGCATTTTAACCTTCTATGGTCGCAGGGAGGCTGGAGCCTATCTCAGCCGACTCTGAGCTCCACCCAGAAATGCCCTCACCAAGCCCGGGACTCGAACCCAGGACTTTTTTGCTGTGAGGCGGACATGATAACCACTACACCATCGTACAGGTTTGATTCTTTTCCACTTCATCTGATTCACTGCATGTAAAATACTGTATATTTAAACACTCAAATCTCTCAGCTACAGAAAAATCTGGAAAATTCGTTGCACTAAAGTACCCTTTTATTTCTTCTCAGAATTCTGTGGCGCCACGTGTGGAAGGTAAACAGAGATAATTGAGTGACTGTGAACAGGAGGAAACAGGATCCGAGAGAAAACTAAAAACACAAAACAATGAGGCAGGAACTGAACCCAGGGGAAGGCATGTGTGCAGAACCTGACTTCGAATATCTCCACGAGCAGGACATCTCCTCAAACACATGACTTCCTGCTCACGCTGGGACAAATAAATCCAGATAACCTCTTGACCCCTGACAGACCAACCATGAGCCTCCAGCTGGGTGCCAAAGCAGCAGTGATTACTTTAACAAATATATAATAATGTAAATAAATATACATCTTCTTTATTACAGTCTTAGATCCTTTTAAAGTGAATGTGCAGAACAAGCTTCAAACTATTGCTGAGTATTTTCGACACCTGGAAGCTGTCAGGAGTTCCACCTTTAGATGAACTGTAGATAAAATGGTTCCTGAAAGGTTCCTTATATTCTCAGTGAATGAATAAATGGTTCTACTTGGACCAAAACAGATTAATGAAGTTTGCAAGCAACTTTACACAAAACGTTATGAAAAGATTTTGATTAAGAAAATTTTGAGAGTACAGCCCAAATAACACTCCGGATTAATCCAGATCCAGATTATATTCTGGATTGAAGAATGTTTTAATATTCTGTTACACTGTGAGATACGACGTGAAGCGTCAGTGAAGCACGAAGTGTATTACAGCATGTCTAGCATGGGGTGCTGTGTACATTCTGAGGGTTGTTTTTATTTATTTATTTTTTGGGGTTTCTTGCTTGGTGGAGGCTTGTGCTCTATGAATGTCCTTCTATTTACCCTACCCCTTACCCGGGCATGCTGTTTGCACAGATGAAAGGTTTAAATGAGTAATACTTGGGATGAATTCTTGCAGATTAACTTGATGATTAAGACTTCTTGGCTCTCAGAGATCGCTTGTACCTGGAACTCTTTCTAAGAGGGAAGCACTTTCTACACACACTTTGGGTTCGTCACCTTTGGCATCTGTTTATCAACTGGTCTAGAGAACAGTAAGGTCCGTCTTTCTAGCAAAATGGGATGTTTTTTTATTGTTTTTTTTTACCTGCAGGAAGTTTACACCCGAGTACAGTTGTATAATTCCTGCACAAAGACTATGACATCACTGTGCCAGGTTTAGCGCTAATATAACCATCGCCATGGTTTAAAATCCTTTTCATGTCAAGTTAAAGAGCAGAAGAGAACCAAGTGACATCACTATAATAATAATAATAATAATAATAATAATAATAATAATAATAATAATATATTTGAGACTAAATTAAATTAAGCTCTGTTGTGCCCCTTTCCTTTGCTCCAGTATTTACATTAATAATATTCTATGATAGAACACGATCTTCAGTTCATCCTAATTCCTACATTTTCCTAACAGAATATCTCATGGTTTGTGATGATTTTTTTATTTATTAAAATGTCACAGAAATGTTCGATTGATGGTTTCCATTTAAAACAATCACAAACAAATTTCTCAATTCTATTTTTTTATATTTAAAACCTTTATTAAAACCCTTAAAATTAAATCTCTAATAAATTCCTCTCCTCCTATTTTTATTCGCCAGTGTAATGATGATGTAATATTAATAACGCAGATGATGTTTCAGCAGTAAAAACATGGCAAATCTTTAAGAAATACAAACAATATTCATGCACTTCTGTGTATTAAATTTTTTTTATACTCACTTTATTATGAAATTAAGAAACTTTTCAATTCTCTTCGTTTCCTCTCCGGAATCTTCTGAATATCTTTCCAGATTATTTTCCCAGATTTTTAAATTGGTGTTAATCCTTTGGTTGTTGAAGCAGATCCCTTCAGTTCTGTCCTTAAAATAGTTGTGAGAGCTCTACCTTGATTTCGTGGTCCTAATTTATTTTTTTTTCAGTTTGTATATATCAAGAGTCGTTGTTGCTCAAGCAACGTCAGTGTTACAAACAGGGAGCGTTAAAAAGGATCGGGGAGTCTCTTTCTCTCTCTCTCTCTCTCTCTCTCTCTCTCTCTCTCTCTCTCTCTCTCTCTCTCTATCTATCTCTTTTCCTGTCTCACTCTTTCCTTCCTCTGACCGGGGTATCCTCCTTTCCCTCTCTGGCGCTTGGATTCTGTCCTGCTCAGGGTAGATAGGCTGTTTGGACACTGAAGTTCAACTGATTCAGCAGCAGAGTGAAGAGGGAGGTGGACTAGCATAAAAAAGATAATGTTCATGTTTTATGTTCACAATTTTCAAACTACAGGGGAAAAAAACAGATCTTGGCAACAGATGATGCTCTCCAGATGAGATTTTCGAGATTTACTCAGCACCGTAAAACAGTAATTTCTGTTCAGTGCCACTATCTCCATGAAAAATAATGCAAAGCTCTGAACTAATGCTGCCAGTTGCATAAGAGTAACTTTACCATTACAGCAGTGCTGATCCTCCCCACACGATTTAGAGTTAGGGAGTAGTGAGGATGATAAACTATCTCCATCCAGTGTGGGAGTAGAGAGCAAAAGAAGCACAAACAACATAAATGTTTAAAACTATCAACAAGTTAAATAGAAAATACATTTAAAATCATTCCCAGTAGACACAAGCATTTTCAAAACACGTAAAGAAACTCCAGGGTGAAAAGCCTCCAGGCTATTCTATTAAGGCCTTTAAGCACATATCCACCATCAAACACCTACTTTGACCATCAAACACCAACACTCACCATCAAACACCAACATTCACCATCAAACATCAACACTCATCATCAAACACAAACACTCACTGTCAAACACAAACACCCATATCAAACACCAACACCCATATCAAACACCAGTACTCACCATCAAACACCAGCACTCACCATCATACACCAATACTCATTATCAAATACCAACACTCACTATCAAACACCAACACTTGCCATCAAACACTAATACTAACCATCATGCACCAATACTCACCATCAAACACCAACATTCACTATCAAACACCAACAATTGCTATCAAACACCAACACTCACCATCATGCACCAATACTCACCATCAAACACTAAAATGTACCATCAAACACCATCACTCACCATCAAACACTAAAATGTACCATCAAACACCATCACTCACCATC
Organism: Tandanus tandanus; assembly: GCA_039654325.1. Classification (NCBI taxonomy): domain Eukaryota; kingdom Metazoa; phylum Chordata; class Actinopteri; order Siluriformes; family Plotosidae; genus Tandanus; species Tandanus tandanus. Next base: position 22,100,004 of record JBCNYH010000008.1, on the reverse strand, counting down.
AAACACTAACATTTACCATCACACACCAACACTCACCATCAAATACCAACATTCACCATCACGCCCCAACACTCACCATCAAATACCAACATTCACCATCACACACCAACACTCTCCATCAAACACTGAAATTTACCATCAAACACCATCACTTGCCATCAAACACTAATACTAACCATCATGCACCAATACTCACCATCAAACACCAACATTCTCTATCAAACACCAACAATTGCTATCAAACACCAACACTCACCATCATGCACCAATACTCACCATCAAACACTAAAATGTACCATCAAACACCATCACTCACCATCAAACACTAAAATGTACCATCAAACACCATCACTCACCATCAAACACTAACATTTACCATCACACACCAACACTCACCATCAAATACCAACATTCACCATCACGCCCCAACACTCACCATCAAATACCAACATTCACCATCACACACTAACACTCTCCATCAAACACTGAAATTTACCATCAAACACCATCACTCACCATCAAACAGTAGCATTTACCATCAAATAGCATCACTCACCATCAAATACCAACACTCACCATCAATAACCAACACTTACCATCAAACATCATTAATTGCCAACATTCTCCATTAAAATTCTATATTCTTTATAACAAAACAAAACAAAATATCAAACAACATCAAAAACCAACATCTGTAATAAACAAATATTCCAGTAGAGGAACTCAAAGCCAGATGAACGTAACCATGAACAACGAGGACATTTTCATGCAGATCATTCCCATGGAGTGTGGTGTGTTGAGGTCAAGTTTCTGTTTTGCGTAACATTCCACTTAGCTAGGTTTTTTTTGCGGTTGAATTGCAGAGCATTTCACAGCTGTTCACCATCACCAAGAAAACGTCTGAAATTAGTGACAGGAGGATTAACCCGGAAAAAAGTGAGCGGCCCATAAACGCTGCACTACACACTGTGTAGTATGCACTGCGTACGGTTATCGAATCGTCTTTAAAATATTTTTGCGGTATTAAAGACAATCATCACCAGTGTGGTTTGACTGATTAAACGATAAGCGCTGATAAAAATGAGCCTGGTTTTCATGTTTAATTTACACAGTTTTTCATTTAAAAAGTTGGACAGACGTTTTATTTGTTTTTTCTGTTTAAAACGCCACATCAGCGTGAGATCATTATATTTAACTTCTTAAGATTAGCTATAATTCATAATCATCCACGCAGCACTTCATAGCTTTACTATAGTTACTTTTTAATTTAGCGTTTTAGGTTTTTTAAAAGAAAAAACATTCTCTGTTCAACTGAGTCCATCCTCATATGATTATCTGTTTATGGCGGATTCATTGAGACGCGGTGGTGAACATACATCGCAGGTGTGAGTGTATTTATCCGTAATGAGTCGCCACAATTATTTTTGTTCCTCCGGAAACAGTGACTTCATAAAGTTGGATTTTAGCTTCAACTTCCTGTGTGTGTGTGTGCGTGTGTGTGTGTGTGTGTGTGTCAATGCGTTCACCGTCCAACAAATGCATGCCATTTCCTCTCTAAAAAACACAGGTGTGTGACCTTCGACCCTGAATGTCAAAACCTGTTTTAAGACTCATACATCCAAAAGTATGTGCACCCCCACCCATCACATTCACATGTAGTGGTTAGCACGTCCACCTCACAGCTAAAAGGTCCTGGATTCAAGTCCCGGGGTCGGTGAGGGTGTCTCTGCGTAGAGTTTATGTTCTCCCCTGTGCTCGCGTAAATTTTCTCCAGGTACTCCGGTTTGCTCATCGGGCTAATTGGCTGTTCAAACTGACTCACTACCAGATTTTGGGGTGTGGCTCTAGGGATGTGAGTGCATTTAGCTACAAGCGTGTTAGTGAGGAGGTCCGGCGCTGATGTGGGGATGATGAGGAGGTGTGAGGTTTAGTTGGTGTTCCAGTTCATAGAAAGGTGTTCTTCACTGCTCAGGGTTGAGGTCTAAACTCAAGTTCTACTTTCTACCAAAATGAATACACTATGTCTCCGTGTCACCATAGAGCTCGCCTATGGGCCTCTCCCAGTCGTGTGGTGACACTATAGGAAATAAACACATGGGTGTGATGGTCAGGGTTGAACATACTTTTGTCCAAGCTATATATATTACAAAGCTCATGGTAGGAACATTATGGAGTCAGAACGAGTGATTTTCAGGACTTGAGGACTTGATGACTGAGTGAGATACCAGGCGGCATCTGCATTCTTTCATTGCGGAGGAGCTTCAGACGCTGGAGCGAGGAGAGGTATACGGATAGATAAAGAGGATTAATATTTATAGAGAATCATATATCAGCGGTGTCAGGAGCAGTTGGTGTGTGTGTGTGTGTGTGTGTGTGTGTGGTGTTAAAAGGGATTTCCTGAGTCACACACAACCGATTTCCCGTCCTTGGATTCAGGATATCCGCCTGCAGAGGGCGCCGAGCTGTCATCCTTATTTACACACAGATCAGAGAGGAAAAGGAAATCTCTGCAATAAAGCTTTCTGTAATAAAGCCCAAAATAACATGCTGAATTTATGAAAATTTTTTATTTCTTTTTTTTTCTTCAATCATAGCTATTATTATTATTATTATTATATCAATTATGACACACAAAATCATACAGGTGTTTAAGACAGGTCTGGCTCAGGTTTTTTTCTCTTTCTTTCTTTGTTTTTTACCTTTTACAATAAAATTGTAAATCATAAAGATTGAAAAAAGAAATCATCAACAAGTGGACTGACAGCAACCAACCACAGTCTCGTAGAAATCCGCGAGAGGAACATCATCGATTAAAAGCTCGTCATGAAAAGCGATTCTGATCGTCGCGATCCACAGAGAGCGCGACGACGTCTCGTATTCTTTCGTTTTGTTTTAAATGGAATGGGAAAACAAGGTAAAAACAAACTCTTGAATCTGATACAGTACAAAGACATTCAGGATGTACAGACTTTGTTCTAAGCACCAAGCTGTGAGATTAATATCGTTAATATTCATTATGTAATTCTCTAGATCATATACACGCCAAGGGAGGCCGAGCCGAGGGGGATCAAAGCACCATCACTAATTAAACGTCCTCCTTCTCAGCTCCAGCACCACCTCAGGAATCAGCACAATTAACCCCTTCAGACCCATCAGGATTCAGTCAAAAACACACAAACTCCTCTGATTGGCTGTTACAGGGCTACACGTTAACCAATCAGAGAATAGTTCTGACTTGCAAATTTTTTTTTTTATGCTTGTAATACTAATGTATTTAATGCTTTATTTTTTTTTTCACTTCTTGTGCCTGTGAAACAAGTCTGAAAGGGTTAATTATTTAAAAAATTCATTTACAGAATCAGGACGTCCCTTGTTAAGAGGAGCACCATGTACACTTTAATAAATACACCCGAGGCAGTCGAATAAATAAAATCACAATTAAAAAAAAAAACAAATGCAAATCAAATTCCTCCAAAAATCTGCAAAACAAACAAAAAAAAAACAAACAAAAAAAAAACAACAGGAATAATTTTTATTAATTATATATTTAAAAACAATAATACAAAAAAAAAATCACTAAACACTCACAAGGTTTTCTGGACAAATGTAAATAAGATTTGAACCCGTATTATTATTGTTGTTGTTTTTTTTTTTTAAACATTTGTGTAAATTGTTAATGCTCTAAGAAAAATGCAATATTGTTGTAAAAATTATTAATATTGCGTTACTGCGTTCTAAGGTTTTTTTTGTGTCTTTTTAAATCAATCACAAGGCCAAAACGGTGTTAAAGTTTTTTCTTTTCTTTTTGAAAACCTTTAAAAATAAAAAAATTTAAAAAGTAAAAATAATAGCACCCAGCTCATTATGCAAACAGCATTTAGAAAGTTTAGCGTTGTAATAAATGCATTCACGACAATTTCATTGTAGCAACCCCACTGTAATGCGTGCGTGTGTGCGTGTGTGTGTGGCTCCTTCCCCTGCTGTTAAATTCTGTTGTATAAAAGCACCAGAGACGCCGAATAAATAAACTGAAACATTTGCATAAATGTAAACTACAATAGTACCTGAATGAGTTCACGTGTTTCGGCGATTGTGAACGATCACAGCAGTTTGTTTGCTCTGTGTGTGTGTGTGTGTGTGTGTGTTTGTGTGAGAATGAGCTTTATTTAAAACCAAACAAAAAATAAATAAAATTAAAAACACAGTTTGTCTTATGCGCCCAGGTCCAGTGTGTCCCAGTGTGTGTGTGGCACGTTTCTGGCCGTTCTGACCCCAGAGCGCATATAACGCATTGTAACAGCATCATATCAGCGTCATAACAGCGTCGTGACTACAGTAGCTGGTGAAGGGGAAGACGAGCGAGTCGGTGAAGCACCTGCTGATGTGGTTCAGTAAACAGTGTCGAGTAAACAGCTTGTGGATTGGACAGTCCGCAGTAGTGGTTTTGATTTAAAAATAATAACAAAAACATTAAAGATAATGATCATAAAAACCAGAGAACTGAACATTGGCACTGCTGCTGGCGAGCGAGCAGGAGATTTGGTCATGGCTGTGTGACATCAAACACCTCGGGATCATTTTGAACACGGCACAGTCGCCTGAGAGAGAGAGAGAGAGAGAGAGAGAGGGACAGAGAGAGAGGGGGAGAGAGAAAGAGAGAGAGAAAGAGAGAGGGAGGGAGAGAGAGAGGGAGAGAGGGGGGTACAGAGAGAGAGAGAGGGAGAGAGGGACAGAGAGAGAGACGGAGAGATAGAGAGAGAGAGAGAGAGAGAAAGAGAGAGAGGGACAGAGAGAGAGAGGGACAGAGAGAGAGAGAGAGAGAGAGAAAGTGAGAGACAGAGAGAGGTGGGAGAGAGAGAAAGAGAGAGAGATATTAGCATGTTACAGGTGTTATTTTCTGGAATGGAATATTTTATAATATTTATATTTAATAATTGTACCAATTTAAATGTGAACCTCAGTGCCTCCTAGTGGTGGAGCATAGTCCAGACACTTAACATTTAAAGTGCAACGTCACCCCCACCTCGGAGCCTAACTGCACCCACTGCATAATATTGAAAGTGAATTGAATATTAAAAAGTGGATGGAGTGACGCATTCAGGACTCTCTCTGCTATTTCCGGCAGTTTCCGCTGTTAGAAAAGAGAATCGGGTGCATTGGGCACCATATCGACGTGGATCTATCTTTAGTTTGAGCAGAAATGTGGCCACATGTGAACCGGGTTTTGTATCCAACTAAACCAGTAAGTATTGCATTATAATAAGACGCTCTTTTGGCTTCCTGTGTACAAATATAGATGTTTGGCTTTAAAGAAAACATTTGAATAAGAAAAAGGAATCAGATTGTTTGTAGTAGATCAGTACTAAACTATTTTTATCATTTATAAACAACAGCGATCCTGGGAAGCAATATGGAGGCCACTCGGGGAAGCCCTCAGTAATAGTGGAAATTGCCTGAAATAGGAGTCCTAAATGCCCCTGTTGCTGACATACAAGTATTACCAGCTCCAACGTACCTATGACGCAATGACCAATATGATGCCCCCACCACCTGAGGGATATTTCAACAGAAATAGATGAGGGTTACCCGAGTGGGGGTGGAGGTGACAGAAGAGGGGAGAAGAAATGGGTGTGGTGGGGTGGGTGAAGCATTCCATTATATGTGTGTGTGTGTGTGTGTGTGTGTGTGTGTGTGTGTCTAACCAGGATGAAGTGATCGTAGGTGGTCATCAGTTCCTCCACTCTGTACTGTTCAAGCACAACAACTCCACTGAGGGTGGAGCTTCTCCGACGAGCGCAATCCTCGCAGTGCACCATGTACGTCGTCCTACTGCTGTTCTCACTGGTGACGAAGAGCAGGTTAAAGACCTCCACCTGTATACACATGCACACACGCACACGCACACGCACACACACACACACACACACACACACACACACACACACACAGACCAGAGGTGCACTTTACCAAAATAAAAGCACATGCTCTCCTGATATAAGCACCTGTCCACAGGGACAAAATAAAATCAGTGCTCATGGTATAGATAAAATGGCGCAGATCTCACGTCACACTCGTTGCAGTAGTAGGCTGGTTCATCCTTCACTCTGCTCTGGTAGCAGATCTTCTTCCCTTCTGCTATGAGCTGCCCTCTCAGGATCTGGATGTGTTTTATGGACTGCAGGAGGCAATGTCTGCACCGAACACGGACACAAATGGTTCAGGATATCTTGGTCTCATGTTCTGCTAAAAATGTATGAGGTACAGTTTTCTATATCATACTTACTCACAACATATTATATATACATATAATTTGGTGTCTCATATTATCTCAGAATCATATTTCTCTTAGAAGATCTCATATTTTTATTAGAAGATACCATCTTTTCCTTAATATACACTTATTTCAGATTTAATATCTCATTTTTACCCCAGAATGGTATATATATATATATATCTCATGTATAATGGAATCTCAAAGTGTCTCATAGCTTCTATGTCTCATAGTATCTCATTTATGATGTCAGTCTCATGGTTCAATAATAATCTTATAATTAGTTTTTTAGTTTTTAATCATTCATTCATTTCCAGCACCCTACCACCGGGCCACCACTGCCCCAGCAAGTTATTTTATTATCTCATATTATCTCACAATCTCCATCCCCGCCCATCTCCCATCCTCTATTATACATCCATCAAACTGAAGTCACCTGATCATTTTGTATGTGTTTGGGTCGGTGATCTTGATTGTACGGGCGACGTTCCAGGAGACATGAATCATGGGAACAATTGATTTCACCTTTTTGACCAAATTCCACTCAAAGCGTTCCAGAGCCAGCTGATACTGGTAGGCTGCAAACACACACACACACACACACACACACACACACACACACACACACACACACACACACACACACACACACAC
>JBCNYH010000008.1:22073366-22084439 GCA_039654325.1 Tandanus tandanus | reverse complement strand
GTGTGTGTGTGTGTGTGTGTGTGTGTGTGTGTGTGTGTGTGTGTGTGTGTGTGTGTGTGTGTGTGTGTGTCCTCACTAAGTCGGAGAGATCCTGCCAGGCCCCGGATAACTGTAACTGGGTTTTTGGGATCTGTGCAGAACTGAAGCAGCACCGGAGAGAACGCGTCTCTCTTACTTTCAAGCTAAAGACACACAGAGTCAATCAGGGAGTTTGTACATCCCATAATAAACACATGAAATATTTCTAACGTGTGAAATGATAAAACGGTAAAATGAAAGTCTAGATTACATAGATGCTGGGTGTGGGAGGGTTGAGCTTCTCTCGGGGAATTGGAGACTCGACGTTCAGCACAGGCTTCACAGACAAAGAGGGAAGCAGAAAGGATTCTCGAAAACGACCTTTCACCTTTGCATCTCTGTCGGACAGACAGACAGATAGACAGAGAGACAGATTAAGTTATAAAAGTTACTCCTTTATGGTTTACCTTCTTCCTCCTAGTTAGCTGATGCTAGTTAGATGCTATTTAGCTAAAACTGATATGCTAACTGTAGTATTTATAGCACATAATAGTTTTGTCCCAGGGCGGCACAGTGACATATTGGTTAGCATGTCGGTCTCACAACAATAAGGTCTTGGGTTTAACTCCTGGGCTCAGCACAAGCTCAGCATGTGGAGTATGCATGTTATCCCAATGCTTGTGTGGGTGTCCTCCGGGTACTCCAGTTTCCTCCCACAATATGGACAAGGATAACTGGCTGTTCCAAATTGCCCCTGGGTGTGAGGGTGAGCGTGAATTTTTATGTGTGTCCTGCATTGGACTGGCTAGGGTATACCCCACCTTTGCCCAGAGTCAACTGAGATAGGCTCCACCGTCCCCATGACACTAGTAAAACGAAACGGTCTGGCTAATAAAGGAACGAACGAATAAAGATGCTATTAGAGCATAAAACGCTTTTACACCTGAAGATGTTATATCAAGTAAAGATGCTAGCCCATATAAGTACCAGTACTCACTTGCAGGCTCTAATGATCTCTGCGGCACTGTTGTTGATGCTAATCTCTTTTAGCGGGATTCTCTTCTGCTCAAACTCAGAGGCAATGAAAGTCTGCCTCCCACTGATCTTGAGCTTCACCAGCTGAATCTTTAGTTCTCTCAGCGGCACAGAGGACAGAACCCGAACAGCTGGAGCTGCACTGGAGCCATTTATGCAGGAAACGGCTGCTTTTGTTATTCCTGCATCTTCGTCCTTATTCTCCTCTTTAGCATTCGCTCTCACCTTATCCCCTTTTCTTTGCTTCTTCTCTGCCTCAGTTGTTTTCCTCTTTGCTGCCTCTTGTTTTTTGCGGACCGTAGCAGGTTGTTTGGCAGGTTCACCACTGGAGGAACCATGTTTTTCACTCTTGGTGTTCCCTTTCTGCTTTTTATGCTGCCTTCTCTCTCTGACACTTGGCACTTCTGTTATACCACTGCTGCCCGTCTTTGTTTTCTGATTCCTCTGCTGCTCTCTATTTCTGTCCTTGCCTTGCCCTTGTGTCCTCTGCTTCTTCTTCTTCTTCAGCTTGGTGTTAGATTTTTTCTTTCCACTGTTCACTTCTGATGAGAGGAGGGTACTAGAGCTCTGGTTCAGCAGCACCTCACAGCTGTGTGCCAGTTTAGCCTGCAAGGTAGCAGGCGACAAGGTGGAGGACAATGCTTTGACCTCATTCTCTTTCACAAAAGAGGTACGGATCGGTTCTTTTACTGATTCTACAGCTTCAGTTGTGTCATCACTGCCCTGTTGTACGACTCTGTCCTCTTTTTTCTCTTCAAATGCCTGCATGCTGTGGTCAGGGTTTGAAAGATCTGAGGTAGATATGGAAGGGGAAAGGCTGGTCAATGCCATGGCCACTGGAGACCCAGCTCTTGGGGGTGTGGAGGCTGGGCTGTGCTGCTCTGGAGAGTGTATCTCTGGTCCCAGTGAGAGAGAGGACGAGAATTTGACCCCAGCCATTGTATTGGGAGGTGGCCTACCAAAGGGGCCACCTCTGTAGGTGTACTTATGGCTGTCTGATGCCAAGGTTCCATCAGTGTCATGCAGATGTGGTCCCTGAGAGGTTGTTGTGCTACTATCCTGCTTATCAGCCATGGGTTCTTTGTCTTCCTCCATTACTTGCAAAGGCTCAGTAATGCCATATAGTTTGGCCAGGTCACTGTGACGGTAGTCCAGCTCCAAGGGATGACCTGGTTCTTTCCACATTTCCTCTGGCTCTTGGACTGGAGAAGAATGAGTGGGGCTTGGCTGGAGGACTGGTCTCCTGATCACTCCAGCTATGTTGGGCCCTGCTTCATCCTCATCTTCTTCGCTGAGATCTGAAACAGGGGAGCCCTGCCAGCTCAGTACCGGAGGGCTGGCTGATGGATCCAGTCGCAGGTGGTCCTCCAAAGCATTGCTGTGGGCAGGTAGCAGATCTGGAGCATGTTGGTTTTTCTCCTCAAGCTGAGGAACTACTTCTTCAGAACCATTGGAGCAATCCAACATTGGCAACTCCTGCTCACTGCTAGCAGGGCATTCAGAGGTCATGTCCTCAAAGTCAAGCTGCTTGTCCTGTGTCCCAAAACCACCGGTGTTTGGACTCAGTGGCTCAGAGGACGGCAGGCTGTTGTTACTTTCTGAGGTTATGTTATTGGCAATGTCCTTTGATCGACACTGAGGTGGATGGTTCTGATTCGCTGGAGGGGTAGTTGAGGGCGAAATGAACCCTGAGGTGTGTGAAGAGTCAGAATCACAGTTGGACTCCTGCTCTTCTTTATGTTTTGTGTATTTCTGAGTACACAGAGACGCAACTGAAAGAGCTGCCGGTGGCGGTGACTCAAAGATGGCCGAGTCTGGACTTTTACTCAGTAAATCACAAGCACTCTGCGGGGACATTTCTCTCCTCAAATGGTTCTTCTCTCCCTTCTTCATGCAATTTCTCTCTGCTTTTCTTGCTCTTCTCCTCTCGTCTTTTGATTTTCTCTCAGTCTGTCCCCCTATCTCTCCTTTTCTATGGCTTCCTTTCCTTTCACGGTGGCTCCTTTTCTCTTGTCTCTCCTTTTTCTTTTTCTTTGCCTCCAGCTTTCTCAGTATCCTTGCCTTTCGATCTTCTTCCCCCTCCTCCCCTTTCCTCTCTTGTCTTCCCTCTCGGTCTCGGTGCCTTTTCTTTGTTTCAATGCGCTTTAACATGTCTGTGTCCAACCGACGAATTGCACTCTCCTGGCCACCATGGTTAGAGTAGCTGGGCTTAGTGTAATTCGATGGGACTCTGTGTTTAGAAACCCTGATTTTCTTCCCCTCCAACCTCTGAGAATTGGAACCAGGTTCAGGGCTTGGGGACAGACTTGATCTCCCACAGGGGGTGCCATGTCGAACACTTCTGCCTTCAGGGCTGCAGTGGAGCTGGGTGTGTTTTGGGGTGCTGTGATGTCGCCCTCCTTCTTTCTGCCCTTGCAGGTGCTGTCGCTCTTCAAGCCCTAGACCAGAGCGCCTGGTTTCCTGTACAGAAACAAAATCACACCACATTTTAGGATGAACAAACATATTACTTAAAGCTCACCAGGTAAGTGCTGATCTTTTAACACCCTAAGCCCTTAGTTACTCACTAAGGGGTTGACGGATTTGAAAGTCCAGCCTGGAACAAATAGAATTGCTCGCACTTCTTCCCTATGCTTGGACAAATATCCAAAGACAGAAGGCCTTAGGAGGGTTTAAATGGCACATGAGGCATGACAGCACTCACACTGCTCTGCTTGTCCTTCCAGGCAGGTGTGGGTGAACCACGGCCGGCATGAGGTACTGGGTGCCTGTGTGGGCCCACTGGAGGCTGGTGCTGAGGACTATAAGGCACTCTGGTGAGGTTTGCTGGTGAGGGCGGAACAGAACGCTCCCAGTCCCCTTTGGTTCCATGGGGTCCCAGGTGATCGTGGTTTTGGTGGCCGTAAGAGTGGAGGTGGCCAACTTTCAGGGACTTTGCGCTGTGGAAATCTTGGCCACTGAGGGTAGACGAGAGCACCGGATGGATCCTGTGGAAGTGATCTCTGCTTTTGGACTGACTGGACTCCTGGTGAAACAGGAACAGATTGGCAATAATTAGGTTTTATTTTGAGATAATAACAGGTTTAGTGTAAAGGAAACCAAAACAAGGGAGGAAGTGAGGAAGTACGTCTGGACATTTGGTGACTGACCTGAAAGCTTGAAGCAGACTGTGTCTTATTTGACTGACTCCACTGGGCATCACTGCGGTATGGAGGGCTACAGGTACGAGGGAGATGAGACAAGGGAGAGTGATTCATAGACATAGGGTGCTTTATTTTGGAGGGAAGAGCCTGCAGGGGAATAAATAAGAATAAAGTGTTTAGGAATACACCAATCTTACCCAAGCTGATCTTAAACTGAACAGCAGGTGGTGCTAAAATGCCTTTTTTTAGATATATATTTGCAACTCATGGTAACTCGGGAACCGTGTGGATGAGGACTGAAATTATATCAGACGTACAGTAACGACTGAAGGTCTTCATGGATATAAGTACAGATCAAGTGAAAGAAAAAGGTCACCGACCTGGTGAGAGTTGATGCTTTTGCTCCTCTTGCTTGAACAGTCATCTCTGGATGGTGAGGGATTTCGGGGGGGCAGACGTTTAAGCGAGGGACTTGAGTGAAAGGATCTGGACGAGGACACCGGACTCCATCTGTCTGTCGGTGGGGGCCGGTGTTGCTGGTGAGGGCCTCCGTACTACGGAATGAAATATGCGAAAATATTGAGGTGTGTTCTGTTCTCTTAATACTAGGCTATTCAATTGGCAGCCCAAGACACTGCACTGGCACATTAAGTTGACTATTAAATTTTTTTAAGTAAAAAAATGTATATTAAATAATTAATTTTAAAAAACCTGAAGTCAATATATTTTTGGATGATTCTATGTCACAACTGTTTCTCGCCAGATTGCACAAGCTGCTATAACGAACCAGTCACTGTTTGAGGTGTCCGCCCTCCACGCGCTCTTCCTGCCGATACTCTTCTTATTGTTAGCGCAGTAGCCCAGTAAATGAGAAAAATGTCTCTTTTATACTATAAAAAAACGAAAAGTTGATTGGGAGAACAGGCGGATTTACAGTGAATCGACAGAGAAGTGTTTTTGTCTGTCTGCTCGAAGCCTGTGTGTCTGTTGTGCGGCAAGAGTGCATATGTCGGTATGCACTCTCGCTGAATATAAATACAGAAGGCATTTTAAGAACCCCCACGATAACTCTGACACGATTGTCCCACTGGGTTCTGATGCTCTCTACCAGAACATTGTGGTGCTTGTGTTTTGGTTCACACATGAACACCATTAAAACTCATAATCGTGCATCTGTCACTCTGCGCATGTGCATTTGAATGTAGAAATGCTTTGGGCCTATATGTCGTGATATAATATAATGTACTGATGTTATTATGCATTTACAAAATACAATATATGCACTTCGATGTTGTTGTTGTTGTACTTTACTCTTAGTAAGTCTTTACTTTAATCTGTAGCTGTTAATGTGATTACTCTTTTTTCAGGCCATGTTTCTTTGCCCCCCCATTTAGGACTGTTTCCATGACCTGGCCCCCAATCCAAATTAGTTGTACAGTCCTGCTGTATAGTGTTAGCAATACTGCGCAAATCCAGAAACCAGTTTCATCCAGGGCATATTTCTGCCCTGTCCCAGGATAGGCTCTGGATCCTGACCCGGATAAAACAATTACTGAAAATTAATGAATGGATCATGAAGATTTTTAGCCCTGGATTGCATATCTCTCTCTCTTCCCCTCACCCTTGGAGGCTGATTACTGGGGACACGTCCTCCACATCCTGAGCTGTACCCATTCAGAGGGGCCCGGTCCAAGTTCTGGTGCTGACTCGAACCCCAAGCCCATGATGAGACCCGATCTCGGCCGTTTAGCCCTCGGTCTCTGGGGTGATCGTGAACTCTGTGCCTGCTGAACTCCGGTGGTCTGGTGGCAAACAGAAAATAAATAAAATATTTAGATGACTGAACCACGTTGCAGCTAAAGTACATCGGGAAGTTTCTGAATGGGGATCTTGTGACTCGGACTGACCTATTGTTATAAGCTTTGTGATAGTTTCTTCCTGACGCATGACTCAGGGATGACTGGTACCCCCCGCCACTGCCCCTTTGGATAGATGGAGAGAAGGTACATGTGGTACAGAGTACAGTAGTAGTGTATGAATGACTGTATTTTGGTATCTGGAAAGCATACCTGGATGGAGGGGGCAAGTGACGGCTGGAGCTGGGAGCCCATGAAGCCCTGCTGGAACCACCAGGGGAAAAGGAATCCCATGAGTAACGGCCAGAATACTGGTGCTCTGTGTGATACATCCAGCCTGAGGCAACATACAGAGGTTGTTGTTGCAGACAACACATTTAGAACAAGGAACTGTGCATCTAATCTGCGAATAAACACTCACCACACTAGTGTGTGTGGGAATCCCTCCAGTGCAGAAGTGTGACACCACAACAACAGCACCCCACTTCACTTGCAGTCCTGAAACGCAGCAAAAGGAAAATCATTAACAGTAAGCCATTGTTTGGAAGTGGAACTGGAACCAAGATAGAGTGAAACACACACACACACACACACACACACACACACACCATTTGGTATGAGCTGCACTGCCCAGTCGTTGGTGTGTGTGTGTGTAGTGTTATACCCACACAGCTGTGTTTATTCTGCAAACCCTCTATAACTTGTCCTCTCACTCTCTTTTTCGCTTCCCCCATTTCTTTACCAAATGCATCACAAAAAAAACTAAAAAAAACCCACACCATCGAATCCTTCTCTTTATGAAGAGAACCATGATAAGAAACAGATACATGCACTAGTTCTTCTAAAGCGTGTGTGCAACGAGTTGATAAACACATGAATGTCACTGCTGTGTCAGAGACTCTCCTGATATCAGAGTGCAGAGGAGAGACAGAGCAGCGGGGGAAGTATGAGAGGAATGAGGCCATGGCATGCACTTTGTGTGTGTGTGTGTGTGTGTGTGTGTGTGTGTGTGTGTGTGTGTGCGCCGTGCGCGTGCATGTGCCCCTAGTATTCTTTTTAATGTTGTGAAGAGTTCTGCTGACATGCAGCACATTGTACAGTAAGTGGTATTTATGTGTAATATGTGTACTCACACATTCCCTCGTAACAACCAATAACATTCCGTCTTGCTTGTACTCTCTTGCGCCCTCCCTCTCTCTCTCTCATTCAGTCTCTCACTCTTTCTCTCTCACCCTCTCTCTATCTCTCTCTCACACACAGACACACTAACTTTTTGATTATATACCCTTAAGATATAAGTTTTCAGCTTGAAGTGTATTTCTGAGGGAATCCTCTGGTGCAGAGTTCATAGAACCTTTAAAGTTTCACATTCAGTTCCCAGGTATATTAAATAAAGATGAAATATAGTGGTATCTCTTGGAAATAAAATCGAATCGGATCCACAATGTCTTTCTGAAACCATTTGTTTACTCCTGTACTCGAGTGTTACTGACCCCTGCACCAGGCGCCGTCATATTAATAACATCAGCATCTTTTTTATTTCTCTTCAAATCGTATACCTTCTTCTGTTTCTTAACACTAGATCTCAGACTTTTCCACTTTCTACCAATTGCCGTTAAGCTGCCAAGTTGTCACGCATGCGCAAGATCGTTCCTCCGGTCACGCCATCTCGTTATTATTAATGTTAACACGCAGAGCGAAAATAAGATGCAGAACAGGTGAACAAGAGATACTAAGCCGGTGAGCTGGAGTGGTTTCTCCAGGAAACCTTTGTATTCATCCAGAATGAACTAGTGAACTGAGAACTTTAAGGGTTCCCATGATCTCAAATCCCCAAGATGGACATCTTGTTAGTTAGAACCTTTGATTTTAAAAGTATAGTAAGAGGAAAGTCTGAAGCTGATACAATGTTTGCATAATTTCCTGATATATAGATATACGTAAAACAATTACACATTAAGCCAAAACATTTAGTTGCAGACACGTCCGCCTTGTTCTTCATGATCCGAACATCCTGCTGCTTGTCGCTATTAAAACCCCAGATTCCATCAATCAACAGAGACATGTTTGGGTGTAAAGTTTGCCTCTTTTGCGCTATGAGAATAATAAAGCTAACAAGTCATGGAACGGGAAAGACTTCAGTTTGCATGCTGACATGGTTTCTGAATCTGTGTGATACTTTATTGTTTAGAGACATGGACAAGAGGTCAGAGCTACAAACAGTCAAATCAGAAAGCACAAACATCAGACTCAAGTAGGGGGGTGTGGCTTAAAACCTCCAAAAACATGGGGTGAAACACAACACTGCATTTGTTTGTGGAAACGTGTGTGTGTGTGTGTGTGTGTGTGTGTGTGTGTGTGTGTGTGTGTGTGTGTGTGTGGGCAGGTGCACAATATAGGTGCAAAGGAACAAGGTGAGACGGAAGCAGAGTTTACTTCCTGTGGAAAAGTAGCTATTTCTATTGCAGATATGATCACACATGCACATAAACGCTCTACAATGACGCTCTGGTTACTGACGTGTACCAGCTAATGATCTGCAGATAATCATTATTCTCACACATCTGGAAGAAGCAGAGCTCCTTCAATTTCAATCAATGAAAAACTTCAAGTTCAACCCCAGATGATAAAAATACCCAGGGTTGTATCATGGCACCCCCACAGTAATGCTCTTAATGTTCATCAATATAAACTCAGTTTGAGCTCTTTGTATCCACGCATGTCTCACTTTACACTTTGCGAGAGACAACTACAGGCGCTCAGACTGAACCGAGACAAAGAGAACAATCTGCAGTCGAGCTCGATCTCCAGAAAAACCTATAGCACATGAGAAGTGGGAGGGGGCAGAGCCGAGAGAAAAATACACAGGGAAACCAAGAGCAGGAAGGAAAGAAAGAAAGAAAGGACGAGAGGGGGATGGAGAAGGATTGGGAGTAAGAGAGCAGTGGTCAAGGGCAGGGGGATCAAGTTACGCAGGAGTTGGACTGACTCAGGAGGAGTTCGTCACATACAGAACGCAACATGCAGGGAACAAAACACAGTATCTCACACACACACACACACACACACACACACACACACACACACACACACACACACACACACACACACACACACACACGGGGATTCCTGTTCTACTGCTTCGAGTACAAACAGTCGAACGTGGGTAAATTAACCAATAGGAATACGTCCTAGAAAACACAGTATCACAGCAATCACACACAAACCAGGTACCGCACCTACGTTTCTGTTCTAACTATTATCTCAGATTTAACAGGTATCCAGAGAACTCCCCGTACACTGCGAACACGCGGCTGTGTGTAGGATGGTTTGTGATGTGTGTGAGGGTGTGACACGAAAACCGCAAGCAAAGCACTTTGTCTTTAGTCAAATTGATGAGCGAGAGCAGTATGTGCTGGTTTTACATTTACAGAAGTAGAAAGGCTCCGTAAACCAAACAAACTGAAACATAAATCAAGGAAAGATTTCCAGAGCAAAACAATTTTCGAGGATTGGACGAGAGCCAAGTTTACATCCCAATCAATCTACTGATTTCAGAGCAGCAACAGATGTGGTTCAACACCCGGCGCGTACAACAGTTCTCTCAAAGGAGTCAAGGAAACAACTGGCAGTCATCAAAATACATCACACACACACACACACACACACACACACACACACACACACACACAGGTATATATTATAAGTAACAGCACCTGTACATATAAAGAATTAAACACAAATCACCTCTAAAAGGTTAACAACGACAGGTCTAGTGCCCCTGCTGGACGGCCGGAGTACAATTTTAGAACCGCCCATCGCTCGAAGTTTGAGTGGCAAAACAGGCTGTTTTGTCGAGTTTCTTTTCTAAACCGTTTTTCCATCTAAAGTGTCTGATTGGAACAATTCGCCCTCATCCCTGCAGCCAGACTAATGAAATATCACCAGCTGAGACGATGGACAGATGTAATTATGAGAGTTTAGAATGTGACTGCATTCGTGTGATCATTCATCAACTGACGTTCCTACTGCGCAACTCAAGAGGGAGAAAGTCGCTACCGCACAGACTCTGACTGCAAATTTGAAACATGGTGGAGGTACTTTGGCTTCAGTTCTATAGAACAAGATTGAACATGTGCACAGCGTCCATTTTCATACAGTCCCTGGTAAGAGCTAAGCTTTTGTTCCTTCTATCATTGCTGAAATAATATCACTTTAAGGGGAGGAAGAAAACACAATTCAGGCTATAGTCATGTTTTTTATGGAAAGGTTAGCTAAAGTTCAAGCTAGCTAGAATATGTTTCAACACCGAGTACATCCAGAAAGCCCTAGAATGTTCCAGATGGTCATTTGCAAAGGAAATGGTATAACAGACCTCATCACAAGATGTTAATTGACTCAGAAAATCAGGCTAGCTCGAACTTTTCAGAAATTCACGTAACGTACAATCAGAAAACCCCTGACATTCCTCCCGTGTTGTTAGTCTGCCGACTTTTGGAGTAATGTAAGGTGGATAGCTGCGTTGCTCAGAAGCTTTGATCCATGTACCACTCCTAGACAAAGTAAAGTATTCGTGCTTGCACGTACTGGAAGTGTGTCCTCTAGAGGGCACTGTTGCAAGATAACAAAGACATATTAATGCCAAAGATATGTCACAAAATTTCATTAAAACCATTTTCTGTATGCAAATAGACACGACTCCCATCCAACCAATCAGAGTTCTCCTGACACACACACAGCATCAAAATGTGCAGTTAGTGAATGGGAGGACAATAAATTAGGTTTAACACTTTATTTTGTTATATTAAACCTTATTATAATAAAATATGAAAGTAATTTCCCCATAGAATGTGCATGAAAATAAAATGTCAGGTTTATCTGAATAAGCTGAGCATGAAGATTGATCCTGTGTACACGGGGTGTGTTCAAGTATACAGAGAACAGTCCGTGTGGTTTAATCAGTAAAAGTTTTGTATAGGAGACAATGTGTGATTGTGTGTGTGTGTGTGTGTGTGTGTGTG
>JBCNYH010000008.1:22068366-22070866 GCA_039654325.1 Tandanus tandanus | reverse complement strand
ACTTGATCATGCATCATCGTTGCTTTATCGCTAGCTAGTTTAACCAGCTATTGTAATGGAAAATTTTGTGTTTATTTTCATTGCTATGTGGGCCATACCATCACGAGCCAATAGGAAGCGCAGGTTTTCCACTATTACTGTTTAATTGTGCATCCATTACAGTTTTAAACAGAAAGCTACTTTTTGTTTGGATCTTCAAACTAAACACAGAGATTACTGTGGAAAGAAATAAGTCCATGTTTCTTCACATCACTTTAGCTTTGATAAACACGCTACTTTCAAACTTTAGCTAAAGCAAAGGTATCGTTTAAACTCCGTAAAGGCTAGTTTATGATTGTTGCAAACTTGCAACAGCCTTTTCATTCATGATACCCGTGTTTCTGATTCGTTCCTGGGTGGTAGCTCCCCTCTCTGTGACTTCATCACAGATTGTAAGTGATGTGACACTTGTGGGACATCATGACAAAGAGACTGAGGGACATAGAGTCTGGTCCCCGTAATGCTAAGCAATGCTATGTGGCCTTCCCATTACACTGAATACATCCCACAACAAAAGGACAAAACATTTTTTAATTATCCAGCAGAAGTCAACAGCTGATCTCACACCCACACGACAAACAGCTGCAGTGATGCATCAAGGTACATTGGGGGCATTTTGGTACAGTTCTTGCTATCAGATGTTTGATGCTCTGCTGCTGTTGAGTGCATTATTAATGGTGTTTTAATGCGGGTTAACTTTTGCCCAAGAGCAGAGTGTAGTAAAGAGACTCAGTTCCGTTACTCACCAACCCCATGCTGCTCGTCACTGTGAGGTGAAGTGTGAGAGGCAGGAAGCCACAGTCTCCAATATGACGTCATGAGGTTTTTTTTGTCTGAATGCAGTTTCCTCAAATCTTCTACCACAACACACTGTGAGAGGCAGTGCATTCGAATAATGAATACATACAGAGTACTATATCACAGTGTGTGTTCTCGTGTGTGTGAGGCTTCTGCGTAAGCTTAAAATGGTACCCTTACACACCATAATCCTACAACATTAGAGCACAATGATGTTACATCTGAAAACTGAAAAAGTTACAGCTCAACAGCACAACACAATGTTACATCATTCTAACAAAGTTACAGCACAACAACACAACACAATGTTACATCATCCTAACAAAGTTACAGCACAGCAACACAACAACACAATGTTACATCATCCTAAGAAAGTTACAGCACAGCAACACAACAACACAATGTTACATCATCCTAAGAAAGTTACAGTGCAACAACGCAACAACGCAATGTTACATCATCCTAACAAAGTTACAACGTAATAACAGAATGTTACATCATCCCAACAAAGTTACAGCGCAACAACAAAATGTTACATCATCCTAACAAAGTTACAGCGCAACAACACAACACAATGTTACATCACCATAACAAATTTACAATGCTACAACACAATGTTACATCATCCTGACAAAGTTACAGTGCAACAACACAATATTACAACATCCTAACAAAGTTATTGCTACAATGCTACTTCCAAATATCTTTAAAACAAAAAGTTAACTCCTGATAGTGTCACAATTCAATAATGTTGTGTCGTAACAATGTTATTACACAACAAAACAACAACATACAACATACCACAACACAACAATGTTACATACCAACAACATTACAACATACAACAACACAACAATATTACAGACTAACATTACAACAGAACAATGTTACATCCCATCACCGTTACAACACAAAATACATTTTAACAATCTTACAACACAAAACACATCCTTATAATACCAAACACGACATCACAAACTACCACCAACATTACATCTTCAAAGCAGCACAACAACAACAACAACAGCAACAACATCATTAGACCATTGTATCATAGTGTGTTGCAGTGTTTACTAAATGATAAAATCCCACAATGTTACAATGTTAGAATAAATTTAGTTTAGTACAATGTTAGAATAAATTTAGTTTAGTACAATGTTAGAATAAATAGAATAGACAACCCTGCATTAAAGAGTAAAATTATACCATGTGACAGTTTTCATTCATCTTCCCCGAGTTACTGACTGGGAATTCCGACTCCCATAACCTCTCCGCTTTACATTATTTGGTCAAGTTTGGAATTTACAAAAAAGAAAATGAAGCAACGATATTGTATTTACTTTAATGAAAGATTTAACCTTCTAAATCGCAAAAAGTCTCTTAATAATCCGAGACGAATAGAATACTCCACATGTGAAGGAAAGACGCCTGATTAACATTCCAGAATAAAGTGAGAGAGACCATGTGATTGGACGACATTCAGGATTATTAACTTCGATCCTGAGAGGACATGTCCAAATGTTTCAACCTGCAGTGATGCATCATGGGACAGAAGCTCAGATTCTGATTGATGGCTTTGCGGTGAAACTGTGTGTGCGTGCGTGTGTGTGTGTGTGTGTGTGTGTGTGTGTGTGTGTGTGTGTGTGTGTGTGTGTGTGTGTGT
>JBCNYH010000008.1:22049521-22060425 GCA_039654325.1 Tandanus tandanus | reverse complement strand
TCCACTTCCTCCATGTAAAGGTTCGCAACAATGGGTGATACTGGAGAACCCATGGCACATCCATGTTTTTGTTTGTAAAAACCATCTTTATATTTAAAGTATGTGGTGGAAAGGCAGAGGTCCAGCAGGTCGACTCAAGCTTTTTAGGATTATTATGACCTGGATGATTGAGAATCTACACCAACATATTCCTACATCATGTTTGTGTGTGTGTGTGTGTGTGTGTGTGTGTGTGTGTGTGTGTGTGTGGCTGGATGGGGTGTGTTCTGACAACATGTAATTCCTTGAGCAGTTTAAAATGCTCTAATAAAAGAAGATATCTGTTTAATAAACTAAAATTTCGAATTAGATATATAATAATTAATACATATTATTATCATTAATGATAATAATAATACTAATCTTATACATTATCAAGTGATGTGTTTAATTCATCTGGACCTCACATGAAACCTGAGTGTAATCACATGACTGCAGTCTAATGGCTCCTATTGGTCATTTTAAACCCCGTCTCTTCTCAGTGCTAATTGGCTCAGGTGGCTTCCATCACGATTAAACTTCATGATTGGTGTTTAACTGTAACACACTGCCTTCTGGTGGTCAAATAGAAGTACAGTAACTTGATTGTTATTGAAATAAAGGAATGATGTTGAAATGTTTACATTGCTTTTTAAATTCTGATTTGATAGATTTTTTATTTTTTTTGGTTTGGATTCAACTTAACAGCAACAACAAAAGTAATGTACAGAAGCAATGTGGTAAAACTGATCTGGGGCGGACGTGTGATGTTAATTTGTGCTCTGAGTAAATGCATAATAAATAAATGAATGTAATAGTGAATGAATATATGAAGGAATATTATCAGGCCTCCCTTTTAGTACATTCTATGAGTATGCAAGCAACTGGTACAAAAGTCTATTATGCCGACATTTTCCTGTCCCTTGGCCCCGGTGTTTGAAGCATTAGCATTAGTTTAATACTAGCCACCAAGCATAAATTTAGGTCAGTTTGTAGTTCACAGTTTAATTTAGGCTCCTCTTTGTAACATATGATACACAAATGACCTGTAGTGTGGTTAGATAAACTATCTCCCTTTATTTGTGTAATTTAGTGGCTGCAGAAGAATTATGGGATATGGTGCTGAAAGCGTACTGTGGTACCTTCACATACAGATTTATTAAGTCATTCAGTAGGTCACAACTTTCAGTTACATGTGTCTATTGAGTACTGATAGTGTAGAAATATGAGTATTCAGACACAGTTTTGATGTAAACATGAACTTTGCATGCAACTGAACTTCAAGCTTAGCTGTTTAGCTAAATACACCTGGCTTTTCAGAGTAGTTTTTGGCCTGGTGTTGTCATCATGGAACCTGTTCATAGTCAAACAATTGTTTGGTCCTTATTTGAGTTCTAAGAAAGCTAATGTTGATGTCACTGAACGAATTCTGAATAAAATCTCAGAACCTGAGTGTGGCTAGAGTGTTTTCCAAAACTTGCTAATACTCTGGAAGCAAAGGAGAAGCGTAAATTAAATATGCTAATTGCCGAATATCTCCTAATTACTTGCAGCTCAGCTGAATGTTTGTGTTTACCCAAGCCCGTTTTTTGCACGAGCTGATTTCAGGACCACGCTGACTGAGGATTTAGGCTGATCATTAAAAAATTGCAGGTAGATCGTTAGAGGATCGTCGTTGCATATTCTGATGTAGGGGTGCACACTTTTACACAGAATTCCAACCAGATTCTATTTGGTTTTCATACTTCAGGGTGACAGACAGGAAGATTTGTCTAATTTGCATAATCATGCATATTCATAGATCCTGTGAAAGATGTAAATACATTTTTAAAAATAGTCATCTTCAAAGTAAACACCAAGTATTAGGTTCTAGCATGTGATTCAGGATGCAGTAGTTACAATTTCAGGCACCTTACAATTTCTTTATGAAGTTCACGTCGTGAGACTCTAGAGGGCGCTGTAGGCTCAGATAAAATCTCAGAAAAATTGTTCTTAAAAAAAAAAGAATCTTATAGCACAAATATGACGAGGAAATTATCAGACTTCGTTCACTTCTAAAAATTCTAAATTCCTAATGTTGTTCTTTATTCTCTCTGAAAGGAACCTTAAAGGTGCTGCGGAGAACCCTTTAAAAAAAATAATGTTTTTCCTATCAGAATGGATAAAAATCAGAGAGCTGGGTCCCTTTGTTACCCACTGAACCATGAAAGAAATGTTTTTGATAAGAATCAGGTAGGTTTGTGATACAAAGCACCAAATAATTGCTTTTTATTTTCTTCTTGATTTCCAAAACCTCTCAGGTGGAACTGGGTAAGAACCCTTAAGTATTATTAAAGAACCTTTATTTTATTTTATCTTAAGACTGTTTATACTGTATTACCCTGGAAAGTGAATATTGCTCAAGGTTTTCTTCATCATACCAGGAACATGTCAGGGGTTATTAAATTTATCTCTTTGTGCTTGGCAGGGTTCTTTAATGGTTCTTTAAGGACTCATGATATTTGAACTACATCCTTGCCAGTAAATACATCCACCTACTTAACCAGTGGAACCTAAAGAACCTAACGAGTTTTATTTTAAACTCCTGACAGATTATAGAAGAAAACAAACAAGTAATAACTGTATAATTAATGGTTCTTATTTTCTATTTGATATCCAGTTTGATGGGAATGCACATTTTCTAAATTTTATAGGATTTATATAAGATTTTAAACTAGTTTGTCAGATCGATTTACATTTTAATATACATCAACCTATCAAATTAAGGCAAAGGAATACGGAAGGTATTAGCACCCCTCGACCTCATCTGATGAAAAGGAAAGCTGGAAACAGGAAAGAGGAACACAGGATTATTGGGGTGATGCTTTATTTTCAGTGCAGTGCTGGATCTCATCATATTGTCATTATTGTGGTATTAAATGAATCTGATCTTATATCTAATCATTCATCACGGATCGAGGTGCTCAAGCTGCTAAAATGGCTCTGAAACAGATTTTTCTCCATCGAAGCCACATGCAGATGTGCACTAATGTGAATTTCATTTACATGATAAGGTAATCAGGCGATGCCGAGGAAGATTTGTTCACTAAGTGTGTGTTTTAGGATGAATGACAGAGAGGTGTTGTCATGGCAGTGGAGAGAGAGAGAGAGAGAGAGAGAGAGAGAGAACCCCGAGGAAATGAAAGAAGGAAAAAACCCTCTTCAACATCCAGACACGCTCTTGACCTTCAGAGCAAATGAGAAGCAGATGCACACGGGCGCATGCACATGCACGTACGGACAAACACACACACACACACACACACACACACACACACACACACACACACTTGTAATACTATCTGTACCTAAATCATCAAAAATCATGCTGGAGCTGCAAAACTGCACAAAATATACCGAACGCAGCAAAAACTCCTGCATGCACAAATTTTATTATTTTTGGGGGGTGAAATGGACTTCTGGATATTTAGGATCATTTTAGGATACTGCAAATCTGATTCACGGTATTCACAGTGATTTATTGCCCAAGGAAATAATTTAAAAAATAAAATAAATAAAATAAAATATGAATAAGATGGAAATAAAGTTAACGTTCTGGAGAAACAAATTGTAGTTAAATAATGTTAAATATATATATATAAATCCAAGGTTCACAAAACAACGGCAGAGAAACTTGAAACAATAAAAGAATATCACTAGGAGGGTATTAGGAAATTAGGAACCCTAAATATAGAAATTTAATGCCCTGGATATAAAGTGAATGATGTCATTTTCTCTGCTCCGTTGTGAGGTCATGGTTCCTACACATGCTGCTGTAAAATACTAAAACTGGTTTTTGGTTGATTTTACTTCAATGGGAACATTTTCCTAAACAGTGCAAATAAAGCCAACATGCTCTTTATCACACAGAGCTGTTTTTAAACTCCGCCCCTTATTCAGCTTTATCCTGTTACCTGGAGAACCTCTATACCATTTCTGGTATAGTAGAGCGTAACACATCAGAGCTGAAAATATTTATAAAATTTATAAATAAACAAGAACACTCAGAGAGCGCAAACCTCCGCCAACCCCAGTAATTCCCATATAAACCAAAATGTCAAAAATTATCCTTTCTCACAATGTTAAAGAATCCTTAAAAAATTCCTGGATCCAGAATTTGATCTGGATCATCTCCAAAATCTATTGGAGGGTTACTTGTCCAAAGCCCTCTGCTAGAAATTTTAGGAAAATTCTAAAAAAAAAATTCTCAACTTTTTGTGCAATACTGCTAACAATCAAACACACAAACTGCAGGCAAAACATAACTTCATTGTCAGAGGTAATAAATAAACAAATAAGTAAATAAACACGTAGGTGTCAGATTGGTGCCAAAGTTGGTTCCAGACTGCGGTTCCACAATACATTTCCCAGAGTGCACTACAGCGCGGCATAGACAGCAATGTTCATGGTAATGCACGAGGTCATGGGACATATTATTAAGCACATCTATGACACATGACCACTGAGAAAGGACTACGCAAGGACTCTTCTGTTACATTCACATTGTGACATACTGTAAACGTTTAGTACACGTGTCTAATATTACTGAGCTGTTTATTTCTTGCAGCATTACTTGTTACTCCTATTCCATGTTCATGATCTGTCTGACCCTGGATTTCTGACCCTGACCTTGTTTTCCATTTTGGATGTGTCTTCCTCGCTGCAAATAAACTCTTTATTCTGCGTTTGCATCTAGCATTCCCTGATAAGGCTGTCATCCCAACACCCCAGTCTGTTCCACAACTGCTCAGCTCAGCCCAATGTTGCACAGCTGCTCATAATGGAACTTAAACTTCATCCAGACTTACTACATAATCAGAAAGCCTGCTTCGACATGCCTCTGGTCCCATTAGAAGTACGCCTGTCTTGTCAGAATTAAGTAGGATGATGTTACTCAGCATCCAGTATCTAATGTCCTTTACACCATCATCGACTTTGTTCCATTGCTGTCCGTCATCTGGTTTTGCTGAAACGTACAGCTGTGTATCATCGGCATAGCAGTGGAACCAATCAGACAAATAATACCTGAGGAAGGAGAGAGACGTTCCTTAACTCCAACATTTTCCAGCCTGTCTAGAAGAATATTATTACATTCTGTGGTATCAAAACCAGCACTGAGATTGAGCAACACAAGCAAGAAGACACAACCCTGATCAGAGGCCACCAGCAGTTCATTTACCAGTTTAATTAGCACTGTAACAGCACTGTAACACTGCCTGAATTATGACATAATGAATTATAACAGCAAGATTTCAGTAATTTATTTCTGTGCAGTTCAGCTGAGCTACAACCTTTCCTAAGATTTTGGACCCAATGGGGAGATTCCAGCCTGTAGGTAAACAATCACCAATTGATGACGTAAGTAGAATGGACAAAAGTTATTTTCTTTAAATGGAGATCTGTTGTTAGAGGATCTTGATCTTCTGCCGAACCTAAAACTGACCTAAGAGACATTACAGAAGTCTGAAACTAATGCTAAGATCCCACATAGTCAATTGATATGTGAGAACCGTGGCTCGGATGGCTACCATCACCATTCCAGGAAATTTTGGAGGCACTGTCTCACAAGTATAGCTGTGGTAAAAAAAAACCCAAACAAACAGTGGGGCCGAATTGATCCGCTGTTTGACCCAGGGCAAATTTTAACATGAGCAGCCTTTCTGACAGTCGAAGCCACACCTTCCAGGTTCTCCACAGCTCTCAAATATTCCAATGGAATATTGCCCAGAATACTTACGGGATAATGCTGGTTGATCTCTAAAGGAAAATATAGGAATATATATATATATATATATATATATATATATATATATAAACCTTCTATAAAAAATTAGAAATGAGTCTATTTTATCTAAAAGAACCAATAAATTAAGTTAATGAATAATAAATTATAATTAATTATATTACAGTATACAGTGGCAGGTTTAAATATAACTATATTTACCTTTATTTAAAAAAAAAAAAAAAAATTATCTGTATATTTAATTTAATTTGGTTTTTAACATACAAACTTTTTTTTCTACCTCAGCGTTTTGAGAGGAATAAATCCAGGGTGGTGTTTCAATCCTGTTTTTAATTTGTCCTTGGCGACTTCCCCGCTCTGTTTAATCCTGCTTGCCATCTCCATTGGCAGTACAGAGTGCATTGTGGTCCAGAAACATGGTGGTGTCGAAATTAGTTTGTTACTGAGAGAATTTAAAATAAGTATTATTTCAAATTTTAGCTCTGCTTCATTTTCCAAGCTCATGAAACATCCTTCTTTAAATCTGCTAGCTTGTTTGCATGCTAATTTAACAACACTCTTTCACTCCTAATAAACAGAGTGTGTACGTTTCCAAGGAACAAACTTTTCTTACTTTATTTATTTAAATTCTGATGATTTACACACTTCACTTAAGCGTAAACACATCAATAAATTTAAAGCTGTTTGTCTCACATGCTAAAAGTATAACCTTGAGCTCGGCTGCACTTTTTTTTTATCATCACCGTGTACTGATCGTACTGAGCTACCAAAAATATAGCGATTTTATTATCGCATTACGGCGTTCATCACGAGTTACTGTTCACACAATCAGGCCAAAAGAGATAAATCTTTGTCTCTGAGCTGCGATGTAGGACAGCGAAAAACAGGCGGTGTTATTTACGATTCTGAAACGTCCGACTGCAGCGCCGTATGTTTGCTAATTAAATTCCGGTCAGGGAGGCAGATTTGCTGTGTGGGTTTTTTTTTCCACTCCGTTGTGTCAATGCGCTCAGATCAGACCTGCTGAGATGGAGCCGGAGGAGGCTAATCTCAGTCTGCTCACACACACCCTGCTGACAAAAAACACCTTCTACACCTCACACACACACACACACACACACACACACACATCTAAGTTTCTACTGTATGTAGACATAATGCTAACTATAGAATGAAAATACGATAATAATTATAATAACAATAATAATAAACTTTAATTCATGGAGTATTTGTTTGCATTTCTGATTTCTGGTTGTGTTGTTTTAGGATGTCATTGATTTATTTTATTGTGTGGTGTGACTTATGATACACTGCTGATCAGAATGCAGTTTTTTGTTCATTCATTCATTTGCCGACCCCTTAAACCTACTAGGGTCACAGGGAGGCTGGAGCCTATCTCAACTGACCCTGGGCAAAGCCAGGGTACACCCTGAACAGCTTTCTAGACCATTGCAGGGCCAACATACACACTCACATCTTGGGGCAATATTGGGCCAGACTACCCAGAGGACACCCATGCAAGCACGAGGAGAGCATGTAAACTCCATACAGAAACGCCCTCACCGAGCTCGGGACTTGAACCCAGGACCTTCTTGCTGTGAGGCGAACGTGCTAACCACTACACTACCCTGCCGCCCTATCATTTTAGTTTGCTTTTCGTATGTTTCTGTGTAGTATATACTTTAATTTTATTTGCTATTCTCACACTGATGGAAGTTTGCGAGTGCGTATTCATGCAAGTGTGTATACATGTAAGTGCGTGGATCTCACCTGCCACTGTAATTCTTAAGATATATAAAAATTAACTATAGTGATCTGGGGTTAGTTTGGATGTCACTGAATTGAATAAAACCCTTAATGTTCCACCTTAAAGACGATTCAACGACATCCACTCCACCTTCACTAACTGTTCCGTTTACACTGAGCGAAGGGACATTCTGAACACAGCTCACGTCACATGACCTCGTCCTTCTGATTACACTCACCTGTTCTGTTTCCTGCTGATTAGTTTCACATTTTAATCTTCACTTAAAGTTTCTCACTGCAGAAGAAGAAACAGAGAAAGTTTTCTTTAAATCTTCTGATAGAAAAGTTAATTCATTAATTAGAAACTAAATAAACGTCACTAAATTTGACAAATAAAAAATGAAATTAATTTTTCATTGTAATTATTATTTTTTAAAATAAAATACTTATTATATATATATATATATATATATATATTACAGTATTATCATCTTATAAATCTATAATCAGCACTGTTATTAAATACATATAAAAATATTCTTCATATTCACATCTAATTTTTTTAGATTAAAGATGTTCCTTTCTCTCTCTTTCTCTCTCTCTCTCTCTGTCTCTCAGGCTTGCTCTCTCTCAGGCTCTCTCTCGCTCTCTCTCTCTTTCTCCCCGTTTTGGCTGCAAGGGACAATTATCCTCTGAGAATGTGGGTTCGGAGGACAGGATGGATCATTTTCTGTCTCTGCTGCTTCTGTCTCACGTACGGGTCTACCTGAGAGAAGAAACCATATCCAGATGAAATAAAACAAGTGAACAGTCAAACAGATGCGGAGGATGAATCAGAGACACGTCCATCACGCTGCGCTCTAACACTGCTGAGTGACCTGATTATTTATTTTCATTTTATTATTAAAGTAAAATACAGAGTGTCGTGGTGTGATACAGTGGCGTTATTGTTATTAAAATCTATTTCATTCCTCTTACACCACATCCATGCATCATGAGGATTTTTATCCATTTATAGTTCCATTTAATCCTGTACGTGTGTCCCATTTTTGGTTTAAATTACTAAAGTAAGTAAGTTTGATTATCGGAGGTTTGATTATCGGTTGTTGCTAACTTTTATTACCAGTTATGAAGTTAGCTATACAGAGTCTCTTTTTTATAATTTATTAATATATCGGAGGAAAATGTTCCTGTTGATTTGGTGTCATTTCTACAGACGTTCTTTACAATATGTAAACACTACAGGTGCTCGTGAGCTAAATCATTAGCATTTAAATTTTAAATTATTAGCCTTTTAAATATGTCTTGGATTTGTTTTCTAGTTTACACACACACACACACACACACACACACACACACACAAGAGTAGGATTAAACTCCCAGTGAGAGAGAGAGCGAGAGAGAGAGAGTAATGAGATGATGAGATGATGAACCTGGCCCACACTCCTGAGGAAACTCATGATCCCGCTTTTCCACTTCAGCCAATTCGCTCCAATTCCCTCCCTACATTCCTCCTCACACACTGCAGATGGGCCGCTTGTTTTTGCCAGCCAATGTTACACGATTTTTCATGCAATCTGCAGCAAACAAACAGAAATCACGTTGCTGGACATCAAACATCCAACAGCTCCGAATTTCAGCCTGGGTTTGGACCCGATTTGAGCATTTAGGTGGATATTAGGGGTGAACATGACTGCTCTCAATCACATCCCCCATCACTTACACTGAAACAAGAGACGAGCATCAGCGAGAAACACGTTAATTTAAAATAGAAAAGTAGAAATTTCAGGTTAAATTAAAAATAATTTATATTAAATATGGAACACAAACGTAACACCTGCTTAAGGAAAACAAAGCCATTTTTTAATTTAGAAATTTCAGTTGTTTATTTTCTTTTACCTCATGGGGCTTGTAGGCTGGTGGGCACCAATATTTAATACATATAACAGAAATTTCTGAATTTAACTAGTTGAACTGTATGTAAAGCTGAATTTAATAAAAGAAAGTAAAGCTGTAATTATATTTGTTTAAAAATTATATTTAAATGAATTTATATACGAATACTACCCCCCACCCATTCAACATGCACTCGCTCTGCTCTGGCTGCAGGTTCGTGCATGGTAGGGATGTGCAGAGAGGCACGGGAGCTTTTGATTGGATATTTCCCGGCGGGCCATGAGGCAGTGATTGGTCGGTGATTTTACAGGATTACCGGGATCACAGATGGATTTCTTTGGACCTTTTTAGCATTTATTCATCCGTTCGATCTGTAAATGAAACATACAGTCTTTATTCAAGGTTCCGTATCAGCCATTCTTTGTTGCACAGATTTGAAAATTGCGGACATTTCCGTTCCTCAACTCCCCTTTGCTCTTAAAAAAAAAGGACTCAGGTGTTGACGTGTCGGATACACAATCGAGTAAGATTATACTCTCACCGGGGTAAACGGGCAGTTACATAAAAAATTTAAATCTCACACGGCCACCTGTGGAATTATTCTATTTTATATTCATACACATTTCATTTTAGAGGCGACAATATATTTAAGTACATCCATATGATCCTCCTGGATTATTAATGTTGGTGGATTTAGTATAAGGAATGTAATAAAAGTTTATATCTAATATCACACACCTCATGCTCCATTTTCTTCGATTTAAACAGAGATGTTAAACGTTTTATTAAACGGCTGTTGGAGAATTCGATATCTCCACACTTAAAAACACCGTCTGATGAAATCAACAGTCCTGTTTTGAGCTTGAACGTTTCCAGAATTTTTATAAATATAAATTGTGATTAAAAAATGGAGCCATTTTTATCTTTAAAACCTGACATTAAATACATTTCTACGTTTTATAATAAAATGGGTCATTTCGAGCCAAACGGAACAGATGGGCTAATTAATGCTCCGCTAACTAGCAGTCAGGGATGCTAGCGCAGAAGCGTGTATGTATGTATGTGTGTGTGTGTGTGTGTGTGTGTGTGAGAGAGAGAGAGAGAGTGTGTGTGTTTGTGTGTGTGTGTGTGTGAGAGAGAGAGAGAGAGAGAGAGTGTGTGTGTGTGTGTGTGTATGTGTGTGAGAGAGAGAGAGATTGTGTGTGCATGTGTGTAGTGAAAAGTGTTTTCTCCTTTTCAGACTGAATTTGAGTGTTGCTTGGTACACACACACACACACACACACGCCTGTACTCTCGAGTGATTAGTGAGGAAAGTAGGACGCAGCTGGAAGAGAACAAAATGAGAAAACTGGTGGAACATCTCACATCTGCTCCTCTCCATAGAGATCTCTCTCTCTCTCTCTCTCTCTCTCTCTCTCTCTCTCTCTCTCTCTCTCTCACACACACACACACACACACAC
>JBCNYH010000008.1:22013517-22026373 GCA_039654325.1 Tandanus tandanus | reverse complement strand
CTCTCTCTCTCTCTCTCTCTCTCTCTCTCTCTCTCTCTCTCTCTCTCTCTCTCACACACACACACACACACACAGAACCTGAGCATCACTTTGTTTCTGTAGAACATTGTTTTGATTTAAAATTCAGAGTTCATGGAGACAAGCTGAGGGCTAAGACAGATGGGGTGTGTGTGTGTGTGTGTGTGTGTGGAGGTGAGACAGACAGAAGCACAGTGATCACACGATTGATATGCCGATGACGTCGGTCACATCTCGAGTCCCGACATCCTGTGGATGAAAATCATTTTTTTTTTTAAAGTTACAGAACAGGGAAAAAAAAATTACAAGAAGTAAAAGAGAAAAGAAAGAACAGCAGCTAAAAGGGAAACTACTGAGACAAAGAGACATTGTGACTCTCTCAAAATGTGTCTGTGTGGGAGGAGCCAGAAAATTTTATGCAAATGAGAAGTGAGGTATTGAGTGAGGAGCCAATAGAAGTGAGCGGGGATGGCATATTCACATTCTGTTGCATCTGATGACAACATTCCTTTTCAACCAATCGCTGTCCTCTGATGTCATCAATGTGTGCATCAAACTCCTCCCACTACTGGTTTTTTTTTAACCAACATTCATTACCATAATAAACCCAGAAATCATTTTATTATAATTAAAACAAAAAAATGGCATTTTATAGAACAGCATAAACAACAACTCGTACTGTATTCTAAATTCTCAATTGTTTTTTTTTTAAATTTATTTATTTAATAAATTTTTGGTTGTCAAGACAACCAGCACTTCCAATGTTGCCACCACAACCACGTACTGCCGTACGTAACGTTTGTTACTTTTCTATCCGACCAAGTTGATGTATCTGAAAGGCACTCCGGGTGGGGGCGGAGCAGCTCGGAAAATTCGCATTCTGAAACCGAAGTATCTGCCCACCCACCTCTTCTGTGATTGGCTCATAGAAATGTGATTTTTTTTTTTTAAAACAGAAACAGGCTGGAATTTTTACGGTTGCTCCTTTCGACTAGAAATAAATGAAGAAAACTTTTCTTCAGCACATTATATTGAAATTTATACTCAAATTGTGCATCTGATATTTCATTACCTTCAGGTCCACGTCGGAATTTCGTGAGATGCGGATTATGACAAGTGGTGGAGTGGTGTTTTTTTGGTCGAGGGCAAAACAGGACAGTGTTAATTATTTTATTTACATATGGTTTATTTGTGTGTCTTTTTATTTTTTCCTGAAAGCTGGGGCTCATGGGGGTAAAAAAATTAGTTTCGGAGTAGTAATTACGACATTGTGGTGGTGTTCGTGTGCGTTCATTTCATAATTAGTATTAAAGGCAGCACTAGTGCAAGAGGTGGAGTTTCTGAACTGTAACCTGAGAAGGAACGGTTCATTGTCCTTATTGGTCGGATGTTTGTGGTCCCCATCATGTTCTTTCTCCTGACCTCACGGATCACTGGAGACACCGAAGTTCGTTCTGTCAACAGAAATTTCATTAAAGCTGCACGAACATGAGGAGAATTCTGAGACAAACCTCACAGGCGTCCTCATGTTTTAATATAAACACGACATTACTTTCATTTCACTTTGTTCCTGTAGTTGTAGAGAGACTACGTACCATTTTAAGGAACCTGCTAAGAACCAGTATGAGGCGTGAGAACGCTCGGTGAGTGAAGGTTAGGGCTTAAACTCACATGGGGAGAAAGACGGCGGGAAAAATCGGGACGAACGCAGGAGGAGGGAAACGCCAGCGCTTTTGGTTTCACGGTGACTGAAATAAACACGCCAAGGAAATTGTGAGTGAAGAGCAGAATAAACACCACATACACACACACACACTCACACTCACAGATCTAAAACCAATCACTTCAATATTTCAACTGTTCACACTTACACTGTGTTTGTACGGATTTAGGACATCTTTCTCACACACACACACACACACACACACACACACACACGAGCCAAACATCTACAACAAGTGAGTGACAGGAAGTAACACAACGCTTGAATGCCAGTCTCTACTGCAGGTATACACAAAGATCTGCAGTTTAATACACACACACAAACAGCATTTGGAGCAGTCCAAAAGTAAAATGTCCACATTGTCACTTTTATCCCAGAATGTATTTACTGCACAGAGACACGTACGGCGTATGAGGTTTGCATCTTTAGCCACGTCACTCATGTCGCTAACAAATAACATAAGTTTAAAGCCCCAGTTTAACCAATTTGACTCGGTAACAACACGCGTACTTACAACGTGCAATCAAGTTCTGGGAATGTTCCTGTAGCGAACACTATAAAACTGTTTGGGTTATTAAGGTACCACATAGTTCAGAGATCTTTCATATAAACAGCGTGTAAAGTATACAAAATGATCCGGAACATCAACATCTCTCTCAGATCTGAGGAGAAAAAAATGCTAAAACAACTGAGAAAATCTAAAAATACACCATTGATATATTTAGCATTGACAGTTAACTAACTATCTATCTAAGCCCCTTCCCTGTACCAGGTCCCGTGCTGGTGTCGAGTGCCGAAAAACTGTGTGTGGAGGAATAAAGTGATTCAACTTCTGTGGGATAAACATTTCTGTTAAAGATGCCAAACTGGTGGATTTAAGCTTCTGTTACTTGTTAGCATCATTAGCACAGCGCTAAAATAAAGACCCAAACTTCACACACAGAAGGTGTCTCAGGCGATCAGCCAGGTGTGAGGAAGAAAGGAAGTGTGTGTGTGTGTGTGTGTGAGAGAGAGAGAGCGAACGTGCGAGTGTTCCAGGTCCCTCCTCATACTTTATAGTAGATGTTCGCAGGACTCTGAGGAGGCATTTCCTGTACGATGTAGACCGGATGTCCGTAATCGCCGCTGACCTTCTCGTAGTGTGGGCAGTAGGCGGAGTCAGAAGTCCGTAGTGGGATGATGATGTCACTCGGCTCTGTGCCACCAGTGATGCTACTTCCCGCAATGACGCCTGCATTTCCGGCACTGTTAGCCCCGCCCCTTCTGGGCGTGAGGGCAGAGAGAGATAGGCCAGGGCGCTGTGTTTCTGAGTATTTAGCTTTCCTCCTGCGGTAACACACCACGCCAATCACCACAGCAACCAGTAGTAGGACAAAGGCTCCGCCCACTACACTGAAGATAACAACGGTGACTGCGGAAGGGACGGAGCCGTCACCGGTGTCCATCTCACCCGCTTCGGCTCCGTTCACGCTGTTTCCAGAGTCTGTGTGTGTGAGAAAGAGAGAGAGACATGTGAGTCATGGACAGGTGAGGGACAAAAAAATATGATTTGGAGGAGTTAGTTATGGTATGGAGGGAGGATGGAGAGAATGCAAGAAAGGGAGACAGATGAGAGAGTGATACAGGTGATATTAACAGAGAGACAGGTGAGAGCGATACAGGTGAGGTTAGTAGAGAGAGAGAAACCTGGAGTTTTGCTGATGGAGTGACCTGGATCAAGTTTCGGTTTGGGTGGAAGTCCATATGCACCTGTAGGAACAAAACACACACACTCTCAATGATATTATGGAGTAAATATATTACACTGAAAATATTATAGAACAGAACATGATGATTATGATGATGGTGGTAATTGTGGTTGTGATGCTAGTAATGATTGTTGTTATGATGGTGTTGGTGGTACTCACTCTGTCCCACTTTTAGGACAACCTTCATTCCACGAGTTGCACATGCTCCCCCTCTCATGCTGTCTAACCCCTGCCTTGTGCCGTCCGAAGTAGCTGAGAGAGAGAGAGAGAGAGAGAGAGAGAGACAGACACGTGAGTGGATAAAAAGAGATGAGTGATGTTAACAGAGGAAGAAAGAGGTTGGGGGTCCAGACGGTGGCGATGTGCGACAGATAAGAATGAGATTACCAGGAGACTAAAGCGGGAGAGTGAGACAGATGAGAGAGATACAGGTGAAGAGAGAGAGACAGACGGAGGATAAATGTGTAACTCTTGCCGAGTTAAACCTCTGTGTGAGACAGTGTGTGTGTCCTCGGTGCCATGTCTTCCCACTGTTTTCTGACACTCAGTCTTCCTCCTTGTCTGTGTGTATGTGTGTCTACAGCCTTTTATGACAGCTGAGCGCTTGTAGAGGAGGAGAAAACAGGTCACGCACTCCTTGTGGCACATTTATACACGCTAACACCACTCGCTGTCTGCAACGCCCTCACATGACACACACTCTAAGCTTTAAAACAATCCTCCGTTCCCAGTTCTTGCTTTACTTCACTTCGTACCCCAGACACGCGTCATGCTTTCACGGAATTATGACATTCCGACATGGGAATTATGAGGAATAGATTTTTCTCACTCAGTCACAAACGCAGCATTTATACCATGTTGGGACACGATGCTGTATTTTGTGACAGTTGAACCTTTTGTGAATTCTTTCAGTGATTCAAGTTTGTTCAGTTAAAGGATTCATTCCAATTGATTTGTTCAGTTTCACGGCAGTTTTACGAATGTTAATAACATAGAAGCAAATTAATGATGCTAATTATAATTTATAATGATGGCTTTTCTTTGGAAAGATGCGGCACTGAAACACTCTCCAGCTTTGACTTAATGAACTTAAATGAATTGATTCTCACTAAACTTATTGACTCAAGCAGTGCAGAGCAGTGAATCTTTTTATTCTCCTCACAAAGAATCACTGAATCAAATAACGACCTGCTGAATGAGAGAGTACTGAATCTCTGTTTTGTCCAAAAGAATCAGTGAATCAAATACTGAACAAAAGAATCACTGAATGAAAGTAAAATTCTGAATGAATCAGCTAATCTTTGCTTATGGCTGAGATTCAGTGCTCTCTTAAACACTCAAATGTGAGTTATTCGTTTAGTTTTCAAAGAATCACTGAATCAAACACTGATGAATTAGTGACTCATTTGCTCAGATTCATTCTGCTCCTCAATCCTGACCTGATGAACAGCAAAGCAGAGAATCTGACATGTTTAAAATATAATAACCCAAACATTGACCTGAAGTGCAGTGACTCATGACTCATTCTGAAAAGCCGAATAATTAACTGATCCTGGTCTCTTCAGCTTCACTGTTTGCCCCGTACTGTCCACAGCACCGTGTGGAGAAGAGTTTATAACAAAACAGTGAGTGATGGAGTGATTTCAGGCACAAAACTCTTGATTTTCATCTCACCTAAGACACATCTCAGTAAATCATCGAGATTTTGTCTGGGAAAACATCCAGCCCTCCTTCACTTGCAGCTTGATGCGTCATGTTGATGACTTCCTTAGCAAACGTGCTAAAAACTGCAACTCAGCTTAAAAAAACAAACAAAAAAAACACTTGGCTAAAGATCCAAAACACAAATGCCTGCAGCGGGCTAGCATCCAGAGCAATGCTAAATCACACTAGCACATGCCCACTCACCAGAGCGCTCGCTAAAAGTCTTCTTCAAACACCACACACACATGCTCCTCTCATCCTCGCGCACACACACAGAGCCATATCTCTAACACACTGACTAAACTTGATCTTGACACAGGGAGGAGTAACTTTCACTCTCGTTCTCTTTTTTCTGTACATCTTGCTCATTCTTATTCCTCCTTCGCTCTTTTCTTATCCTTCACATTGTTCCTTCTTTCACACTGCTCTCCTCTCCCTCTCTCCCCAACTTCATTTTGTCTCTCTCAGTTCTCTCTCTTTCCATTCTGTTAGTGAAGCTACAGAGGAACAGCAGAAGAGAGAAAATGAGAGAGATGAATGCCAGGAACAAGGCAGAGGGAGTGAAAGAGAGAAAGGAGAGAAAATCCTTTTGAGGGAGAGCTGGACAAGATGAAATGGTGAACAGAGAGAGAGAGAGACAAAAAGAGAGAGAGAAAGAGAGAGAAGAAAAAAAGTGAGTGATGGAGTAATAGAGATGATGATTTGGAGAGACAGCGGATGGAAGAGAGAGAGAGCAAGAGGAGATAAAATGGAGAGATAAGAAAGATGGATGAAGGGATAAAATGTAGTTAGACAGTGAGAAAAGAATTAAGTGGATAAACAAAAAAAGAGAAAAAACAAAGAGATAGTGTGTGGAGAGAGTGAGGAAGAGAAGGGGGGAGATGGACAGATGAAACAAAGTGAGAGAAATCTTTCTTGGCAAGAGAGCGTTGTTTATCATACCTGTCTGTTCCTTTATAGTATATGTTGGGCACACACACCCTGACAACGACACATCTGTGATTATTCACCTGAAGTGGTGTTTCCAGCAACACACACACACACACACACACACACAGTTGTGAGCTACACCACTGAGCACAACAGTACCCCGTACATGTGTACAATTTTTGAATTCCATGGCAAGGTGTGAGTGGGTGGAGCTAGGTTTCTAGCTCAGTCCTGTTGCTCATCACAATACTGGCCAATCATGGCCACCTGATAGTTCATCTACACAGAACAGGATAATAATCCACACACACACACACGCGCGCACACACACACACAAAGTAAATTGACTATGGAAAAGGGGGCGGAGTCTTGTACACCAGGCAGCGTGTCCCTGTGTGCTTCGTGTCCATCAGCCCATAAAGTACAGTTTAACAAGCACACAAATCCTCCTTGCACAAACACACACACACACACACGTCTTTACTGCTTCATTCCACACATTCTAAAGCAGCAAATATTAATCATTAATGATCTACAAGAAAAAAGCGAGAGAATAATAAATACTGAAGAGAGATAAAGGGGCT
This sequence comes from Tandanus tandanus, assembly GCA_039654325.1. Classification (NCBI taxonomy): domain Eukaryota; kingdom Metazoa; phylum Chordata; class Actinopteri; order Siluriformes; family Plotosidae; genus Tandanus; species Tandanus tandanus. The sequence goes on along the minus strand of JBCNYH010000008.1, from coordinate 22,019,666 downwards.
GAAAGAGTTGAGAGAGAGAGAGAGAGAGAGAGAGAGAAATTAAGAGCCGAAGAAAGTTTGGGAGTTCAAAAACTTTTAAAGATGTTAACGGAGAGAAAGAGAAATAGAGAGATGGGAAGAAAAATCTGAGGGTGAAATGTTTAAGGGTTTTCTGGGTCATGTATCTGTCAGCTCGAGTTGAAAGACTGCAATAACCAGAGAAGGGGGGGAGGGGCTAAAGGGGAGAAAAGAGAGAACTACAAAAAGAAAATTAAAGAAAGAAGGAAGCAATAGATAGATGGGCTGAAGTGGATGGATAAACAGATGGATAGATTAGTTATGGCCTCGGATTGCAGTTTACATGCATGCTTGCTCTCTCTGTATATAATAATATGGCCACATATGCGTACACACACACACACACACATACACCGTGATTTCTTATATAGAAAGACTCAAAATAATTCTTATATAGAAAGACTCAAAATAAAGCTGCATTATGGAGAAGCACTGACCAGCAATAACACACACTGACGTCTCATTCAGTGAAAGAGAGAGAGAGAGAAAGGGAAGGAGGGTGAGGGAAAGAAAGAGAGGGGAGGGGGGGTGAGGGAAGGAGAGAGAGAGAGAGATTTTTACAGGATGTGATTTATATCTGTTTCAAGAGCACATGATTTAATAAAATGTGATTATTGGTGAAATATACACAGGCTACACCCCTTTCACTACGACTGACACATAGGCCACACCCCCACACTGTGATTATACATATGATCCAGTGGCCACACCTCCCTCTCTACCAACAGAGATTCAGTGGCTGTGTCCTGCATTGAAATAAAGGCCACACCCACATCACTGAGACTGACATACAGAGGCCACACCCCCTTACTAAGTCTGATACAGTTCACATAAAGTCTCGTGTACTGGGTGCAATCAGTTATTGACACAGCGCTGTTTAATAAGTGATGCGGTTTTCTGAGTTTTTGCTCTCAGACTCTTGGAGCCGACTGAACGTTTCTCTTCACACTCCTGCATCATTTATGAGAAACTCATCATGAAACACACCGAATACACGCGGCAGTAATGTAGCACTTAGCACAGAGTATTTAAAAGCTTCTCCACTTTTCCCCTATGAAAGAACCCGTGTGTGTGTGTGTGTGTGTGTGTGTGTGAGTCTATTTGAGGAACTTTTTTATTTTTATTTTTTTGAAAATCCCAGGAATTTTAGATACATGTTTTATCTTTTTAAAAGTTTTAATAAATTCAGATACTTTCCCATGGCAGGAACCTTTTCTTTTTTCCACCCACATAAACCTTTCAGGAACTGAAGGAATTTTAGATGTCCTTCCATAACAGGAACCTTTCTAGGTCCAGCTAGGTCTTTTTGTGGAACTGTTTCACAATCTCAGGAACCTAGAAGCTAAATCTGAGGAACCATTTTATTTTCCGAAAGTTTCTTCCTTCTCCAGGAAGTGGAAATAATGGCATACTACACATCGCTCTTTCCTAAACGTTTGTTGAAGCTACCATTAGCCTGCTACTAAATAAGATATGTTGCTGTGAGCTTCGTGTAAATAACTAAAAACACTGTGAAAAAAGCTAGCAGGCTAATCTTGAATGAAAAGCGTTGTCTTTGCAGCAGCTAACCAAACTAGATTTCTAATTAGCAGGGAAGTTAGCATGGTGTAATAGTTTTATAAAATAAGTTCATGGTGAAGACAAGATGAAACCTGTGAGAATTGCGTGAGCGTCTGAAGAATGTCACGTAAACGTAAGACAGTTAAAGTGAGTAAACAAAAATATAAGGACATGCCCACATTTATATATAGTGAATGTTTGGCATTATTTCAGAGAGTTGCACAAATATTTCTCAGAGCACAGTACTGAAGTGTGTGTGTGTGTGTGTGTGTGTGTGTTTTGGGTTAAAGTACTCCTTTAGGAACTGCGAGCACTCGGCAATCGAGCGTTTGATCTGAAACACTTCGAACGCTCCTACTCAAAAACGGTAGCAGTTTGGAATACAGCCAATGCAAAAAGCTCTAATTTCACACACACACACACACACACACACACACACACACACACACACACACACTAATCACTCTATATACACACACTCACACACATCCAAAAGTCTAAGTGCAGTTCCAAGAGCTGTTTTTATTCCAACATTTATGCTATTTTTGTCTGGGTTTTTTCCTCCATCACTTCATGTTCACTAATACCATCTGAATCTGAAAACTCACAGAACATCCTTTCAGAGATTAACATTTCAGAATTCATTTTGTTAGACGAAAGGTAACTATAGATGGTGAATTCAAGAAACTGGGTGACCAATACAAATAATTATCAAACATTTACTTTTTATTTCTATATTTAGATGGTGGGTCTATTATATTTATTATTTAATCTCATACATGCAGTTGTGTTTACATTAATCCGATAAAACGTTTCCAAATCTCTGATTTTCTTCTCTTTTACATGGTAAAGTTAATCACCTGTAAGCTCATTTGCATTTAGCGACACCCACAAAACTCCATAAAAGGTAAAGTTCACAGTGAGCTGGGAAAAAAAAAAATAAAAGGTGCTCAGAGTAAAGACTGAGGCACAGAATCGCTATAAATAAATAATAATAATAATACTATGACTAATAATATACTAATAACAATGTTAGTATTATTAATGATAATAATAATATTAATAATAACAATATTACTGTGACAAACCGTGTCTGTTCTTTTGATTTAAGCATTATCCACTCAGAATAATGCTTATTAATTTCCAGAGAGTGGACCAATCAGACCACACCGTTCCTGTGTACTGTATATACACATGAATTCACTTTCAGTGAAGCCGTGTGTCCAGACGGGGCGCAGAATGACACATTAAAAGCCTGTCCAAAACGTGTTCATCTTTCATCATGTCAAACCAGCAAATACACACAAACACCGAACACGCTGTGAGTGTAACACACAAGTTTCTGGGTGTGTGTTCAGTCTGTGTCAGGGTTTCAGAGGGAGTTTTCACACAGGCTGCGCTGTTCACCGAAAACCCAGTGTAATGAACGAACAGCGAATCATATGAACACTAAACGATTCATGGCTGCATTTTAATGAAAACGTTACACAAAGACACTTCATCTCACAGCACGATAATCTACACAGATTCTCTCTCTCACACACACACACACACACACACACATTCAATAAAGGCTCTTTTGACAGATGTGTGAGCCAAGAGAGGTAAGTGTGTGTGTGTGTGTGTGTGTGTGTGTGTGTGTGTGTGTGTGTGTGTGTGTGTGTGTGTGTGTGTGTGATGTATGTGCAGCCAACCACGATGCAGGTTAGAGCCCTGTATGACTTCATAGCCGAAGAACAGGACGAGCTGAACTTCAGTGCCGGTGACATTATAGAGGTCGTGGACCAATCAGAATCCTTTTGGTGGATGGGACGACTACGAGGGAGCTCAGGACTTTTCCCCACCAACTACATCAGTCCTTTATAAGTGCATCGAGCCAAATTCATACATGTGATTATTTCATATTTCTTTTCATTAATTTATCACACAGGGACTTTCTCCTGTGTAATTTTTACCCAGAATTCTGAGATTGTGCCAGTTGTCCTGCTTTCCAAATAAACAGTTCCATTATTTAAGACTTTCTTATAATCACAGTGTTTCACAAAACAGCACAGCCGACATATAGTATACACACCCTGTGATGACTGAACAGCAACTGTGATTTATTTCTGATGTCACATTAAACCTTTTGTATGACACCCTGCGTCATGACAGCTGATCAAGTCTGGTGGTAATTAATTCATCTTATATTACAATAATAAAAAACAAACTTAATTACATTCATCACATGATAATTAAAGGTGCATTAGGTAAAATTAGGTTTTATTTATTTATTTTCACAACTCTAGATTTTTAAGATTTTTTACCTCTTTGTACAGGAATTTATTTATTTAGTTTTCTGTTTTTTTTAAGAAAAAAAGGGAAAGGAATAGAAAAGACGGCTGCACCCAGCAAGACATTCATTAAGCAAATAAACACAGTGAGTCAGCAATATGACGTGTTGACGATTCACTGGCAAAGTGATTTCTTCCATTTACTGGAAAATAAACAAACTTGCTATGGAGAAATAATAATAATAATAATATCATTAATAATAATAATAAACAATAGCAACCATTATAATTAATAATAATAATAATTAGTATTATTTTTTACTATAGTATTTACTATAGTAATAATAACAGTACAAAATATAGATAATAATATATAGATAAATAGATCAATAAAATGAATAGTACTACTACTAATAATAATTACAATAATGTTCATTTATTATTGTTGTTATTATTATTGTTATGATTATTATTATTAATAATAATAATAATAATAATAATTAATTTATTAAATGATGCTAATAATAATAATAATAACAACAACAAAACAACAATAATAATAAAATAACTGCCATGCGATAGTGTAAATAAATAAATATAATAATAGCAAAAAAATTAATTAATTAATTAATTAAATAATAGTATTAATAATATTAATAATAATAATTATTATTATATATATTATTATTATAATATTCATTAATTATTACTATTGTTTATTTATATATATATATATATTTATTTATTTTATTTTTTTATTAAACCAGCTTAAAGCAGTCAGAACACCATTAATTTAAGGCTGATTTTTGCTGTCAGGGAAACAGGATATTACACAGCAGCTATAAACAGTTCCTTCCTCAACAGTCTCTGTGTCTTCTGTCCTTTAAATTTTATTTACAAAATATCAATATAATTTTTTTTTTTAAGCAATTTTAACAAGAAACCCTTAAGTGCAGTGTACTCTGTCCTGAGATTAATAACTTACTGACTGTTACAACACACTTCCTGGAGATTAAATAAACTTCTCAACATACAAAACTTTACTACGTTTTTTTCCCCTGTTTATTATTAAACTTTTTGGTTTATCAGCAAAGAGCTCCCTCTGAATTAGATGGTCAATCAAATCACGAACAATCACATTTTCTATTAAGTGTATCAATAGAAACATTAAATTTTTAGCAGAGCACCAGAGCGGAGCACTATAGTCATGGACTACGGCTTGGATGGTTGTCCCGTGTCTGTCTGGTGTTCACGTGTGCCCACAACAGGAAATCCAACAAGGCTGGCATGTTGCTGAGTTAATGCTGATTGACTGTTATGTATCGCTGACTTCCATGATGACGGGCAGCAAAAATAGAGGCTCATACACCACCGTTCAGACTCGCACCAAATAAAAAACCACACAGTCTAACTTAGGTAGGCAGACAACCATGCCTATCTCATCCTACTCTGGGAAGAAGGTAGGGTTCACCCTGAACAGCTCGCTAGTCCATCACAGGGCCAACAAACACACACACCCACACACACACACACACACACACACACACACACGCACATAACCATTCTCACTCTCACTCCCTAGGGGCAATATAGAACAGCCAGTCAGCCAAATGTGGACTGTGGGAGGAGACCAAAGTACCTGGATGAAATTCAGGCAAGCACGGAAAGAACAAACTTCACACAGAAATGCCCTGGCTGAGCCCTAGATTCAAACCACTGACCTGCTTGCTGAGAACCACTATGCCACCGTGCCGCCCCAATAAAATACAAGTCAAAGTAAAGTTGGAAACTGACGCTTTTTGGTGGCATAGTGGGTAGCATGTCCGCCTTACAACAAGGTCCTGGGTACGATTTCCAGACTCAGGCATTTCTGTATGGTGTTTGCATGTTTTCCCCATGCTTGTGTGGGTTTCATCCGGGCACTCCAGTTTCCTCCGACAATCCAAAGGCATGTGCAGTAGACTAACTGGCGGTTCCAGATTGCCCCTAGGTGTGTGTGAGTGTGAACGGTCGTGTGTTGAACTGTAATGGTCTGGCGAGCTGTTCAGGGTGTACCCCGCCTTCGCCCAGAGTCGGCTGAGATAGGCACCGGCCTCCCCACGGCCCTGGTAGGATTAGTGAGTGAGTATGTTCTTTAGTGTCCCAACATTTTCTGATACACTATGGTCTTCATTCATTCATTCTAATTAGGGTCGCGGAAAAGCAGGCGCCCATCTCAGCCGACTCTGGGCGAGGGCGGGGTACACCCGGGACAGCTGG
>JBCNYH010000008.1:21986272-22013417 GCA_039654325.1 Tandanus tandanus | reverse complement strand
GTGTGTGTGTGTGTGTGTGTGTGTGTGTGTGTGTGTGTGTGTGTGTGTGTGTGTGTGTGTGTGTGTGTGTGATGTCTATATGAGCAGCTGCAGCAGTCAGAAGGTTAATGAATCACTGTGTAAAACCGATCCAATTAGTGTGCGAGTCTTTCAGCACGACCCTTGAACAACTCACAGACACATAGAGTTAAAATCAGACCAGACGACAGACACGTGTGTGATAATTATGTGAACACAGCTGAAGACTCAGACATGTAGATAAACACAGACTCCACACAAACACACACATAACTGTAGTGCAGCGCTTCGATTGTTGACCTAGTTCAGGAGGCAGCATGTCGCTTCGTGTTACTTACTCAAGCAACTCGCTGTTCTTGCGCACACAGACACACACACACAAACACAAATTTCAGCTAAATCTCAGCTAAATTTCCCCCCCAGGCCTCTTCAGAGTCGTTCACCTCTGTTTGAGTCATGATTCGTTCATTCATTCATTCCGACTTCTTCATTGATTCCCTCAGTTTGTGGATTTTCTTGTTAGGACTCATTCACTCATTCGTTCATGTAACGGTTCACACACTTACTTCTCAATCCATTAGCATGGTGTTGGAGATGTTGAGAATTACTCTGAAATTTAGAAATTAATTTATTAAGTGATTGGATTAGACTCGTTTATATTATTGTTTCCTGATTCATTCACTGGGCAAATAAACGATTCATTCATTGATTCACTTACTGCTTCATTCATTGATTCACTCACTGATTCATTCACTCACTGATTCATTCATTGATTCACTTACTGATTCACTCACTCATTGACTTACTGGTTCATTCACTCATTCACTCACTGCTTTATTAATTGATTCACTCACTGATTATTTTACTCACTGATTCCCGAATCATTTGTTTGCTGATTCAGACTGTTTAAATTTCTTTCGGCGAACTGCGTGTGTAAGCTTTGATCTTAACCTTTGTGTTAAAATTAACTTAGAGCTCACCCATGCTAACCAATCCTCCGCTTAAAAAAAAAACCCTGAATGACCTCTTCAACGTGATGCCTGCTGTGGTTCCTTTCGGGTTACAATGCTGAAACATAAACCTTATACAACTATTGAGGCAGATCACACACACACACACACACACAGTTAATCTCTTCTGTTATTTCAGCTTAACCTTGATAAATAAATCAAAACATGCTCTTCAATAATTAACAAGGCTTTTACCACACACACACACACACACAATTTCTAAAACCCCACATTTTCACTATGGGAGTCAACACACTCACATTTCAAACACACACACACAATATACTGCCACTTCCCTAGGAGAAGTGTGTGTGTGTGTGTGTGTGTGTGTGTGATTATCCACTGTAAACTCCTCCCGCTTAGCAATCGAACATTTTATGAGAAATGCTCTGAGGGCTCGTACTCCCAAAAGCAGTTTGGAATACAGCCAGTAGATATCCATTTTCAAGCTCTCTTTCAAATACACACACACACACACACCCCTAAAAATTCACTGTGCCCACACAGCTCTCCAATATGCTATCACATCGTAAATACTTTCCTGAAGCGGCCACGTCCCAAACCACATGCAGCTGCACTAAAAGGTGTCTCAAAATATTTGGCATTATGGAATTTTGGCACACTATCGAGTGCACCAGTGTGTGCGTTGAGATGGAACCACAGGGATGGACCGCTGCCATGGTAACCAGGAAAGCATAACTATTTTTTTCTGTTGCCTACTTAGCTGATTAGCTAATACTTCTTGCTGAAGCGTGTGCACTACAGGGAGTGTGCCACTAATTACCCAAACTTTATACTGTGTAGTGATATAATGAGTGACCAGCTCACTCACAGTGAAGGAGGCGTGGCCTCTGTTCTTAATGTCAGTTTCACAGTGAAGGGGCGTGGCCTCAGTTTCTTCTCTCAGTCTTATAGTGAGGGAGGCGTGGCCTCTGTTTCTGATGTCAGTCTCACAGAAGACACGTGGAGATGAGTGTGTGATTTTGGACAATGACCGTTATTCTCTGTGTGTGTGTGTGTGTGTGTGTGTGTGTGTGAGATATGATAATTTCTGATTTATGTGCTGTGAAGACCAAAATGCAAATAATTTTCTCTCTTACACACACACACACACCCACACACACACACCCCTCCTCCATGGTGCCCTTGTGCCTCTGAGACCCATTACTGCCAATTAGGCCTCCAGCTTCAGCTAAAACATAATGGCTACACACTCACACACACACACACACACACACTTTTCCCTCTTTGCTCCAGCTCATTACCGCCATACTGTATAAATTACCAAAAGCCACAATAGGTTAATTAAAAATGATTTCCCAAAGGAAGCAATATACACCTACACACACACACACACACACACACACTGTAAACCTAGGTGCAGTGTAAGGATATTAATGCATTTAGCCTGTGACATCATCGAGCTCGTTCAACTTCCAGGTTTGTTCCTGTAATGATCACATTTTTCTCTAATCAGTTAAAAACAAGGCTGCAAGGCTTCTCACACACACACACACACACACACACGCGTGCACACAGAATATAAACCTAAGATACACGTTAAGAGTAGGAGGTTAATTTCAGAAAAGGTTCCAGGTGGAACCCATTTAGAAGGTTGGAACCATTAGCCCGTGACGACGACGAACACACCTATGATGTAGTAGTCGTGCAGGTTCTTGAACTCGTGGCCCCACAGGTTTGGGGAGAACTCCTGGAACTTGATGGTGAAGCGTGTGTCGGCGTTGGGTTTGTCGCAGGTGAGCAGCAGGTTGGAGTCTTCGCTCAGCTCGCACCTGTCTGCCTGCTCGCGCTGCGACACAAGGTACAACTTATAGAACTCATACTGTGGCGGGGACGAGGGAGCGGGACACACCAGGTCCAAACGGTCCCCCATCTGAGGGTAGAGCACATAACCTCGCTCGTCTCCAAACCTGCGCACACACACACACACACACACACACAGAGAGAACATAGCAAATATTGAATATAATAAATAGAGACTCAGTAAAAGGGGTGTGGCCTCTGTTTATTAGTCTCAGAAAGGGGTGTGGCCTCTCTTCATCCATCAGTAAAGGAGGTGTGACGTCAGTCTATCGTTATTAGGAGGTGTGGCCTGTAGCAGACTCAGAGAAAGGGGTGTGGCCTTAGTCTCAGTAAAGGTGGCATGGCCACTATCAATTTCAGAAAGGGGTGTGGCCTCTCAGTCTACCAGGTTCAGTAAAGGTGTGGCCTCTGTCCGTTTCTGGGAAAAGGGGTGTGTACTCTCTTAGTCTCAATAAAAGTGGTGTGGCTTCACTTCATCAGTAAAGGAGGTGTGGCGTCAGTCTATCGGTATTAGAAGGTGTGGCCTTAGTCTCAGTAAAGGGGTGTGGCCTCTAAGTCTGTCAGGTTCAGTAAAGATGGTGTGGCATCAGTCTCAGTGAAGGTGACCTCATCCACCATTTTGGAAATGTTCCATTTGGAAAAGCACTGCCTTCTGGGTAAATTTTAGAAATAGTCCAGAATTAATCATTAAACAAACCCAGGACGAAACTCAGCATAAAAAGAGTCAAGGAGAAAGATTTATAACTGGAGACACAGAATTCCAAAGATTATGAGGTCATGACCCTGAACGCTCTGATTAACCCCAAAGGAATAATCTGACCTTTGACCTGTGGCGTTATCAGGAGTGCATCAGGAGAGTTTGACTAAATAGGACGAGGCCATAGGAGGCATTAAACGTATGAAAACGTAAACAGAATGAAAACAGGACTAACTGAGGAAGACTGAGTAACCATGGAAACCTTGATTGACAGACTGATATTTGTGTGTGGGTTTAATGCCACGTCTGGCCTTTTATTCCCAGCACAATCTTTCTCTTCTACCTACGCGCAAACACCACGTGCCCTTTGGTGCTCTTGAGTGTGTGTGTGAGAGAGGGGGATGTGAAGGTGTGTCACCGTGTGTACCATCTTAAATAAGTGTGTGTGTCTGTGGTGTTCAATCAAAGTTTAGTAATGTTAAGTACTGATGAGTGACAGAAGTGAGAAATCACCCAGCATTAATTCCTTATTATATAATCAGTCTCGTTAAGCTCGTTCAGGTGTAAGATGGAAAATGCCGCAGTAAAAATGTCATCAATAAACAAGAACAAATCTAATAATCAACCAGTAAATCTCAATTCTTTCAGAAGAACAAACAGAAAATACTGAAGTAAACAAATAAATAAATAAATAAATAAATTACGATCTTTGATGTATCATTAAATTCTGAATCGTTTCTTCCGCCGTTGCTACGCTATCATAACGAGCTCGGGCTCTGACACCGTGTCGGCTGTATTAGTGCAGGTCAGGGGTTTTATATAAATATTACAGATGTGCTGGTAGAATAAAATCCACCGAGGCTGAACTTCACTGAGCACTGACAGGACAGTTAACATGCTACTCTACCTCTTTACCTCCGACAAAAACGCTGGTGTGGCATTTAACCAAGTGACATTTCCTCAGGGGGGCACGACAGTGTTGGGAACGACGCTGAAATCAAGTGATTAACCTTAATACACCTCTCTATATATGCTTGTGTTAATGACCAGAAATCATATTTCTTTCAGTCAGGACAAGAAAATGTCCAGTTAAATAGAGACACAAAACACAGAATGGTGTATAAAGCACACTGGGAGACACAAGAAAAAAGAGAGATACAAAGACAAAAAAAGACAGAGAAAAGAGACACAGAGAGAAAAGAGAGACACCGAGAGAGACACACAAAGAGAAAATAGACACATGCACCCAAGAGAGACAGAGAGAAAGGAAGAAATACAGAGAGTCAAAGAGGGACAAAGACCGGGACAGACAGGAAAAAGACAACACACACACACACAAAGAGAGAGAGAGAATTTTTCTCAGCAGGTTTTCAGATTTTTTTTAATCTGATAATTTTTTTATAGAATACACACATGACCTCAAATCAAATGTGTGTGAAGTGTCACACTCGTGGGTTTTGGCTGTGTTCTGGTGTAAAGTGGGTTTAAAACGAGCTTCAGACTGAAGGACAATGATGAGATTGAGAACCTGTGATCTAGCTGTGTGTGTGTGTGTGTGAGAGAGAGAGAGAGAGAGAGAGAGATTAAGGTGGTCACCGAGTGTTGTTTAATGTGTTTATCAATGTTGTGTAATTGTCTCAGTGATGCAGATAATCAGCACATTCCAGAACAATGACCGAACCCCTCACAGAAACACACACACATACATACACACACACTCTTAACAGGTCCGTATGTCGTGTGCTGGTTATGGAGACGAGTTTTATAGAAAAATATGTTTGATATGTTTTACCATTTACAGCGGAGTCTTTTAATAAAAGTTCTGCAAATGATATTAAATATAATTTATAAAGGAGAATTGAGAAGCAGGTAGAGATGACAGGAACGCTACGCTAACGCCAATAATCACTCTTTACATCAGTGATGAGCAGAAAAGCATCAACATTAAGGATAAAACCCGGAGGAGGAAAATCTGGCTTTATAAACTCTGAGCCACTCTCACTTCTGCGGCTGGACTCTCTCTCTCTCTCTCTCTCTCTCTCTCTCTCTCTCTCTCTCACACACACACACACACATATATATATATATATATATATATACATATACAAATGACTGATGATGATGATGACGGGGTGATGGTGATGGTGACGACACAAACACACTTAATGGGAAAGTTAAAAGATAAATCTAAAAATAAACATCTCAGGTATCTAGAGAACAGCGACGTAAAATAACTTTCAATTCTCTCTCTCTCTGTTTATAGTACATCTATCACTCTCTCTCACACACACACACACACACACACACGTACAGCATCGCTGGGGGATTTGGCTGATTCTCATTCTCTTTAACGTTTGTGAATAAAATGTCAGACAGTCTGAGCGGTACGTGAGAGTGTGTCGGAGAGAGAGAGAGAGAGAGAGATAAAGTAGAGAAGAGAGACAGATGATAGCAGGATTTGGAACAGTGAAACAAGACGACAACAGTTAAAGATGACACAGAAATGATTGGAGATAAAAAACAGTCCGTCTGTTTGTTTTTCACCATGTGGTCATGATCACCTTCATTATACCCCAGAGAAAGAGAGAGAGAGAGATGGGGGGGAGATAAGAGAGAGTGAGCGAGAGATGGGGAGTGATAGAGAGATGTGGGGGGAGAGAGAAATGAGAGATGGGGAGTGATAGAGAAAGAAAGAGAGTGAGAGATGTGGGGGGGAGAGATGGGGAGTGATAGAGAAAAAGAGAGATTGAGAGAGTGATGGGGAGTGATAGAGAGAGAGATGTGGGGGGACAGAGGGAGAGAGAAATGTGGGGGGAGAAAAAGATGAGAGTGAGCGAGGGATGGGGAGTGATAGAGAAAGAGAGAGAGAAAGAGAAAAAGAAAGAGAGGGAGATTGAGAAAGTGAGAGAGAGAGAGAGATAAGAGAGAGTGAGCGAGAGTTGGGGAGTGATAGAGAAAAAGAGAGAGAGAAAGAAAGAGAGAGTGAGAGAATGAGCGAGATGGGGAGTGAGAGTTTTATTACATGTAATGATGGTTTATGATAAAATTCTTCATCTGGATAAATATTTGAGGATCTATTACACATCCAGTAAAGTCCTCATAGGTGTGGTCAAATATTCAAATGAGCACACTGAATTGCCACTCCCCCAACACCAACCCCTTGATGCTCCGCCAACCACAAGCAACTAAAGACAGAATCAGGATTTAACCTCCATGAAACAACCTCACAGGTATAAAGATGCACAACAGCTGTCCTCGCTAAGTTAGCTTTCTTTCACTAAGTAAGTTAAGCAGTACGTATAACCGTTTATCAGTACATCTCCTGCAGTGTCGACTCCTGAGTACTCGCGTCAGCCATGTTTTTCTCTGGGTACAAACGGTTTGAGTAATATCTCCCATAATGCCTCTGTGCATTATCAGCCTCAAGGAGTGAAAAGGGAAAAGAGGAGGTAATGAAATGAGGTGAGAACAAAGTGAGAGTGTTAAAAGATGACAAAATGAACAGATGACAGGAGGAATGAAGTGTGTGTGTGTGTGTGTGTGTGTGTGTGTGTGTGTGTGTGTAATCCCTGGACAGGTTTGCTGATGATTGATCGTTCCATATGAAAGGATAATGGAGAGCTGGAGGATGGAGGATCACACACACACACACACACCTCTAAGCTGGGGTCAAGTCGTACAATCCATTTTACAAAGCTATCAGAACCTTCGTGTAACTACGACACACTTGGTCAGGGCCAAAACTCTGTGTGTGTGCAACAGAGACCCAAATTATTTTCAGGAAAAGATTTTTTGAGTCACAAAGATGAACGAATCAGAATCAGTTCCCCACTGCATGAGTCATATTTGTAATTGAGTGCTGAATCTCATGCCTTCTTGATTCAGTGAATCAATTTGGTCAAGATCAGGATTCACTTATCTGTTGTTCATCTGAACAGGGTTCGATTCAGTGAATCATTTTTGTCATGACTGAGATTCACTCCTCTCTTGATTGGTGAAAGAGTATGACTCAAGTGAATTGGTTCATTTGATACAGAGTCACTTATCTCATTCAGTCAACAAATAAGGGAGTCAGTTTGTTATTACTGAGTTTGGTTCTTTATTGTTCAGTGAATCAGTATTTGAATCAGTTAGTTTGCTTTGTTACGAGACGACGAACAACTCGACAGAACCACCTAACGGGACGCATCGATTCAGTGCTCCATGCTGAACTGAAGTGAATTGAGTGAATCAAGTGATTCATTATGAATGTACAACGGAGCCTGAAGTGAGAGAATAAATTATCATGCCATAGTCTTTAGATTTACTTTATCGTGTCATAAAACATCCATAAATTTTATCTGAGCTGTTTTAACACAGACATCTCTCTCTCATTCTCTCTCTCTCTCACCCTCTTTTCTTTATTCTTTTACATTTTTTAATCTGCTTTGATAAGTGCTCGTGTCTGATGCAACTTGAATGAAAACAAGCAGATCGTCTACTTCTATCCTCATTAAAATGAAAAATCCAGACCTTCTTCAGACTTTGTTTTCTTGCATACATTTTTTTAAAGGTCAATAATCGCATCATGACGTAGGAAAAGGACGTGATGTGATACGCATTAAGGACGCACCTGGCGCAGAGAAAAAGGACGGGGAGCCAAAGGACGATTCTGATCTTCAATGTCTTTAATGTACGTCTGGACTTTTTCAGGAAATCGCAGGCCCTTCGATCCTCGACCTTCCTGATCTCTACCTGATCATCCATCACGATAATAAGCATTAGTAATATCTACAAACCCAGAAAAAGCTCTGCCCTTCTCCTCCTGCGCTCTCCAGCTCCAGGGTAAATCAGCTCTGTGATGACGGCTCATGCCGGGCTCCCTCATTTATTATTATTTTTGCTGCCGGAGTAATGGATCATCCTGCACATACCACACTTTTTGGTTTAGAAAAACGTGTATGGCTTGTCTTAGAATCGCGCTCTGTTCACTCTACTGACAGAAACAGGTCATTTAGAAACGCAGATGGGCGGGTGGTGGTTTTTTGGGGGACTACCCCTGATTTGTTCATGCATGTGATTCAATTAAAAAACAAATCATTTCACTTCTTTCCAAAATGGAGGAAATCTGTATGTTTACACTTCACTTCTACTAACCTTTAGCACATTTACGACTGCATATAGCACATCAGAATTAGCATGCAGAGCAGCGTTGTTAGCGCTGTGTGTGTGTGTGACGTGAGTAAACATGTTGACCTTTTCAGGAACCCAAGGAACATCTTGCCCAGTTTGCGCTCGACCTTCATCCTGGTGAATTCCAATGTTGCATTCCAATGTTGTATTTAAAAACATTCCCGCGACTCCTGAGAACAAACACAAAACTCGGGAATTCCATCCCAGACATTCGGACGTGGCGTGACTCTACTCGCGTCTGGTAGATTTTAAATGATGGTCATTGTGAGTCCAGATTTGGTGGAACTCGTCTGCTTTGCTAGGACTCAAAGATGTCCTTGGACATCAGAACCTCATGCTAAAGGCTAATGCCGTCTGAGCTGGTAAAATGAAAGCGACTTGAATATTAGGGAGTGATGGACGTTCACTGGATGAACGGACTGTTGTTTGCAGTGCTTGAGTTCTGAATTGTGATTGATTAGATGTTGATAAATGTTCTAGAACAGCAGCTCTGACAGTAGTGCAAGATTATATTAACGTACTTGTTCGGATACGTTATCGTTTCTATAGTAACAGCTCATTCGGAGCGGGCGCTCACCATAAACAGATCAATAAAGGTGTGTTCAGGTAAAAATTAAGTTGGATGCTTTTCAAAAATAACAAAAATGTTCCGTTTTTTTGTTGTCATGGCAGTTTTTTTGACGGTTTTTCAACAAAAAAAGTAAAATCAAGCAAAATATTAACGCTATAAAATACCTGAGGGTTAAACGTAGCTGAAACATCGGCACGTGTGAGTTTATTCCATCATGATGTGTTTAATAAAGTTTACAGCGTTTTTACTTTCTGTGGTTTCGTATCTGAGGTGGTTTCGTATCTGAGCTGGTTTGTACCACGATAACCTCATTTAATATTGGAATATTAGCTCATTAATATGCAAATAAAGAAAAAAAGAGTCGTTATATCATCTGTACTATAATAATTATAATTGACTGTTTATATTGTGGTGTTTATTTACTCTTGATTCCCCTCACCACTCTAACAGCCAGTGAAATATCTTGATCATGTGACGATGGATAACACCACAATTCGCCAACATTAGTGCAAGGCAACGCGACGCTAATCAAACTAGCATTCAGTCTGAACTTGCGTCATATCAGAAGCTCTGATATAAAAGATATTTCAAGTGTGAGGCAAAAATGGGAATCTGCTGAAGACCACGGTGGAGATGATGGAGCAACCACGTACCTACTGTTCAAAGAGGTCCAGTAGATGGGCTCCAGGTTGGCTGCCATGACCGTTAAACTCTCCATGAGGAAAATAACTAACAACGTCAGTCCACAAGGACATTCGGAGAGTTTCTGAGCTCCTCTCTCCATCCTGCAAAAGAAATCCGAGGAGGAGCAAGCGAACCTGGTAATCTGCAATCAAGGAAAATTAGAGCACGTTCATGAGCTGCTTCAGTGTTCGGAGTTCATTATCCTTCAGAACGTGAAGCTCGGGAGATCCTTCAACATGTGAAGCTCGGGAGGTCCTTCAGAACGTGAAGCTCGGGAGGTCCTTCAGAACGTGAAGCTCGGGAGGTCCTTCAGAACGTGAAGCTCGGGGGGTCCTTCAGAACGTGAAGCTCGGGAGGTCCTTCAGAACGTGAAGCTCGGGAGGTTCTTCAGAACGTGAAGCTCGGGAGGTCCTTCAACATGTGAATTTAATCACATCCTTTTAGAGCCTGTTTGGAAAGTTCATGAGATTATCCAGATCCCTTAATACGTCAAATTTATAAGACCTTTTAAAGCACCATGTTTGAAATGATTAAGTAAACAATTATTAAATCCTATATAGTGAGGTGTGAAATGAAAACCCCCTGAAGCGAGAAACTCAAAAACGAAGGCTAAAAAGACTCGGAGGATGAATCTGTAGATGTTCTTTACAGCAAGTTCCTCAGCAGAGGAACCTGGTGATTCTTCTGATTTCTGGTGTCAAAGTGAAGAAAATGTAAGAAAACATTCCAGAAAGTTCTCCATCTTTCACCTTTATTAAGTTATTAAATCCATTTTATTCCCTTAGAAGAAAACGAGAAGACAGAATCAGTTTTCTTTCAGAAGAAAGAGAAGAATGTTCAGCGTTTATTTCCTGGAACACTTTTAAAGAGGATAAACAGGAAAGTGTTGGTGGAGATCTGATGATCCTTCAGACTGACTGGAATAAAAACTACTTTACTTTTTTACCTCAGATAAACATCAACGTTTCTGTCACAGACCGCTGCTATCTTCACCAGCACTTCTGAAATACCAGAGAAAATGTCCGTAAGGTGTCGGTACAGAAGACTGAGTGGAATAAAGACCACAATTCATCCCAAATTCACCTCAGAACCCCTCAAAATAAAACAGAAATCCTTCCGAGATTCTGAGTAATGCGCAGCTCGTGCAGGAGCTCGCGCCGCTCTGTGTTCCCGCTCAGCGCTCGCGCACTACTCTTGATGATGGGCGACTCGTGCACGGAAAGAATCACTTTTGCTTTCTGAACGACTCTTTTACAAAGGAGTCGATTCTCCGAGTTCTATTTCGAATCTATTCGCGCTCTCTCTCTCTCTCTCTCTCTCTCTCTCTCTCTCTGCGTGTCTGTGTCGGTTCCTTAAGAAGAGGAAGAAGTAATTTTTGAAATTAAGGGTATCGATACGTTACGGCGTTGCTAGGATACCAACCCTTGACAGACATAAACAGCGCCATCTTGTGGTAATTAAGCATATTAACTTTTCTTTGGCTGTTCCTGTAGAAAATTCCTCTGATTTCAAAGAACTGACCTAAAATTACGTTGAAAAATCATTATAAATTAAATAATGTACATTTTTATATCTTGCTAATCTTCGCTAATAGCCTGACTAGCGGTTACCTTAGCATTTGTGAGGTAATAAAACACCTTGACTAAAGCTGATGAAGGTATTTTAATGACCATAAATTATAAATGTATTAGTATATTTATTGTTATGAAGTCGATGATGATGATAAACAACGCAGATTTAAACTGATAGCCTTTAGGTTTCTGGATAAAATGGATCCATGAATCATATCACACCGTTCTCTTATAGGATTCGTTCAAACGAATCGAATCAATTTATAATAAAGCTCAAGAGAATTACTAAATGAATTGCCCCAAAAGTTGTTGAATCTTTATATTGGTTTAGTAATAAGAAAATGTGGTTTGTGTCGCCCTCTTGTGGCCCATCAGTGAAGTTACACCTACTTTAAAACTCCCTCGGTCCTGTTTGGTGTAATATTGAATGATGTTTATGGATTAATGCTGAAATTCTGAAGAGTGCAGCTTTGTTTAAATAGTGGTCTCAGCAGGGAAACAGGTAAAAGCTTTCCAGCTTAATTTTGTAAAGCAGGGCTTGTTTTGCTGAATTGCTTAATGTGGGTTTGTAAACTTTTAAGCCTGAGGTTTTTTGAAAAATCCATATTATGGAGGATGAGTAAATAATACCTGCCAGATTTTTGTTGTGTGTAAACAGTGAGCATGGAATGAAAAGGCAGAAAACTATTTCAACTTTTAAAACCTTTATTTTCTTTTTAACGTATTTTGTTCTTCTCAAAGCAAAAAAACCTCCACTAGCCCCGCCCTGTGTCGATGCGTCCACTCATCTGCCATAGCTACTGGAGCATGAGCGGGGCTATTATTTACTTTTCTGCTAAAACAACTTGCAAACTTTGATAATACCTTAAAACTTGCTATAGCGTGGAGTCAGTATTTACAGAGTCGAGTGGAAATGTCCCATCGCTGAGGGCGTATCTGCATCCAGAGTGTTGATACACACTTGCATGAGCTCACAAGTCAAGATAAAATTATCCACTGTACATTTTAAGGCATGACAACAAAAACAGGGAAAGGTTTTTTTTTTTTCTTCAAGAAATATAAAGAAAATGTACATTATATACAAAAAAAGGGTGGAGCTTAACTTAAAATCCGATCCTCCTGTAAGACATCGTACGTTAACATTTGTCAGCTTGAGCTAGCGACGTGAACGTAGCACACTGATAATGTTGGTTAGCGTTGACGTTACTTCACAGGTAGTTAGTATTGTGTGGAAACATTTTTTAAACAAGCTGGATAACGCTGGGTAAACAAAAAAACTAAATACAGTGATGTCATAATTAACGTGTTTATCCCAAGCTCCACCCACATACAGATCACAAACCCAAGAGTAGGAAATTTAAAGTAACGAACAAAAACATATCATCAGGGAGGAAGAGAAAGAGCCGGCATGTGCCAATAAACCTTTTACCCATGAATAATTACAATATTTTTAGTAAAACAAACAATCAAAAAACCCACTTTGCTGTAAAAATCAACCGACAGCGCGAATGTCTTGTACGCTATATATCGCGATGTATCGTCTAACCGCTGATCGGCACACGCCTTGAACACAGAGAAAGAAGGTGTGTGAGAAGACGAGAGGATTCAGTTCGGAGGGATCAGAAACCTCGGATGTCCGGACGGTGACGTCCTTTTTCCAGTTGAAATCAGGCTTTGATCTCTGGGACGCTGTTCAAGCAAAGAGACATCGGTTTAGGACACAATTAACAGGTTCACACGCTAACTGCTAACACATGGGTGCGCAGCTGTTAATGAAACAGTTACCGCTGAAGTCAGAACAGAACACTGACTGATTATCTTCCTGCTAATAATCCGACAACTCTGATTATTTATTAAACGTCTTCATCGTCCTTTCTATTCGTTTCTTACATTTAATTTTCATTCTCACATCTCTCACCGGCTGCTCTTTATTCATGCTAGTGAGAAACTGCAAAGAAATCTAAACTCCTGTCCTGAATACATCTGCGAAATCTTGACAGCTTTATCTGTGACACTGGAGACTCCTTCCAAGCACGGTATATTGAAATGAGTCTTAGTTTACCTGTACCTTCGGATGAGTGGTTACCATGGTAACAATAACGTATTAGATAGAATGAGCATAAATACAAACCAAACGAGTTGCCAGTATTGGTTATGGGTGCAGTGCCAAAACTTTGTGGTATGTATGGTAGGTGATTTGAGCATCATCTGTATGAATAAGAATCTGGTGCGTTACCTTTCCTCTCGCTAAAACCCTTGGCATCCACTTGTTCCTTTTCCCCTGAGGACCTGCAGCAGTCTCTCTCTCGTGCGCGCGCAATGTGGCATTTCTCATCCACTCAGTAAAGGAACTTCCACCCTGATGTTCTTTACAAGTTCTCCACCCAATGTCCTGCTGTGGAGGTTTCTGAGAAACGTTCTGTTTAAACAGTTTCAAAAGCTGTCGGATTTTCTTTCTTATGATGAAGACGACTCGAGGCAGGTCCTCACCGTTACGGGTCCACTACTCCAGAAGTTTGAACGATGCAGATCACTGAAAACTGCTGAAGACTCGAGTCCACTCCTCTGAGATGTAGGAGACTCCTATGTTTCATGTTCCAGGGGTTTTTTCTGCTCCAGAACGTAGTATGAGGTGAAGTCCACTCCTCCAGGAGAACCATGTCCTCACGCATGTTAACGTTATTGCTATTTTTTACATTTACCTAGGTTTCTTATTTTAATTCTTCTTCTGCAAAAATATACTCCAGAACCAGAAAAAAAAAAAAAAAAGAGAAATGCATTTCATTTCCTCGAGCTCAAGTACCGGTGGTGGTAATAATAATCCCCCTCCTCCTCCGCCCCAGGCTTCAGAAGTCTCTCTTAACTGAAGATTAGGGCGGAAAAAAAACCCCAAAGAAAAAAAAGCTACACGGTGCACGTCCTTGGCTCTGATTGGCCCGAGGTTCACTGCTGGAGAAAGTTCTGGAAGATCAGCAGGACATTTTCTTTTGAAAACATCTCGTATTTTTTCTTAGCGAAGTCCCATCTCACTTGCGTGCTTACTGTGACGCACCATTACACATTTTAGGAATACATTCATCTGGAATAAACTTCCCAAAGTTTGTTTACAAAAAAACAACAACAACAACAACAACAACAAAAAAAAAAAAATCGATATGATAAAAAGGTAGCAGCCTTGAAAGTGCTCCAAATCAGATCAGATCACAGAGAGTTCAAATACTTTGTATGCAACAATAAAAAAATAAATCCATCATTCTTTTTTTTTTTTTAACAGCAATGAAAAGTAAGGTTCTCTCTCCCTCACTCTCACTCACACACACACACACACACACACACACTCAAAAGGCAATTATTTCACATGTGGTCCTCCAAAACAGCGAGATAACGCTACACAGTTTTGTGGCGTTTTAAAGAGAACAGAAGAGCTACATGCTGTCAGCATCGACTCCCTCACATGAAGCACACTCGATCACTCCACACCGTCCAAAACGGCTAGCACGTTAATGCTCTCGTTAGGAGAGGAACCTGAACACGTTAGCGTTTAGAAGTGTCATGTAATCACACCCGGAATGCGTTTTCTCCCTAAAAGTCTGCACTCTGTAAATCGAGCTGATGGAGCAGGTACGAGGGCGAGGCACAGCCAAGTCATCAAGGGTATGTTCATAACGGGATTGGAACGAGACCTGACATGAACGTCCTCAAAAAAGACAAAGGGAAAAAAGTCAATACTGCACCACAAACACGTGAAAAGCCGCCTAGCACGCGCTCTCTCTCTCTCTCTCTGCAACACTCTCACACACAATACAAAAGTTTCTCTTACAGAAAATAAAAACATGGCGTTTCCTTTACATGTCTCAGTAATAAAGTTCTTTGTGCAGACTTTTCTTCAAAATCGCTCTCTCTCACACACCAAAAATACAATTGACCTAATCTAACTTTTTTTTTACTTTTTCACTTTTCATAAACAAGTGCAAATGTTCAAGTTTTTAAATTTTATAGCTTTCGTAAGAAACCCCCCCCCGACAGTGTTTGTCTTTTGAGAGCGTGTTCACACTCCAGTCTGGCTAAACCATCCACACACATCCACACACACACACACACACTGTTCTACACATAATATACTGTATGTAACGATATATTCACACAAAAAAAGACAAAAACTCTTTCAAATATTGAAACTCTGGTAATAAAGTGCAAGTAGCTTAGTTAAGGTGCTTTAGACAAAGAGGGGTGAGCGCTCCGTCAGTCCACGCCCCCTTCCTCTGATCCACTCCCCATCCTCGTGAGTGAGTGAGAGAGACAGAGGGAGGGAGGGAGGGAGGGAGCAGTGCACATTCATTTGCTAGTTTGCTCCAGGTTAAGGCCTCAGGTAAACTCAAGTAAGGTTCCGCCGGATAAGTAATCCTCCACTGCCTCCATCTCTCCCAGCATCATCCGCTCGCTCGAGCCCAAAAAAGAGTAACCTGTGGCGCCACACACACATACACACACTGCTGTTTTTATATGTGGTCGTAATTATTGTTAATGAATCTCTGCTTAAACATGGAAACAAGCTGAGCATCTGGGGGTCACTTCGATAACAGGCGTTGCTATAGCTACAGTGTAAGTTACGTTAAACACCACAGGAGGAGACTGGTGTGTGAGTGTGTGCGTGTGCTTCACTAACCGAGGATGCTGGGATCGGAGTGAAGCATCATGCTGGATTTCTTCTTCATTTTCCCGCCCTGGCTGTCATACACGCCGCCACTTTTACTCATGTGACTCGTCTGGAACACTGACTGCAAGTGAGACACACCATAGCTTGGTGTTATAAACATGTTTCTGTACAGATATGCTGCATGTTAACATGTTCATCCACTTAAAAGAAATGAAGACTCACCTGTAAGGGAAAGTTTATATTCAGTCCTGCAATCTCCTTACACAACTGTAAACACACACACACACACACACAAAGAAATACATGACATGGTTAAAGTTCATAAGTGAATGCTGATGCTGGATCCAAAGACCAAGCTGGTTCCTAAGCTGCTGTTAGGTGGTTGGTATGGTATTTTTACATGACCCTAAGTGTTTGCTAGGTTGTAGCTAAGCAATATGTTGGATTGCTATGATGTTGCTAGGCAGTGGATATGGCTATACAGGTCTTTGTTCAGGACGCAAACTGTTTGGTACGCCCCCTACTGTTACACACATGGAGTGCACTATTACAGTACACCTCACGTTTCACACGTATTTCTTTCACATTTCAAAAGTTTTCACACTCGCCATCATAACGCCACCCCAACATATCAAAAACCTCTTCTCTGTTACTGGTGCGTACATCAGCGCTGAGAGAATTTTTTAGTCTCTCTTCTCCAGATCATATTCGCATACAGGGCACTGGAGCCTATCGCAATTTCCGTGGAGCCAATCAGCACGCTTTATGCAATTAAGAGCTGAAGAAACATAGGGGAACGTAAATAATACTCTCTCGGCTCAACATAGTAACGAGAGGAGCAGGTTTATAGCCACCGCCATCTTGAAATTGGTTTGAAAAACTGCAAACAAAAACTACAGTCTGTAAGAGATGTTTTACTGCTAATGGCGACACGAGGAGAAACACTCCAAACTTCTCATTTTACTTCTCATTCGTTTTACTCTTTAACATAAAACACAACACCCTCTCATTACTGGTCCACATCTCTCACTGCAGGAACAGGAACTTGGTAGTTTTATATTTTATTCTGCACAGACCTTGTGTACCCTGTTTATTTAAAATACACAAGGTGAAGCATGTACAGGCTGCCAAAACTAAGAAGCAGCACCTTTCTCCTTCTTTCTTCAAGTTTATTATATAGAGAGATTTTATTTTTAAATATTTTTTCTTTAATTGAGGGAAAGCAAAACTGACATCAATGCAGTCCTGTTGCTATGGGAGCTCAGGTGCATCGGGGTGGTGGATATGGTGATCAGGTAGTTGCTATGGTGTTGCTAGGCAGTTGTGAAGATATCCAACACACACACACACACACACACACACACACCTGCTGTTGCTGTCTCTGTTGGTTAACTTTTTGTTTGGCTCGGCGCTCCAGGAACTGCTTGGCAAACTCTTTGGCTTCAACCGTGTCACCAAGGTACGAGCGGATGAAATCGTGAACATCGTACGGCGACTCGACTTCCTTTAGATATGCCACGATGGTTGCCACTAAACACAATACACACACAAACCCAAAGATGATTAACACTGGGAATACAGAAAAAGAGGTGTGTGTGTGTGTGTGTGTATATATACACTGAGGTGTGTTACCGTCCACAGAGGACGACGAGTTGGCCGAGGTGTTGAGATTGTGCAGAATTTGTTCACACCATTGGGTGAATCCGTCAGGTTTCCTGCCCTGTAACAGCTTCAGCAGCCGCTCCTCTTCCTCTGTCCGCTTTCGTCGGTTCACCATGTACTGATCACTGCCACACACACACCTTTAATATCGGTGGAAGACACAGCATGCACTAATACACAAAATAACAGGTTGTAGCAGTAATGAGTATATGTTTACCTAAATGAGGGGGCACTCATGCTGGTCTTCATGCCCATGTTCCGATGGTTGGTCTGGTTTTTCACCGCCTCGTCCCAGATGCCGATACTACTTCCACTGCTGGAGCTGCTGAGCTTCCCCTCCATTCCACTCCACATTCCTACTGAGCTGTCACTCCACTGCCCCATCGCCAGCTACACACAAACACACAGTGAGAACAGCAGTGTTGGTGATGTACGAGTGGGTGGTGGTATTGTTATGCAATCATGTGATCAGGACCGCGTGTGTGTGTAGTGATGAGCATCTCACCCTCTGCTGCTGTGCTCTCTGCTGTTGCTGCTCCAGCAGGCCGAGGTTCTTTCCCTGAGATTTACCCAGAGAGAGCGTTCCTGCCTGAGCCGAGCTCCAACTCGAACCTCCTGCCTGCACCTCCCGCTGCTGCTGACTCTGCTGGAGAAGTTTTAAGAGGAGCTCCTGCTGACGACACTGCTGCACACACACAAACACAGTTAAGTATCCCTGAGTGCACCGTGTGGTGTTTATTACACCATGTGATCAGGAAGTTAGACTCCGTGTGTACCTGCTCACGCTTGCGCCTGTACATCTCCTCCTCCTCCCTCCTCTTCTGCTCCTCCTGCTGCCTCCTCTTTTCCTCGCGACGCTTTCGCTCCTCATCCTCCCTCTTTACCCTGAGTTCAGCTTCACGCCTCTCCTGCTGGAGCTGGCACACACACAAACACACCGGTTATGGAGGGAATTAGTATAAAGAACACACAGGAAGTGATATGCTGTGAAACACTAAACCAGTCTTACTTTCTGCAGCTGCTCAAGAGTTGGACCCTGAGGTGAGTTCGTAATCGTCAAATCCCACAGACTGACCTCAGCACCTGCAACACACACACAGCTGGTTTTGCT
This sequence comes from Tandanus tandanus, assembly GCA_039654325.1. NCBI lineage: Eukaryota > Metazoa > Chordata > Actinopteri > Siluriformes > Plotosidae > Tandanus > Tandanus tandanus. The sequence continues at coordinate 21,994,440 of JBCNYH010000008.1, read as the reverse complement.
CTCACAGACTACATGCACACTTTAGATACTAACGGAATACCTGGTGTGTGTGTGTGTACCTGGTGTCTGTGAGGATGAGGTATGAATGTCCCAGGCTTCTGGCACTGACCGGTTCATAGCAGCCATCATTCCAGCTTCACCACATCTAAGACACACGCAGAGTAAAGGAGCTGCCCTGGAGTGTTTACTACAGTGTGTGAGAGAGAGAGAGAGAGAGAGAGATCAGGTACCTGTTGATCTGTTGGAATCTCATTTGGAGTTGCTGGTAGAGAGCTGCACTGGCTGCCTGCTCCAACTGCTTCTTCAACATCTCCTGATCCATGTTACCCTACACACACACACATGTAGAGTTGATACATAACAATCCATGTCTAAGGTAAAAACAATCCACACAAGTGTGTGTGTGTGTTACCAGTAGGGGAGGAGGTGAGGGTCCAGGAGAGAAAGGGACACGTCCCCACATCTTGATGACGTCCCCCAGTGGCTGAAATCCCTCATCGCATCCTCTCTTCACCAGCAGGGTCATAGTGAAGTAACCGGCCTGGAACCACTCACACATCTCCACTGGACTGAATGGGCCTGAGGGACGGACGGACAGACACACACACACACACACACACTGAGTATGGGGTCACGGACACATCCGTCAATAAGGTGACAGTAAATGAAAGCTCTGTACCTTGGATCTCTCCTTGAGGGTCTTTGTAGAACCACTTCATGGCAGACTCATGGGTTAGCGGCAGGGCGCCGGCAGCGTGAGGCAGGGTATGTGTGTTGGAGTGGGAGTGTGTGTGTGTGGTGGGGTGAGTGTGTGTGCGAGTGACAGCGGCTCCGTGGCTCTCCTGCAGCGCCTGCGTGAAACGTTCCTCCTCCAGAGACGTGTCCTGAAGAGACGCCACCATCTTCTCCGCCTCCTGCACATGACATCACAACCACCAAATGACCTTTCACCCCTTAGATACAAACCATTCACAACAAGGCTACAATAAAAAATAAGATTTAAATGTAAAGGAGACTGTAATGGGAATCAGTATTGAAAAATAAACAAATATAAGGAAAAATAGGAAAGACAAAGAGAATAATAATACAAGTAATAAATAAAAGCAGTGATTAAAATAAAAAAGGTAAAACAGTTAGTGCACAATTCAAATAAAAAATGTCTGTACATGGCAAAGAATATAAAAGTTTTTGCTCATTTTATTAAATCAGAGGTAGTTACAAATGATTGAGAAATAATTTAAAAACCACAACAAAAACCCCTAAATCTATTGATTTATGTAAATGTTTACAAAGAGGGTGCAAATACTTATTTCCTCCAGGGTAACACTGACCTGCTGCATGTGCGTCATGCCGTCCTCCTCCTCCGTGTCACCTCCTGGAGGTGGGATGTTAGCAGCGGTGATGGGGGGAGAAGAAGTGGCAGCAGGAGGAGAGCTCTGAGGCGGGTGCTGAGTGCTGTCCCCTAGTGGAGCTGCATCTAAGTATAAAATATTTTTTTTTTTAAAACAATCAACAAATAAATAAAATTTTCGCAATTTTTGGAAACTTGCAGTTCTTATTTTATTCCGAGTTGATCTTTAATTAAATAAAAAGGATTTACTGAATAAACAAGTGACTAAATACCATCATTCATCTGGAGGCTGAACTTTGTGGGTGGAGCAACAGAAGGTGGGTGTGTTTCCTGTTCCAAGTTGAAAGACACAGGAACAGCAGCAGGTGGAGTTGATGATGATGGTGATGTAGTAGTAGTCTTCATCTCTCCTCCATTCAAAGCTCCAGGTGCTTCTATTTCCTCTGTTGGAAAAATGACAGTGATGAATGAGTGAGAGAGAGAGAGAGAGAGAGAGAATATTCCACTTTAATGTCTCGGCCATCGAATGATCTGCCGCTGCATTTAATCACCTTTCTCAGCAGAGCCGTCCTTTCTCTCCCTCTCAGACATGTCTTCCTCCTCCAGACCTTCGAACTCTAGCTCCTGGTCTTCAGGAATGGCATCTCTCGAACTCTTCTACACAGACAACCAAATCCCTCGTTTTTATTACTCATCCTTACTTTATGGTTTTACGTTATAGGCCACGCCCCAATTCCCATCAAAATCTCTACCTCACCTTGACACACATGAACGCTCCAGACGAATCAAAGGTGCCCATCTCTCCCTCCTCTTCATCGGTGCACCACTCTGGCAGCCCGTCTCTCTCGTCCTCTCCTCCCTCACTCCCCGCCCTCCGCCGCACCGTGTCGCCTTCACGAAAATCAAAGTCGAACTTTTTGCGGCGCCCATCTCCGTTTACGTGGTCTCTCCATCCGGCCGAGCGCGGGGCTCCATCTGACACTGAACCACACACACAGAGTCCAGAGAACACCAATTACACAACACACCGGCATCAATAGTCAAGTGCGTGCATGTCCGTGTAGATATACGTACCATCACGGCGTGCCCCGGCCACCCTCCAGCTCCCCCCTGCATCTCCTCCTCCGTCTTCCTCGTCCTGCTCCTCACGCAGCATGCGCCAGTTATCGCTGTCGGAGCGAGCGTATTCCTTCCGTCCCATCGCGGCGTCCTCAAACCCTCCGCGTCCTCCTTCTCTCCTCAGCGGCTTCTCAAAACGACGCTCACCTCTGAAACATGGCGGCGGATTTATTCATTTAATTTAGACATTTAATTTCCTTCACCGTTCTGTTATACTCGTTACACGGTAACCGTGGCAACACTCCACCCAGTCCAAGCTAATCACTAACTCCACACATCATACCTTTCCTTGAATTCGCCCTGTGATGTTTCCACCTCCATGTTGTTTTTTTCCACTTGCTCGCTCTAACTCAACAATATTTTATCCTCGCTCTCACTTTAATTTATATGTAATAATTTATATTTTATTTAAAATCTACTTTAGCGGCGTGTACACTAAGAACCTATTATACCATGTGGCCAAGTTCCTATAGATCTATACACCTGGTTTATTTAAACAGGAAGTTATTAACACAGTCCGGGAACACACCTGTCGTCCCAGCTCTGGCTGCGGTGCACCTCTCGGCCTCGTCCAAATCCCGCCTCCTCGTCCACGCCTCTTTGGTAGAACCCTCCTTCTCCTCGTCCCCGCCCTAACAAACATCAAACACACCTTGCATCACACTTTGTTCTTGTGTGTGTGTGTGTATGAGACAGCGAGACTGAGAAACGCACCTCGTCCTCCTCTAGCGCTCCCTCGAGTTCGGGACACGCCCACTGGGGTGGATCCTCCCCCTTTGCCCATGAGCCTCAGCACAGCCACGCTGTTCACTGACATGGAGAAATTCCTCTGTAGATAAATATATAAAAATATAAATATAAAAGCCGAGTGTGTGTTTTGTGCGAGTGAGGGAGTGTGTGTGCATGTGCAGTGACCTGCTCCTCCTCGGTCAGAGGCACCAGAGCCAGCGGCTGCTGCGGCTCGTCCTGCAGGATGGCAGCAAACTCCATATCCTGCATGTCCTCAGGGACCTACACACACACACACACACACACACACACAGTGAGCTGACAGTGTACACAGCCTGGTATGAGGGAGTCATTCTGTCTCTCTCTCACCTTGTTATCTTTGACATAAAGTGCTAACATTTCCTCGCGGCCATAGCGATACTCGGCCAGCTTGGACTTTGGCATTGCTGGGGAAGGAGGAGGGGACGTGACGCTCCCTCCTCTGGATAGTGCACGGAGCCTGAAGAGAGGACACACACCATCACCATCATCATGGAGTTTCCTGATGAGTAGAATTCGTTCTTCCTGACTGGGGTGTATAAATCTATGCCCCCACATCCCCTCTGATACTGCACTTACACAACACTTCATTATTAATTCTATCTAAATCAGGACTGACTTCATGAGTGTGTGACTAAAGCACTAATTATACCTGATTGTACATGCGCATTTACTGTGAGTCGTTAGTTAATCACTTCTCAAAACTAATTCAAAACAAAATGACCTTCAGGAAACGACTGCTTCCTCATATGAGGGGAAGTAAAACAAACACAGCTGCCACGGGGGAAAAGGAGAGAGAGAGTGAGAGAGAGAGTAAGAAAGAAGAAGCAAGAGTAAAAGACAGAGATGGTGTGAGAAAGGAGACAGTGCGAGAGAGAAATGGAAAGGAGGAGAAAGAGATGGAGGAGGGAGAGACAAAGAGAGATGGAGGGGGAGAGAGAGAGCTGGTAAAAGGAGGGAAGGAGAGAGAGACGGGAAAGGAAAGAAAGAGACAGACAGCAAGAGAGATGGAGGGGGGGGACAGACAGAGATGAAGAGAGAGACTGATTACCATTCTGGACCGAAGTTCAGTGTCTCAGCAGTCATGTTCTCCAAATCCTCGGGGCTCAAAGGTTCTGCTAACATCAAAACAAACAAAAAAAAGATGATGTTTATACAAGGATTATCAACTAATTTACAAACAAAATCCCACCAATCACATCAGTGACAGAGAGATGAGTAAACACGGGCACCTTCGTGAATGTTTTAGAATTGCTTTAGAAAAAAAAATACAAATGAAGACACACAAACTCTTGGCACCTGTTGGCACAGGATTCAAAGAGATAATTTAAAAAAGATTTTGTCTCCCCCTCCCCAATTAAGTTATTCAATAATAAAACACAGAATGTGTGATCTACCACAGTGCGAAACCCCGCCTCACTTCTCAGGTGGTTAATCAGATGGTTCGGAGCCAGGGGACTTCATCTCTTCAGACCATGTGCAACGTTTTTTCATTTACCTTTACATCATTCAGCACACACCCTTATCCAGAACAGCTTACAGTTCATTCTTGTGGTTGTAACTAATCAGTCAAGAGTTAAGGGCCCCATTTAAGGGCTCCACATAATCAGCCTGACAGTGCTGGAATTCAAGCTCACAACCTTATGATTAAAAGTCCAAAGTTTAAACTGCTTAACCTCGAAAAGCTGCAGGACGCCTCATCTACCCATCGTGAACCCATGAGTCTGTCTATTAAACTAAAAGACACAGACTGGATGATGGGAGCACACGTCACATGAACGCCACCTGATTATAAATTATACATCTATAGAATTCTTACCTCTTACCAGGGTGAGTGAGACAGCAGGAGCACTGGAGCTGTAAGACAGTGTGTGTTGCTATTCTGAGCTCTATTTCAGTGAACTAATAGCTGCCAAACACTGAATATAAGACCTCGTGAAAAAATATTAATGTAGAGGGAAAATGTTTTCTTTTTACACACACACACTGTGATTGAACATGGATGAGCGTGTTTCAGGGTAGCGGAGCTGTGATTCGTACAGTCACTGTCACTGCACGCTTCCCTTTCTTTCCTGTCTGACCTGCAGGGAAAACAAACAAACAAACAACAGAAACAGAAGTGTGAAGTTGTAATCATTGTTCGAATTGAAACAGACAACGCTGGGATTCACCAAAACAATGATGCACGCTTCAACTGTGGACAGATAACGATCCGTTTAAACAAGACCCGAGTCAGATGTTCACTTTAAGCAGTTTGCATCTAATGTAAATATAAATTACCAAACATACATCCTGGCCAAGATGAAGAACTTAAACACCACAAGCATGTTTCTCAAATCTCTGTTATTGATCTATTACAGCATTATAAACTAATATTACACTCTTACAAAAGAGTAAACCAAACATCTCCAATGCAATGCAAAAGCAGTTCATACACATTAATACATGCAGCAAAGTGATAATCCTGAACCAAACTTTTTAGACATATGAATAAATATTTAAACAACCAATAATACATCAAATTAAACACTTTGCTTGAACAATGCTGAAAATAAATCATACAAACGTGGCCTCGTGCCTTTTAAAGTTACAAAACACCACTATATTAACACTAATTCATTAAACTGTCAGTTATTCGTGTAAATCTTTAGTTCGTAGGGTTTTTTTTTTTTAACTAGTCAATGAGGAGAGTTATGTTTCAAATCGAGGTTTATTTCCTATGTAGGTGTCCTATGTGAGTACAAAAGAGTTTCCTTGGCTACTTCTGTAGTGCGCCATTTGTAATTCAGTCAGCAAAACAAACATTAACATAATATAAATACGTCTAAACAACACTTTGCAATCGATATACTGTTAAAGACGTTCATTTGGTTGTATTTAATATTTATGAACACTGACAGTAAATAAATGAACTGAAAGTGAATGAGGACACACAACAGTGGAACGTTCCAGCCCAAAACCTACTTGCATCACTCTGCGCCGGACACTTCTAAAACTTTACATCGGGGATCCACTCAAGGCCTTTTAAACCTAACCCCGTTGTCAATCCTTTCAGCCACTTTACCGCAAACGTTTATAAGATTGGTACAAATCTGTGACTTGATCAAACATCTCTACATCAGTAGTGCTGACAGAAAAAGTGCTATTATTACCTTTTTTTCTTTTGCGGGATGAACAAAATGGGAGCCTGCTAGCTGGCTAGCAAGCGTCAGCGGGCTAACCAGCCTGCTAATGCCTTCACGTAAAGTTTATCTACGACTTTATTCCGTTTGCACGCGCGTGCATCGCACTAACAGGCAAATTCAACTTAAATATTTATAATTTCTGCAGATATCCTCTTTAAACACGATAATAAACGGAGTATTAAATTTATCTTATCTTTTGCAAAGCTCGCCGTAACGTTTTTCTGTCTCGTCTTGTTTGTGTTTTACAAAAAAATGGCTGTTCATTGTCGATCACGTGACACGGCTAGCCAATCAATGATGACTTTCGCTGAATACTTTAGTCGAGTCAAAAATGCCTGTCTACTCCCTACAGCAATGCACTACATAGTGTGTTACAAAATATTACTCATTATCATTAAGCGTAGTGAACATAAGTCCACTAGGATCCTATTTGGGATTCATCCTTGCTTAAGCTGTTGTTGGGGAACCCGTGTGGTAAGCATTGCGTCCTGACATACAAACCTCTTGAATTTGTTTAAAAAAAAAAAAAAAAAAAAAGAAGAAAGAAAAAAACGCAGTTAGAGTTGTATGTTTGAAGCAATTTTTAATCCATTGTGGTGTTTAATAAATATTCCAGATTCCTTGTTTCTTTCTTCCCCAACTGTTTCTTTATTTCACACTCCACGGCTTGTCAATGACTTGTGCTGTTTCTCATCACAGCTTTCCATGATTGATTAATTGACTCTTGTATTGAATGGAATATAAATTGCAATTTTATCATAATTCTTAGAACCAGTGTCACAAAACCGTGTGCAGTATTCCCCGAACCCCTGCAGGGTTTAATTAACACATGTAGCACTGCTGATTAAACCCAGGTGGTGTAGTGTGGAATTAACACCTGATCTATTCACCTGAATCTCATTCTGCACCTCATGGTTAATTACCTTCTGTAGCAGTGCAATACATCCTGATAACACTAACAATATTTCAACATCACATGCCTGATTGCTTTCTCCAGACACTGTTTTTAATTGGGCTTAACACATTAACAGCATGTTGCTGTAATGATTGTTTTTTTTTTTTTTATTGTAATAAAGTTTTTGCTTTTGCTGAATAGCACCTAAAGTATTCAGTTAAGTCTTAAAGTGTTGAATTATGGAATGTTGAATAAAAACAAATAGTCACTGAGAGATTAATGGAAATAAATTAATTGTTAGCAAAAATAAACTCGGTCTGACATTAATTTTAAACCAACATCGAATACTTTACAAATACAGTGTTGGTTTAATGCAGTGTACGAGATAATGCAAGTTGTTTAGTTTTTGTACAGCGTTAAGTTCTACATGCACACAGGCTCAGAGATATGACCGCTAATAGATTTCCAACTTTGTGCTCTTGGTCAAGGTTGAGAATAGCAGGTTATACAAAAGTTCTCTCAGTAAAAATGGATTATACAGTAGTGTGCAGTGAAGATTACACACCACCACTTTTGTCTAAAAGGGCTCCTAATTAAAAGAAGTAAAAATGTAAAATTATTTTTGGGTAAAAATGTATTGAACAATGCTATTGTAGGAAATGAGAACCAAAAAAAAATCATTCCGACAAGTATATTGAGGTAAAAGTATGGATAATAAACAAAAACACTCAAAATACCAATTTTTCAGAAATATTGAAAGGTGTCGCAAATTTTTTTTTTTTTTTGACTTTTGCATAGCATGAATGAACTTCAAACCATATGGAATGGTTTAGCGAGTGAAGAAATTAAA
>JBCNYH010000008.1:21873913-21884547 GCA_039654325.1 Tandanus tandanus | reverse complement strand
GGGGTGTGGGGGGGTGTGTGGGGATGTGGTGGGTTGTGTGGGGGGGTGTGGGCGGGGGGGGGGCGTGCTGTAGCTCGCACACACACACACACACACACACACACACACACACACACACACACACACACACACACACCATCACTAACACACATACAGTATGGACATGCCCCAAATACACATCCTGGTCACTGCTTAAGCAGCACGGACCTCACCCAGGACGTGGGCGGGCCCCAAACCACACTATTATTGACTATGTAGGGTTTAAACAATACCACAATCACCCTGTCTTTGGACATGTCCTAAATAACTCACAGTGCACATACACACATTACGACATTAAAAAAGACATTATGTCCTTGTAAAAAAAGCAGCATAATTTGGTTGATTGACATGATACGGTGTAAAGACGACACCCTATGAGTCTGAAGCGTTTCCATTTCCTGTAGTAAATCCGGTCTTAAAGGAGCGTCCTGAGAGCTCTGAATGACACGACAAGGACGTTTTATTCCCTCTTTACCCCTGAGGGGTTCCACTGTGATTCCCATTCTCCCAAAAGTGATTAATTTTAATATTCATTAAAGCTTAAAGCACACAAACTGACAGAAATGAGACACTCCAGCTTTCCGGACGAGGCACGTTTACATTTTCACGCTACCGAAACACATCACATCTGCTGCCTACACTTGGGGCCCATGAGGCATACTGACATCGGGACGGCAATGAGAGAGGGTGTTAAAGCGATTTCACTCAGTGGTGATATTTAATGTTCACGTTATTGTGGGCGTGTCACAAACAACATATATATATTTACTACACAGGAAACAAGCACTAGAGGTTATGTAAAGGAGATTCAAAGGAGGGCACGTTTCTGCCAGCGTTTACGTCGAAAGACCAGTGTATATGTTCAAAGGCGAGCGTGTTCACGTCTGAAGGCGAATGTGTGTTTAAAGGAGAGAGTGAAGAAGAACATTGTCAGGTTTAATGCAGAGTGTTTGTTAATAATATAAATATCCAGGGAAGCAGGTGTGAAACCCAACTTCAAATATGAGAAACTTTACTGATCCTAAGCCACCATAAACAGAATCATAACACCAGTCCGAATGCTCACATCTACTGCATTACATCGTCTGATTTCATGGCTGGTAACCATGATGACCATGAGAGGGAGGAATAGAGAGGGATAGAGGGAGGCATAGAGAGAGAGGGATAGAGAGAGAGGGATAGAGGGAGGGATAGAGAGGGATGGAGGGAGGGATAGAGAGGGATAGAGGGAGGGATAGAGAGGGATAGAGGGAGGGAGAGAGGGATAGAGGGAGGAAGAGAGAGGGATAGAGAGAGGGAGAGAGGGATAGAGGGAGGGATAGAGGGAGGGATAGAGAGAGGGATGGAGGGAGGGAGAGAGAGAGGGATAGAGAGTGATAGAGGGAGGGGGAGAGAGAGGCATGCATAGAGAGAGATTGAGAGAGGGATAGAAGGAGGGAGAATGGGATAGAGGGAGGGAGGGATAGAGAGAGGGATGGAGGGAGGGAGAGAGAGAGGGATAGAGGGAGAGAAAGAGAGGGATAGAGGGATAGAGTGAGGGAGAGAGAGATAGAGAGCGGGAGAGAGACGGAAAGAGGGAGTGATAGAGAGAGGGATAGAGGGAGGCATAGAGAGAGAGGGATAGAGGGAGAGAGAGAGGGATAGAGGGAGGGTGAGAGAGAGAGGGATAGAGGGAGAGAGGGAGAGAGAGGGAGCAAGAGAGAGAAAGGGATAGAGGGAGAGAGAGAGAGGGATAGAGGGAGGGAGAGAAAGAGGGATAGAGAGAGGGAGGGAGAAAGGGATGGAGGGAGGGATAGAGAGAGGGAGAGAGAAGGATAAAGGGAAGGAGAGAAAGAGGGATAGACGGAGGGAGAGAGAGGGAGAGAGAGAAAGGGATAGAATGAGGTGAAGAGGGAGGGAGAGAGATAGAGAGGGATAGAGGGAGAGAGAGAGGGATAGAGGGAGGGTGAGAGAGAGAGAGAGAGGGATAGAGGGAGGGAGAAAGAGAGGGATAGAGGAAGAGGGAATAGACAAGTGAAATCAGTAAATAGATGGAGAATAGCGATTGGTTGGGGAAACTGTATGTGTTTAATGGACGCTGAGGGAAGCCCCCTGTCTCCAGGTTCACCTCCGATGGCGGCGTGAGAAACGCCCTCAGCTGCTCAGTGGAGTGGAGCTCGCAATTACACCGCTCTCTAAACCAGATAAGACGAGATGGAACTGTGGCACTTCACACACACACACACACACACACACACACACACACACACACACACACACAGTGAGACAAGATTGTAGGACACAGTCAAGGTTAATGTGAGGAAAGACAATCAATCCGGTCAAACGTCCATCCGTCAGTGAGGGTCAACCTCGGGTTACTGCAGTGCGCCTTAAAGGAACAGTTACATCCCAGAACCACCGTACTCAGTTTCCCGTTGTTATGTATTTGTTGTATGTGTTATTATAGTAGAGGTTGCTATGGAATGCGTCATCGATAGAATCAGTAAATCATATTGAAATCAGTTTTTTGTGTGAAGTGATAAAGTGAGATGACGTACAGTGAATCGTCAAAATGGTGAACTAAATCCCCCTCAGCGTGATTCGTGATCACTCCGCTACACATCAGCATCTCGATCACTCCGTCACGACCGTCTCGCTGATCATCATCCTGTACATAAAAACTACGACTTGCCGTGGTGTAAGAGGAATAAAACACTCGTATATGTTCTGTTCTTGGGAAATCATCTCCGGGAGGCGGTCACAGTGACCCCGTTGCTCCATTTCCTGTCCTGATGACGGCGGTGTTAATGATTTCATCGGAAACGCCGTCTCTGACTGATGAACCATCAAATACTGTCAGGAGGAGGAACGTGAAGGAACTTGTAAAGTGCACCGCATGTCTTAGACGTCATCTCTCGTATTGCTAATGAAACGAAACTCTCTCTGTCAGAAGGATGAGAAAAGTCAGGGATGATGGACGGCGAGCGGTTCTACATATTACTGTGAAATAAACCCCGACAGGGTGATGCACGATGCAGAGCAGAGGGGTCGCCAATCACCCTGAAGGGGTTTATTATGTAATAATGACCAGCTGTAGTGAAATAACGGCATGCGGCGCAGTGAGCAGTGACTCTCATGAATCAGTACGCCTCATGATGTCATGCTGTAAACATCAGGATGTATGTAACACACGTTTTTCTCACACTGGCACGTGTGTACTTGGGATTTTACTATAAACGAGAAAATAAGCATCACATTCTGAATCAAATTCACCACATCAGCAGCCAAGACCCTTTAAATGCTTCTGCATGGCTACGGCTCAGTCTATTATATGCAGGATTATATTATATAATTATAGTTAATATTATATAATATTATATTCTATAATATATGCTGTTTTAGGCAATGACAGCTCGTTTTACGCAGTAACAGCCTGTTTAACGTAGTGATGGATTTATACACAGCGGCAGTCTGTTATACACAGAGGTGGGCTGTTATACACAGTGACGGCCTGTCATATGCAGCGACGGCCTCCTTTAAGTAGCGATGGCCTGTTATACACAGTGACGGCCTGTTTTACGTAGCAACGTCCTGGTATACTCAGCGACAGCCTGTCCTACGCGGCGACGGCCTGTCATATGCAGCGACGGCCTGTTATTCGCAGCAACGGCCTGTTTTACACAGCAACGGCCTGTTTTATGCAAAGATGGCCCGATGTACTCAGCGACATTTATTCAGCAAAATACTATTTACTGTATTTCTTTATATAAAAAAATATTCTGCCATAAAATACTACAAATCTAAAATAACAAAAAGAAATAAATCAGAATCAGAACGGATTATGAAGGTTGGGACCACAAAAGTAAATACTCTCTCTCTCTCTCTCACTCGCTCTCTCTCTCTCTCTCAACACAACTGCTCTCAATCCTGAAACTGATTATTTCTGCTCCTCTTCTCTTGCTCTCATCTTTTCATTCTTTTTTCTCTTCCCCATTTCCCCTCGATCTCCATGCAGCTCTCTGCAGTACTCATCCCGTCACGCTCTCTCTCTCTCTCTCTCTCTCTCGCTCTCACGCTCATCTCCTCCCTTCTCTGAGGAGAAAATGAGTTTCTATAAACATGAACCATACAAATAATTTGCTTCACTCGCTGGTGTGTGAGAGAATAATGACTCTCATTAATGCCTGTAATTCATGAGGCCTAATGATTCTTACGTCAGAATGGAGAAGCTAAAAGAGCTTACACACACACACACACACACAGAGTAAAGAGGGATACCAGGATGGTAATGAAGCAAGAAGAGCAGAAGGGAGGAGAAGGAGTTTCAGAAAAGAGAAAGAAAATAAAAAGTCACAGTACAGCCAAACAAGAATAGAACTGACACAGAAACCACGCCTCCTTCTTTAATACTGACACACAGGCCACACCTCCTTCTTTAGGACATGACACATTGACACAGAAACCTCTCCTCCTTCTTTGGTATTGACACACTGACACACAGTCACACCCCCTTCTTTTGAACTGACCCACTGACAGAGACCACGCCTCCTTCTTTAGTATTGACACATTGACAGAGACCACACCTCCTTTAGAACTGACACAGAGACCACACCTCCTTCTTTAGTACTGACACACTGACACAGAGACCTCGCCTTTCTTTAGAACTGACACAAAGACCACACCTCCTTTAGTACTGACACACTGAAAAAGAGACCTCGTCTCCTTCTTTAGAACTGATAGACTGACACAGAGACGCCTCATTCTTTAGAACTGACACAGAGACCACGCCTCCTTCTTCAGTGCTGACACAGAGACCACGCCTCCTTCTTTAGTACTGACACACTGACACAGAGACCACGCCTCATTCTTTAGAACTGACACAGAGACCACGCCTCCTTCTTTAGAACTGACACAGAGACCTCGCCTCCTTCTTTAGAACTGACCCAGAGACCACGCCTCCTTCTTTAGTACTGACACACTGACACAGAGACCTCGCCTCATTCTTTAGAACTGACACAGAGACCACGCCTCCTTCTTTAGTACTGACACACTGACACAGAGACCACGCCTCCTTCTTTAGTACTGACACACAGACCACGTCTCATTCTTTAGAACTGACACAGAGACCAAGCCTCCTGCTTTAGTACTGACACAGAGACCTCGCCTCCTTCTTTAGATCTGACACAGAGACCACGCCTCCTTTTTTAGTACTGACACAGAGACCACACCTCCTTCTTTAGATCTGACACAGAGACCACGCCTCCTTTTTTAGTACTGACACACTGACACAGAGACCACGCCTCCTTCTTTAGAACTGATACTTTTACAGAGAACACGCCCCCTTCTTTAAAACTGACAAACTGACGCAGGCACCAAGCTTCATTCTGTAGTACTGACAGAGACCACACCTCCTTCTTTAGAACTGACACACCGACACAGAGGCCACACCTCTTTCTTGAGTACTGACACAGGGGCCACACCTCCTTCTTTAGAAGTGACCCAGTGACACAAAGGCCATGCCTCCATCTTTAAAAGTTATGCATAAGACCATGGCCCCTTCTTCAGGGGCTACACCTCATTCCTTTGATGGATAGCTTTAGACATATAAGCCACACCTTCTTCTCCCTTACAGAAAACTTCACTGTTGTACTTGTCCCTGTGTGTGAATGAGTGGTTACTATAGAAACCATATTGTATAAGAACGAGTGCATTAATGTAAACCTGAGATTTAGAGCTGCACTACTGACAGTTTTTACCTCTTTGCTTTCGTGAATGAACACATAAGAGTCCTGAGGGACGCAGCTCATAAAACATTCAGGCTCCGTTCTCCTCCTGTTCCCTCGGTCACAAACACTCTCCCGGTGCTAATCCATCTTTTATAGCGCAGAACACGAGCTTCTTTTCTTTCGGAAAATAATGACAGCAGGCTAATGATCTCCCCTGACGTGGGTTTAAGGGTGCGGTCAGTAATTTTTTAAATGAATAAAACTTAAGTACGGGGCAGTGGTGTCCTGGTGGTTGGCTGCTGGATTACTGATCCCAAGGACACGGGTTCAAGCCCCACTGTCACCGGGTTGTCACTGCTGTCCCCCCAGTGTGGCTAACTGGGTTATCAAATGCCGGCCATGTCTCTCACTCTCTATGGTGCGAGGCATGGTAAAGAACCACTGCTGATTTTCGTCAAGAGTAGGCTACATAGCCGTCAGCGTGTTTCTGCCCTGCAATGGCCTGGCGAGCTGTCCAGGGTGTACTCTGCCCTTGCCCAGAGTCGGCTGAGATGGGCGCCAGCCTCCCCGCGACCCTAAGTAGGATTAAACGGTTCAGAAAATGAATGAATGAATAAAACTTAAGTTTCGTTTCATCTTACTGGTGCTTCTGACTGTAAATAAGTGAAACTTGTTACAGACCACTAATATCCAAATAATCAGGATAAGGAGGTGGGTCTATTGACCTGTCAATTATACTGTCTACTTGGCTGTCAATAAAATCACTGACCGCCCTTAATATTGCAACAGAAAACCTAAAATAGTGTGTTTCCTCTGGAACCATTTCATTGTGTGTGTGTGTGTGTGTGTGTGTGTCACAGAACCTCAGTTAAAAGGGATCGTCACCCGTCTGTACAGTCAGCACGGCTTTTACCTCCAGATGCAGCCGGATGGAACCATGGACGGCACAAGGGACGAGAACAGCTCCTTCTGTAAGTGTGTGTGTGTGTGTGTGTGTGTGTGTGTGTGTGTGTGTGTGTGTGAGAGAGAGAGAAAATCCAGATGTTTAGCATCTCGCTATCTAACGGCTGCATACAGTGAAGTGTGATGAAGCCATTAAGTGTTCGTTAGCTAACTGGTTAGCTCTCACTGGTGTAACTGAATGTGTTTCCCTATCAACAGATGTTCCTAAACAGATGTACTCTTCCTCACGCTAACGATTTTCCCCGATTCACTTATAATCAGTGCTATCACACTGAACCAGACGAGCCTGTTTTATACAGAAATTATTAAACATGGGGCGGCAAGGTGGTGTAGTGGTTAGCATTTCTGCCACACGGCTAGAAGGCCCTGGGTTCCTGGGTCCTGCACTGCAAATTATTTGGTTTTTACCAAAATAAAAAAAATTAGATTTAGAAGTGTTAGATAATTTATCTTGTTTTAAGAGTTCATTTCTAATTTTAAGTGTTCAAATTTACACTATAATCTTATTTCTAGATTTAACAATCTTAATTCAAGAAATCTTGTCAAGTGAAATCTTGCTGCATGGACAGATGATTTCACCTGTTTTGAGTAGTTATCTGTCCATGCAGCAAAATTCTAAATCTAGAAATAAGATTATAGTGTAATGTTGGACACTTAAAATTAGAAATTAACTCTTAAAACAAGATAAATTATATAACACTTATAAATCAAAATTTTTTTATCTTGGTAAGAACCAAATAATTTGCAGTGTGGGTGAGGGTGTTTCTGTGTGGAGTTTGCATGTTCCCTGTGCTATCGTTGGTTTCCTCTGGGTACTCCGGTTTCCTCCTACAGTCCAAAGACATAGCACAGTAGGCTAACTGGCTGTTCCAAATTGCCCCTAGGTGTGTATATGAGTGTGAATGGTTGTGTCTTGGCCGTGCGATGGACTGGCGAGCTGTTCAGGGTGTACCCCGCCTTCGCCCTTTGTTGGCTGAGATAGGCTCCGGCCTCCCCGTTGATGCCGAATCAGGCTTCAGCAAATCTGCGTCTCCTTCAGTGTTCTCTCTGCACCTCTGCCCACGTTCACCTACGTCTCCTCCCAAATTTCACCCCCGTCTCTGCACCCCGTGTTCCCTATGCATCTCTGCCTGCGTTCCCTCCGCCCACATTCTCATTCTCTCTACATTTCTGCCCAGGTTCTGTGTGCGTTCTCTCTGTATTTCCTCTCCGTCTCCGCCCGTGTTCTTGGTCTCGTCTTGTCCTTCTCTCAGTGTGTTTTCAGTGATAATTAATTTGGAGCTGGAACTCACTCACTCTGTGTGTGTGGAACAGTGCCAAGTGTTTAACACCTCACCACTCTCACACCGCTTTCACACATGCTACACATGCAGTCATGTGTGTGTGCGAGTGTGTGAGACTGGAATGTATAAAGAAATGAATGAATAAAAAAGTGTAGCCAAAAATAAATTCAAAAAATTTGTGTATGTGTGTGCGAGAGAGAGAGAGAGAGAGAGAGAGAAATATAATTTTTAACACATCTTGTATTTCAGGAGGATCTCAGGAGGACTGCGGTGCCCAAGAGATTTATTGGTGCTGAGCATCCATCTGATTGGCTTATTTAACTTTTTATTGATCAGATGAAGAGAGAAGAGAGGTTTAGTGGTTTTTAATAAATAAATCTGTGTGTGTGTGTGTGTATGTGTGTTTCAGCTCAGTTCAACTTGATTCCTGTGGGTTTGCGGATCGTGGCCATTCAGGGGGCAAAGACAGGACTATACCTGGGCATGAACAGCGAGGGCTACCTCTACACGTCTGTAAGTCCCGCTCTGTTGTGTAAGTGGTGTCACTCATCATGTCGGGGGTGTGGCCTAAAGTCAAAATGAAGGTGAGCGACATCTTAAAGCAACCATATGTGGTGATGTTGATGATGAGGGTGATGATTATGAGGAGAAGTTCGAGGAGGTGTAGCGGAGCTGTCCATGGTGCTGAAATCCTCAAGTTGTATGCAAGAGTTTCATATGGTATCGTTGGTTGAATTTTGAAGTGAAAACAATCGCTGCAGCAAATTAATTTAGAAAAAGAAAACAAGAATTGAATAATTCCAGTTATAAAATCTCAGAATTTTAATTTTACCCCAAACAACGTTACTTAGGCCAAGAAAATTGTAAATCATTCATTCATTTTCAAAACTGCTTAATCTTACTATGGTCACAGGGAGGCTGGAGCGAATGCCCGGAATAACTCACCAGTGCATGTTTTACTGTGTTGTTTGAGATAATACAGAGGGAACCTCTTCTTCAATGGTGTGTGTGTGTGTGAGAGAGAGAATGAGTGAGTGAGTGAGTGAGTGAGTGTGTGTGCTACCTGCGGACTTGTCAAAATGGTTTCTTGATAATAGCAGTGCTCCATCCCTTCATCATGACCCACATAATCACCATCACTTAGTGTGGAAACACCCTCAGAGAGAGAGAGAAGGGGGGGGGGGGGAGACAGAGAGACAGAGAGAGAGAACAGTATAATTTTCCCTTAACTTTCACCTTTTTCCAATGTCAAATAGAAAAAGAAAATATATGGTGATCCAATATCATTCACTCTGCATACATGTGTGTGTGTGCTCTGGAATCTGCATTGAGATGTATGACAACACACAGAGATGCACTTCAATCCTGGCAAAAAGCAAAAATGAGACAGAATAAAGAGATTCAGAGAGAGCTCACTAAGCTTTGCTGTGTGCGTGTGTAAGAGTGAGAGAGAAAAAGACAACAGTAGAGACACAGGGCAAAAAGATGAGAACAAAAGAGAAAGACAGTGAGAGAATATGGTGGAGAGAGAGAGAGGTGATGTGTCATTTGTGACATATGTAAAGGAATATATAAAGAGCCATATCAGATCTTGAAACTTAAAGGTTCAGTGTAGAACTATAAGAGAGGGTTCATATTTCAGATAATGTTCCAGGTGACGCTCTATAGATAGAACACCTTTCAATGAACCTCCAAGAGTGAATGATTAATAATGATCTGTGCAGTAATCTTGTTACAGAACAATAACCAACAACAAAGTGATGTAATAAGGCCACACCCCCTGAGGAGTTTTATTCCTCTTACACCACAAGAACAATTTATTCATTAAAAAAGCACATCCTGCTTTTTATCTGTTTAGGTATCAGGTTAGTTCCTCTCTCACTCATTTGCCGAATCGCTTAATCCTATTAGGGTCGAGGGGAGGCTGGAGCCTATCTCGGCCGATATTGGGTGAAGGTAGAGTACAATCTGAACATTCAGACCATCACAGGGCCAACACAGACGCACACACACAACCATTCACACTCACATTGGAACAGCCAATGTGCATGTCTTAGGACTTTAGGAGGAAACTGTAGTACCCGGAGAGTCTTCTGCCTTCGTCAGAGGAGGAGGAGCTCTGATTTGTGGGACAATCAGATCCGTGCTATTTCATCTGTCAGTTTCACGCTCACTGAACAGAAAAAAGCGTATCGATTACGTGACGTGTCAGACGGTGATGTCTTAAGCTGTGTGCCATTTCAGTGTTTAACTAATTAATAATTTATTTTATGCATTTATGTTAATTTATTTCTTTTCAATCATACTGTATTTTAGTCAAATCAATCGATCCCTCCTCCTTCTGCGTGTTTTATTAGTTTATTGTTATTTTTAAACCACTCTATCAGAGTAGTAAACATGTCTCTGCTTCATCACACCAGCTGTTTATAATGAACATGAACACAGAGCAGCATGTGGCGTTTACATTCCTGCACTAATCTCCAGACGGGTATAGAGACACACGTCTTCCGTTTCATACGCCTGGCTTACAAACGCAAAGGACATTCAGTTAGAGATGTAATCAAACACTGCAGAGAGAGAGAGAGAGAGAGAGAGAGAGAGAGAGAGAGAGAGAGAGAGAGAGAGAGAGAGAGAGAGAGAG
>JBCNYH010000008.1:21820691-21833750 GCA_039654325.1 Tandanus tandanus | reverse complement strand
GTCTTCCCATACAGGTGGCTGGTGTGTGTTGTCCAGTCCAGTTTATTGTCCAGCCACAGCCCGAGGTATTTGTAAGAATCCACAGCCATTTAGGCATTTAAGCATTGCCTAAACGCGAAGCTCCTGATAGATGTCTCTTAACAGGTGTCCGAGCTCAGGTTTGCCCACCTGAGTTAGATTGTGTGTTTTTTAATGTGTGCGAGTCTGAGCGATGGTGTATGAGCCGCTATTGTTTTGGTTTCAGTTTCATTAATATTAATGAATCTGTTTTGGTTTTGCTGCCCATTGTCAGCGATGCATAACAGCCAAGCAGCATCAGCTTAGCGACTCGGCAGCCTCATTGGATTTCACCAGACAGGACATAGGACAGCGATCCAAACCATGTTCCATGACTATGGTGCTCTGCTCTGCTCCATATTATCCCCCCACAAAAAATATTTTTGGGCTGCTTCATACTCTTTGTAATTAGGAAAACAGCCATTTCTCCTATTGCATTCTTTTACATTGAATGTAAAATTATAATGTTTGTCTTATACATTTAGTTCTGCTCATATGAAGGATGCCATTAATTATGGAGGATACTCTAATTGAGATTTAGAAAATCAGAAAGATTTTTTTTAAGGTTTATTATTTACATTTTGCCTTGTGCACCAACCTATATGAATATTGTAATATTAAAAATTGATCCAGTGTCCCCTGACAGAGACTTGCAGATCCATATCCAGGTGTGACTGACGAATGCCACTGATTGATCGAATTATTATTTATACTTCCAATTAAAAATGAATGATATTTGCACTATGTGCTCAGATATTGTAGTAGTCTGATATGATTTTAACCTAAAAAAAGAGCCAGTCATTTTGTATAAGGACTGTGTGTGTTTCAGGATTGCCAAGTGGGTCTAAATTTTGCACGTGGGGAGGAATCGGAGCTGTTCAAAAAGACGGTAGAGGAAAAGATCAACCAGAGATCCAATCGGCAAGGTCAAATAACAACACTATTACATACACTATTCATTGATCACATACCCTACTCTTTCTGGCTGAGTAAACTTGGGGAAGCCTACAGTTGGATACGTAGTTGGATATCAGAATGTGGACCTGTTTTTCTGGAATTGACTCCAGATTCGCCGTCCCAGACCAAGATAAAGTGGTTAATGAGATAAGTGAATAAATATATAGTCATCTGTAGCATGTGTACAGTTTCCACACCCACAGTGATTATTTCAACAGGAATAAAAGAACATGCAAAATGCACACATAAACACCTGAGCCTGGGACTCAAACCCAAGACATTCTTGCTGTGAGGCGGACGTGCTAACCACTACACCATGATATTCATGATTCTTCTTAGAAGATACACATATTGCTTCATATACCCTACTCATAAATAGTGCTTTTAATTGATAATTTGGTTACCACTTGTGTTTCGGGTAATTGGAGGTGGCACTGTGGCTCAGTACTTCTCACAGTGAGAAGATTTGGGATTTGAATCTCTGCAGACCTGGGCCTTTCTGAGTGGAGCTTGTATATTCTACCTTGTGGTTGTACGGGTTTCCTTATACACTGCAAAGACATGCACATTAGGTCAGCTGGGTTCTCTAAATTACCCATAGATGTGGAGGTGAGTGTGGATGGTTGTTCTTGTGTCTGTGTTAGCCCTGAGACCTGACTGGCGATCTGTTCAGGGTGTACCCCACCTCTTGCCATAAGTCAGCTGTGATTGGCTCCAGCTTCCCCTATAACCCTGACAGAGGAGTGGCAGAGATAATGGATGGATGGCTGTTAATATGACCACCAGCACTTTATTTAATTCTATTATGCCATACCATGCTTCTACAGGAAGTGAATGCAGTAAATACAGAGGTCAGTGGTGGCTCAGTGGTTAAGGTTCTGGGTTTCTGGCCAGAAGGTTGGGGGTTCAAGCCCCAGTACCACCAAGCTGCCACTGTTGGGCCTTTAAGCAAGGCCCTTAACCTTCTATTACTCACTTGTATAAATGAGGTATAAAAATGCAAGGTGCTCTGGATAAGGGCACCTGCCAAACGTAAATACACCTGATAAACAGGCTGACACTTCATAGAGCATTTTCACAATAGTACATCTATGGAGTGTTAATAAAGACAAAAGAATAATTTTCAGTGTAGGACAGTAGTGCAGTCTTGCCTCCTTAATGCTCTGCTGTCCTCAGGTCAAGCCTGAGTTTGGTATCTGTGTAGGTTATACCTTCCAAAATTGTATATAGATGAACTGGTTTAGATAAATTGCCCCTACATATGAGTGAATGTGTGTGTTCATGGTGCCCTCTGATGGCATCTTATAATTAGTGATGGACAAATTGGTTACACAATAATAATTAGTAATGCATGCACAGTAAAATTAATGCAATCATTTTTGAATTAATGCATTCATTCGTGGGTTGCCGGGAAACTGGACTTAGTCCTGAGTAAAAGGTGGTACACCCTGAACTGCTCACCAGTCCACTGCAGGTCCAACAAAGATAAACTACTATTCACACTTACATTCTCATCTAGGTGCAATCAACAGCATCCAATCAGCCTAATGTACATGTCTTTGGACTGTTGGAGAAAACTGGATCACCCAGAGAAACCCACACAAGCATGGGAAGAACGTGTAAACGCCACACAATGAGACACTTGCCTACCATTGTGCTCGAACCCAAGACTTTCTTGCTGTGGGGTGAGAGCGCTAACCACAAAGTCACCATGCCCATACACAATAAAATCACACAGTCATAATTTAATAAAATAAACAAAAAGTCAAAATACTCTCATGGTCTAACTCTCTTTCATGAAAAAATTAGGAAAAACTATTAAGTAATTTCACATTAAGTTTCGGCATTAGCCTTACACAAACACTCCAGTTCTGCTTTACTGAATATTTTTGGGGTGGTACGGTGGAGTAGTGGTTAGCACGTCTGCCTCACAGCAAGAAGGTCCTGGCCTCAAGTCCCAGGCTAGGGTGTTTCTGTGTGGAACTTGCATGTGCTTCCTGTGATAACATGGGTTTCCTCTGAGTACTCCGGTTTCCTCCTACAGTCAAGAGACATGCACATTACGCTAATTGGCTGTTCCACATTGCTCGTAGGTGTGAATGTGAGTGTAAATGTGTTGCCCTGTGATGGTCTGGAGAGCAGTTCAGGGTGTACAGTTTGGCAAATTAGTGAGTGAGAGTAATTGAGAGAGAGAATATTTTTTTACAAACTTCTTGTGGTATGAAGGCCCAGTATAGACCCCCTTCCTATAACATTTTATCAAAATGTTTAAGATATGAAATCATGTTGACAGAGCCTTTTTTACACCACCGCCTCACCAGCTCCCATTTATGTTCTTTTTTATATTAGAAAAAAGACAGAATGCTCCAAATGATGGTAAGTCTGTGCGAGTGCACTTTAACATTTACTCGTGTTAAATCAAATCCTACCGCTCTAGTTCATGTTTGGAATAAAATAAGTTAAGTTTTCTTGCTTTTTTTTTTTTTTTGTCATCAGAAAAGCGAGCACTACCACCCATACCACCATCTAATGGTCAGTACTGTGCAGTTAAAATTCCTAAAGTTAGTTTATGAGTGTAAATAATTTCCTGTTGAATAATGCTGGAGATGCTGTGTCACTGGTGTGTATACCTGCCTTCTGGTTTCGAATAGTGTATGGTGTGCTTGTTTTCAGGTCCAGTGATGCTCCCAGGTGGCATGGCCACAATAGATATTCAAAACCCAGACATTCTGGCCTCTCGATATCGATCTCCTTGTGTCCCTGTGCCTGCGCCTGCTGCCTTCGGCAAAGCAAAAAAGGAAAAGAAGGGAAAGAAAAAGGGAAATCGACTTACCAAAGCAGACATTGGTGCACCCAGTGGTTTTAAGTAAGTTTCCATAAGTGGCTTTCACAGTAAGTGAATTTTAATTTCTCTCTTTTTTTAAATCTCATGTTTGCTTTTTTCCTTACTTCCAGGCATGTCACACATGTAGGATGGGATCCAAACACTGGTTTTGATGTAAGAAATTCCCATTCGCTCTTCAGGAAGTCAAAATAGTCACACTTTATTTTTACAGAGTTCTTACAATGTGTCAAATTATTAAAACTAATTAGTTCCTATGTAATTACTGTGTAACTAATGGCTAATTACTAAATACTCTATAAACACTTATATTTACAATTTATGTAAATTAAAGGGGATGCCAAATATAATATCAAAATAACAGTGCACCATTACATACCACAGATAAGCATTCATCTTTACATTGCACCATTGCATACCACAGATAAGCATTCATTCATTCATTCATTCCTTCATTCATTTATTTATTTATACATTCATTCAAAATGTAAAAAAAAAACATTTTATCTGGCTAGGGACACGGGGAGGCTGTAGCCCCCTGAGCTAACTCTGGATGAAGGCGGGGTACACCCTGAAAAGCACAAATTAATAGTAACACAAAAATCTTTAAAATCGCAGCAAATTTTGGTCCCTGAAGACAGAATATTTCACAAAACACACACACACACACACACACACACACACACACACACACACACACACACACACACACACACACACACAAAACCATCATACGAAGTGTGTGTGTATCAAACATAAAAAATAAAGAAGAATAAAAGTTAAAGAGTTTTTATTACTTTATAAAGACTTTTAAAAGCTTTCCAGTTCATAAAAACCAGCGAAAGAGAAAAATCCGACCGATTGATGGAGAGATTATCTGACGATCTGATGAAGAGATAGACAGGTGGACCAATACAAAGATGAAATAACAGAGAAATCATAAATAGATGCATCAACAGATTAATGAACGGATGGAAAACTGGATCCATCAACTGAGGGATGAACAGATAGAAAAAGAAATGTACAGATAGATGGAGGGAGAGATGAACACCCAAAAGATGACTATAACGAATCAGTGTGGATGGAGTGAATGGACTGAGGAATGGCTGGATGGACAGATTGATGAAAAAAAGGTGAACAAGGAGGTGTACGGATGGACAGGGATATGGGAGGATTCACAAAGGGATGGATATATGAAAGAGAGAGGGGGATAAACTGATAAAGAAAGAGTGATGGAGAAACTGTCAGAGACTGAGAGAAAGACAGAGAGAGAACAAACAGATTGATGGATCAATGCATGGATGGATGAATGAATGGAAGGATAGATGGATGGATAAATGGAGGGATGAATGGACAAAGATGGATAAAGGGGAAAGATGGACAGAGGTGGATAAATGGAATGATAAAAACGAAGGATGGATGGAAAGATGGACAGAGATGAATGGATGATGGAAAAATGGAAATTGGGTACATGAGCAGAGAGATGAAAAAAAATACCTGACTGGACAGAAATGGCAAGGTGAATGTATAGGCAGAGACAAATGGCTGAACACATGGAGGAAAGTTATCATCTTCAGAGAAGGATGGACAGAGAGCTTGGTGGATGGACAGAGAGACGGATAGAGACTGAAAGATGGATTGATGGATCGATAGCCTGATAGAGAAATTGAAAAAGACTGATAGATGGGTGGATAGACAGCAAGACTTTTCAGAGAGACAGAGACAAACCATTCGAGAAAATGATAGAGAGAGATGAACTGAAAGATGGACAGATGGAAGGAGGGATGGAATGCTTAAAGAGTTGGACCAACAGACGAATGAAAGTAAACGCTGAATATAAAAGACAGACAGAGAGATGGACAAAGACTGAAAGATGGACAGATGGATGAAGATGAATGGCATGACTGAAAGATGGACTGAGACCAAGAGAGAGAGAGAGAGAGAGAGAGAGAGAGAGAAAGAGAGAGAGCGAGCGATAAAATGTGAGCAGAAGACAGAAGAGCGAAAGCTGATTGAGAGAGCATTAGGCACTAATGTAGGCTTCTAATGACTCATTATCTCATTATCAATCTTTCTCTCACTCATCTCTCTCTCTCTCTCTTTCTCTCTCTCTCTCTCTCTCTCTCAAACCTCCCAATCGACCAGCGATGATGGGAATAGCAATTAGGACGTTGGGTTTCCAAATGGTTATTTTAATTAGCTTTCCTTAGGAGAGAAGGGAAGAAGGAGAGTAAGCTAGAACGTGCGTGCGAGAGAGAGAGAAAAAAAAAAGAGAGAGAGAGAGAGAGAGAGAGAGAGAGAGAGAGAGACTGATGTCCTTAATAAGTGTCTGAGATGAGAGCATGTCATTAGACCTTCTACACGGATTGATGACTGAACATTCCTGCAGGTCACATGCACTTATTATGCCAGCCCACTCCGCGTTAATACAACTCGCCGATTTGTGTTAAACACAAAGAAATTAAAACTAAAAACCAATTACTGCCTTTTTTTCTCCGCTTGTTACCCAGCAGCTGAGACAAAAGAGACAATAGACGTGAGACACGGACCAACATTTATCTCTGGTGCTTTTTTAAATAGCTTCTGTTTCCTTAATCGCTGCATTACCGTACACAGATCATGCTAACTGCCACTAGCACAGCTATGGCTTATCACTGCTACTTAGTAGCGAGCTAATGATCACTGCAACACAGCACACGTTACCAGTGAAATGTATTCATGTCATTTCATTTTAATTAAGATTTAATGTTTACATTAGCAGAACATGATACGTTTTCAGAGTGCTCAGATAAAAATAATGTTTATAAATGTTACAAGAACATTTCTGCAACATTTGTATTTAAAGGAATTTTTTTTCAGTGTTAGGGTTCTAAAACATATCTTTAAATTTTGGAACATTAAAACAACATTTATTTTTGATTTTGCTATACTGTATTAATCCTGCAAGGAAAATTATTGCCTCTGCATTTAACCCATCCAAAGTGAACACACACAAACACACAAACATTGAGCACACACACATGCCCTTGGAGCAGTGGGCTGCCACACACATTGGGGCACCCAGAGAGCAGTTGGGGGATAGGTGCCTTGCTCAAGGGCACTTTAGCCATGAATGTGGAGGAAGGAAAGGTGCACCTCACTCCCCCAACGCCACACATTTCCCCTTCTGGTTTAGGAATCCAACCAGCGACCTTTCGGTCCCAAAGCCGCAGGATTTTTAAAAAGTTTTCTTATTCAGACAACAATTTAAAAATTCCTTCTGATGCTATTTTTAGTTCTAGAAAGTTGTCTTTTAAGGTAATAATCTGGATGTTCGGACGATAACATTCACAAACGTTTCTACAACATTATATGGTTTATGGGAGACTGGGGTTAGTTGGAACCTGCGGGGTAAGTTGAAGCATTAAGACTTTTAAAAAAAGTAAAAACTGCTGAGGAGAACTGCTGCCATCTAGGGGAGGAAAACAACAGCACTCAGTTGCCATGTTAGTTTCATGAAGAAGGAACAATAGGTGTTCAGAGGAGAAAGGTTTGTATGATTTTTGACAAACTTATCAAATATTTCACCACAAAGAAAAGTCCGAGCAGAAGAGTGCCAGTATTTGAATATGATTTTCCCCCCAAAACCACAAAGCCTTATATCTTAGCTATATTTTGAGAAAAAAAATAAAAACCAAATATGTTTTGGAGTGCACTGTGTTGTATGGTGTGCATGGAAGGGCAAGATGGCTGCTTGGGGTTAGTTGAAACATGGGGACAGGGGTCTGTTGGAACATGTTGGGGGCTTGTTGAAACACTGTTCCAACTAACCCGCGACAATCAAAATCCTAAAGCAACATCATACCAGTCTGTGTCTTAATTTCAGACTCAGCCATGCGGAATTATAAGCATGAAACAAATTGTGGCCAGACCCCACCTGATGGCATTGAAAGAGCAGTAACAGAAGTCCTGATAAATCAAAGGCCATGTCATGCTGTAGCAAATGACTTCGCCATACCACATGTCACACTTCGCCGCTATGCCATGAAGATGCGTAATGAGAAGGATCTTCTCAAGAACAATAAAGTTATAATCAAGTTCCAAAACAGTACAATATGTGATGTTCCAACATACCCCAAGCCAAGTTTCAACTAACCCTGGTGGTGGGGCTAGTTGGAACACCTAAACCAGTCTAGGTTTTATTGGATTATACCTATAACCTTCAAGGAATCTTACAGGTTTTTATGTTCCATATGTGGAGAATATTGTAATGCTTTCGGCAATTGAGGTATTCTTTGAAACAGAAACCCCTTCTTGAGAAATGGATGATTTTTTAAATATTGTTCCAACTAACCCCAGTCTCCCCTACTTTTTTTTTGTGTGCATATTTTTGCAGTTCAGGTTTTTCAATTGTTACAAAACCTTGAATTAAAATTTTGAAATGTTTCCACATTTCAGCAAATTTTTTGCTTTTGGAAGAATGTTTATTAGTTTTGAATTTTTAATTTTCTTTTTGTAAATTCACTTACAGTAATATTCAGAAATGTTCCTGCAACATCCCAGCAACCTTTCTTGCTATAGGTGTATTTTTGTAGCATTATTGGTCAAGGAAAAACTTACCTTTCAACAGGTTAGAGCCAAATGCAGTAATTATTCAAGACAGTCAAAGCTTTAGCTAACAAGCTAACTGCAGC
Source organism: Tandanus tandanus (assembly GCA_039654325.1). NCBI lineage: Eukaryota > Metazoa > Chordata > Actinopteri > Siluriformes > Plotosidae > Tandanus > Tandanus tandanus. Next base: position 21,825,221 of record JBCNYH010000008.1, on the reverse strand, counting down.
TAACCTTATCAAGCTAGCGGGTAGCAGTGCATAATGCTAGTCACCTCACCAACTCACTGCTATTCACCTAAATCTTAATGTTTAAAAATAAAGATTAGAAATTTTTCCTGAAATATTTCTTTAACATTGTGGGTTGTAGGAAAGATTTTGAATGGACTTGAATGTTCTGAACAAGCTTCGGAAGAATGCTGAGGTTTGTAAATGTTTACACAACAACTTAACCTTTGAAAACACTGCTACAACATTGCTGCAACATTTCTGTCTGTACAACAGAGACCATTACCCACATTTTCAAAATGTTAGATTTTGCCAAACTGAGATTATTTTATATTAATATTACCTGCAGATGTTTTTATAACGTTGCAGGAATGTAATTTCCAACATTATTTCTGAAGTAACAAATTCGTTAAATTCTTAATGAATATTTCAATAACATTAGCAGAGACTTAGCATGCTAAGACTGCACACTTAGCATGTGATTCAACTTGTCTTTAGGCGATGCTGAAATATTTAGGAATTTCATTTCATACTCTATGCTGAAATACAGTTACCATGGTTACGAAAAGAGGACGCTACAAACGGACGACTACTCGTGTACGAAGCATTGCTTTAAAACAAGTCGAAAATTTCACAGCTAGCTACAGTGAACTCAGTGTTAAGCACTCCAGCAGTCTTATGTGTTCGCCTTTCTGTGTTTCTAAACAAACAGGCATAGCTAGCCTAGCATAAAAACTAGCCGTGTATATTAATATTATGCTAATGTGAAACTTCTAACATAAGTGTAGCAGCTGGGGGGCAAAAAAAATGTGTCAAAGCCAGAATAAATTGCTTCATATTAATAATATCTATCGTAATAATATGTCTAAGTGTGTGTGTGTGTGTGTGTGTGTGTGTGTGTGTGAGAGAGAGAGAGTGAGAGAGAGAGAGAGAGAGAGAGAGAGAGAGAGAGCAATGGAGAGCTAGTGATTGTACATCATTAGGCTTTAAGCTTAAATAATGACATGGTTCAGTCTGCCTGTCTCTCATACCATCCTCTTCTCTCTCTCACTCTCTCTCTCTCTCTCTCTCACCCCCACCCTGTTTGTCATGAAGTGTCCTGGGGTTATGATTGTTATGATTTATATGAGTCTGCACTGAGATCTCTCTCTCTCTCCCTCTCGTTCTCTCTCTCTCCTCTCTGTCTTCATCTCACTTCATCTCTCTCATTCCTTCTCTCTCCTCTGATCATTTATACTTGCATCCCCTTAGGCCGATTCCGAGAGTAATAATGAAAGAGATTTAACCCTTCTGTGTTCCATCACTCTGACCTTACACACTGTTTCTCTCTCTTCACACAAACATTTATAATTAAAGGTGTGAGGATGGATCAGTGGAACAGAATAAAAATGTCTACAGTTAAAGAATAAAACACACCATGCTGTGCTGTTATCGCAAAACAATCAATGATGGTGTAGTGCCATGAAGTGGAGTTACTTTGAGTTGATGATTTATTTTATGACATCACAAGTCTTTTATTCGTATTATTACACCACAACAACTAATTTATGATTCTCATTTTTTATTTATTAATAAAGGCATCATCATGTGTTTTTCCCACTTTTCAAGTATTGCCTGCCTATCCCGTGCCTACCACCAACCAAGGAGGGGTGTAGGCAAACAGGCCACCCACATTTTTATGAACTGCTTGTGTATGCGAAATCTTCCCACGAGGAAATTTTTAAGAATTTCCGTGCTGTTGAGGTTATTTAGTGACCATTTGTAGCATGTAATATGACATATATAGTGTAGAAACTGTACACCTACTTTAGCCTACATTATAGCTGCTGTTATATATGTGTAAGAGCAAAAGATGAAATTGTCATCAAATATAAATTTGACACATTTAAAACACATAAAACACATTTACACAAAAATATTCAATATGTACACATTCTTAAATATTATAAATGTAAAAATACTCACGGGGAAATCTAATTAGGTAGTTGTAAATACTCCACACTAGGGGGGTTGTTGGTCCACCAGGTGGCTGGTAGCCTGTATAGGCAAACGTCCAACCCTACTAGCGATAATTTCTCTTTATATCGCCCCAACGCTTCAGGAGCCAAGCCGTCCTGATATTGGGACTACATTTAGATCGTGCTGAGTAAAAATGTACTCCTACTCTCACAAAAATACGCACGTTTTTTAAAATCCGGAAAGTAATGTTTTCCCCAGTTTAAACATGGTGCAAAGGTTACCACGTGACTCAGGCGTCACGCTGACATCACGCCGACTTGGAGAATTGTGGCACGGGTCTTGTATTAGAGTTGGCTGTCAACACATACATGCCAACTAGATTACGGAAACACGACTGTGACATGATTAAAAGTCAGTAATGGAGTTACTTATTATAATTTACTTATTTATTATAAGTTACTTATTATAATTTATATAAAAATTCTTTCACTTGTAAAAAATGCACGTTGACAAACGATCACACCAGGCAAAATAAGTGCATACATGCTTTCTAAAATAAGCGAGTATATGGTGTATACTCACGTGTATGCCCCACTACAGCCCTGGTCACCAGACACTGGAGACTCCTTCCAGAGATAAATTAACATCTCCTAACCCTGTAGAAAACTCTTTCACAGTGATCACTGTATTAGATTAGACAATCACAGTGCCATAAGTTCTAACCGTGTCTGGGTCGGGACTCTGGCAACAGTACAAGTTTGACCCTGACCAATCAGTGTTCATGGCCTTGTGTGTCATCGTGGAACAAGATCAAGAAATTGTCTGTCATGGATACAGATGGAGCGTCGGAGATCCTGCTGTGAAGTTGATAGTTGTTGTACGCTAGAGTTTTTTTCAGGGTGCTATGAGACATTACCAGACGCTACATCACTGATTATGTCATGCTACAAGACCTGTTCATCGTTCCTAATGCTCATATCCAGACCAAATGCTGACAATTTATCCACCGTGTCAAAACTCTGCTGAATTCGTGCAGGGGATAAGACAGCAGATTTCAAGTCATGACCCAAGAAATCTTTTATGATGTAAGATTTTTTCAGTGATTGAAAGCAGGAAGCCACGTGGCATTACATTCGAACATCAGCAGAAATGGCAAATATTGCTAACTAAATTTGGATGATGAGTCGCTTAACTCGCAATTATAACCATATTCATAATGAGCCCTGAAAAAACTCTCTTGTTGAGTATAAACACCACACACACACACACACACACACACACACACACACACACACACACACACACCACTGCAGGTCCATAATTGCCACTTTTTCAGCATCTCCATCATCCATACATCTCTGTGCTTCCTGTGTGCGTTTTACCTCCACGTTCTTTCCCTCATCCATCCATCCTTCCTTCCCTCCTAATTATGCTCTGTTAATTACAAATTTACACTAATGCGCCTAATTAGACCAACAACTCGGGTACAGGATTCGGAAAATGATCTCTTTAACAAACAATATGACTTAATTGCAGACATTTGCATAAACAAATGAGCTAATTAATTACAATCAAGCGCGCGCTGATGAGTCGGAGGAAGATGAGACTCTCAGTGCGCTCTCTGGAGACGCGGATGTGGGAAAGAGCACGCGCGTGTGTACGCGTGTGTGTGTATATGTATGCGGGTGTGTGCGCGTGCATGTGTGTGTGTGTGTGAGTTTAAATTAAAGTTTATGAGCTTGTGAAACATGCTAATATGGTGCCGTGAGCGCGGGATTATTATCACTGCATGTGCGCGTGCGGAAGTGGCCACACATAATAACCTGCTTGGCCTTTTGTGATTGTGCAGATAACTAACACACACACACGCACGCACGCGCGCACAGGCACATGCTGATGCGAGATTCCTTTCTGCATACTCCCCGCACACATTCATCTCTCTTTCCTTTCTTTCCATCTGTTTTTTTTTTCTGGAGGCTTTGCAGATGGAAGGACCTCTTCCCCTCCTCTTCTGTGTCGGAATTTAATATGCAACTTTTTTATTGGAAAACAATCGCGCGTGCCTGCGTGAATCCTGACCGCAATATATCTGTTAGCGCGTCTAATCCGATCAGGCCAGGGAGGGCTATTTATCACCGCAAATCCAGGGCATTTCAGCCTTCTTTTTATTATTTTAATATATTTCTCAGCTATTAAATCACCGAAATGATGAATTAGAACTGTCTGGCACGCTTTCAGCACCGTGACAGAAAATGATGCACTACCCAATTTGAGTGGTCATTTGGACTTTTTAAAGACAAAAAATGATGGCAGAAAAAGTCCAATATTTTTTCCTGTTCATAGTTTTTTTTTGCCTCCTCGCGAGCTCATATTCCTCCCCCTCCCTCCCTCTCACTCTGAGTGTGTTTTTAATAAACACTCTAAGTGGGCTTTATTGCTGTGTTAGAGAGGGCAGCGGCGCAACTATCTTTAATATACGGCCAATTACCGGGCGAGCGCTCTCTCTCTCTCTCTCTCTCTCTCTCTCTCTCTCTCTCCTCACACACACATTTTATATGTATATATATATATATG
>JBCNYH010000008.1:21802440-21813771 GCA_039654325.1 Tandanus tandanus | reverse complement strand
GATGTCACTGCTGTCCCCCCAGTGCAGCTAACTGGGTTATCAAAGGCCGGCCATGTCTCTCACTGTCTGTGGTGAGAAGCATGTAAAAGAACCTTTGCTGATTTTCGTCAAGAGTAGGCTGTATAGCCGTCAGCATGTTTCTGCCCTGCGATGGCCTGGCGAGCTGTCCACTGTGTACTCTGTCCTCGCCCAGAGTCGGCTGAGATGGGCGCCAGCCTCCCCGCGAACCTAATTAGGATTAAGCGGTTCAGAAAATGAATGAATAATAATAATAATAACGATGTAAGTGTGTGCTTTCTCTTAAGCTTTAAATTGTGAAGTTTAACAAACAATAATTTTAGTTGCACATCATTGAAATTTGAAATAAAAAATTAATTTTATTCATGTCTATTAAACACTGTATATAAAATTCATCCCGGAAACTGTAAGGATTTAAAGTGAATCATTCTCATACATTTTGGGGAAGAGGGTGAGGTTTTACTTAAACACAACCACTGATGGCATTTACAGCAACTGACATAATAGAACAAGTAATATTTAATTGTTTTAAAAATATATTAGTATTTACAGCATAGTTGTAACACTCCAAAGTTAATTTTGCTCATGATTTTAATTTTAGGTGATAATGGTCAAATTTTTTTTGTTGTTGTTGCCATAATATAATTTTGTTATTAATTGTCAGGGTTAAATTAACATCACTGTGACATAATCTAAAATGAATTCTGTGCATATCCTGTGAGATTTCATCAAATTGCACCAGAGAACAAATATATTAAAAGATTTGAAGCTTGTGTCCAACAAGTGAGGGTATTATTAAACAGGACTGACACAAAGTACTGCTCACAAAAAAAAAAAGGAAAAAAAATTTGAAATTACAAAAATTAATCTCTTTTATACGTGAAAGAAAAAAATGAAAATAAAAAGGTTCAGGGCCAAATTTATTAAGACATGACAAGAATTTGAAAAAATAAGAAAAAAGGAAAAAAGAAAAAACCCCACCATGCTGTACTGTCCCAAAATAAATTATTTAAAAGGTGGTAATTATTTAAAAAAAAGTGTTTAAAGGGTGGAAGGACAAGCAGGGACAATGTAAAAAGAGAGTGCCTTTGGCAATACTGAGAGACAGAGAGATGGTGTGTGTCTGTGTGTGTGTGTGTGAGGGCAGGTGGGAGAGCAGGGGGAGGCTGGTGGATCAACAGCTTGCTCCACCCTGAGGGCACAGAGAGACGTCTCTGCCAACGAGAGGGGCAACGCGCCCGCCTGGTGGCAGCTGGTGGCCCCCCCATAAACACTCACATACACTCACACTCACACACACACACAGCGGGAGGGGTGAGAAGGTCAAAAGGCCGTCGTTAGGAAGACAAAGAGAGTGCACGGCCACACGCCGGATAATCTGCTTTTATTGAGTGCCTCCGACAAGGCCGGCAGCAAAGAGGACATCGACACCGCACATGCACACACACACACACTACGAGTCCCACATCCATGTGTCAGGAGGCTGGAGTGTCAGAGAAAGTGCCAAAAGGCATCCAAATGTATCAGCTATTATATTATACAATACACAATTACATAACAAAATGCACTTATACACTCCCTCTCTCTCTCTCTCTCTCTCTCACACACACACACCCTTTTGAATGCAAAATATTGAATGAATTTAATTTGTTATTGCACCTACTTGTAGATCACAGTGGAGTGTGTTATAAAAAAACACGCACATACACAGTAAATTCTTTTTAAAAATGCTAACAAGTCCTTTCAATTTCAGGATTCATTCATTCCTTCATTTTCTAAGCCGCTTAATCCTAATTAGGGTCACGGGGAGGCTGGTGCCCATCTCAGCCGACTCTGGGCGAGGTACACCCTGAACAGCTTGCAAGACCATTGCAGGGCCAACACACATACAACCATTCACACTCACACCTAGGGGTGATTTGGAACAGCCACTTAGCCTACTGTGCATGTTTTTGGACTGTGGGAGGAAACTCATGCAAGCACGGGGAGAACATGCAAACTCTACACAGAAATGTCCCGAGCCCGGGAATCGAACCTAGGACCTTCTTGCTGTGCAGCAGACGTGCTAACCACTGCGCCAACGTATCGCCTAATTTCAGGATTCAGTGAGCAGTGCACATGCGCAGATGACTGTCTGCCTGTGTGTATGATCTCTGCCTGCTTCATAGTTATTGTCTTTGCTCGGTCTCGGATAGTCTAATCGTTGTTTTGATCACCTGACCCCTGCATGTTTCATGCTTATGATATTGGACTGTTTCAGTTGAGCTTTTTTATTTGCACATTGCATCCACACTCCTCCTTGCTGCCTCGTGTAGTGATATGCCATTTCTTAAAAATGTATGTAAATAAAATACAAGCCATTATGCTGAATTTCAAAGCTGAGGACATGAATGCATTAAATTTAAAATACTGTAAAAAGATTTAAGAAAAAAGATACACTAGAGGCTATATATACACATAGCATATGAATAGAAAAGCTCACAAAAAACACACATAAATAGAGACATGTTTATAGAGACACAGTGGAGGCACACATACGCTTATACAGAGATACAAATTGAGAAAACTTAGAGACATTTATAGAGACACAATAGATAAACTTAGAGACACACTTATAAAGAGAAACACAAATAGGGACATGCTTACAGAGAAACAGAGTAGAGACACACAAAGTTGACACACGTCCCCATGGCAATTGCATCTTTACTTTATCCATATAAATGATTTGCAAGCTACACATTCGCTAGCAAAGTTCTTACCTTTGTTCATTAACCTTATTATGCTTGGCATCTGTGTTTCCAGTGGCCTGCAAACCAGAATATTTATGACTAACAACTTGATGATCCCTGTTCGACTACTGTGTGTGTATTTGTAAAGCAAATAATAGACACTTTATGCGAATATCTGCAAAGCTTGATACTCAATTGTAAAAAACCCACCACCATCAACAACTACCAGCATGCGGGTTATGATATAGAATGTTTAGTACAAGTAAGCATATAAGAAGCATTACATCAATAGTATATCAACAGATTAGCTATAACGTACAAAGTATTAGCGGTATATAATTAAGTTGCTTGTCTTTTAGTCATGATGGAGTAGGAGTGTGTTTTAAAGCTTTTGTGTGTGTGTGTGTGAGGGCTCCTGCCGTTTTGGGCTCGAGAGCCATGACCTGCCGTCTGCTCTTTCATTAGAGCGAAGCGCAGTTACGCATTCAACCATCAGAGCAGCAGTTCTGCACTCCACACCACTTAACATCACAGAGCAACACACACACTTACACACACACACTCACACAGAAGGAGCCCACAGACAGTCTGTTTACAGCTATGATGCCAATTTTCAAAACGTTTAGCTAAATAAGGGTTTAATCACGCACTCAACTAAATAAAGGTACTGAAAGATGTCTCGGTTCTTGAATTGAAAAGAACCTTTGGATTAAATCGTTCTCAGCTCTAATGTGGCTGATTTTACGGAGCCCCCTGTCTCTCAGAGACGTCCTCTGTCTTTTCCCATGCTGTCCACAGGATGAAGCGTTTACCAAACCACAACATTTCAACATCAAACGGCAGACAGAATCAGACTCATCTCCTGACTTCAACCAGTCACACACACACACACACTGATGACAGAGGAGAACTTCCGACTGAAGCCCCTCTCCACTCTGCGTGGCGAGTTAAACTGTCTCTCCGTCTCTCTGCGCAATGGAGCGTGTCTCATCCAGACCTGTAATGAGAGACAGACATACGCGTGTCTATATGTCTGTGTGTGGGATGGGGGAGGACCAAGAAAGAGACATTGGATCAGACTACAAAATAAAGTGAGACAGAGAGAGAGAGAGAGAGAGAGAGAGAGAGAGAGAGAGAGAGAGAGAGAGAGAGAGAGAGAGAGAGAGAGAGAAAGAGACAGACACACCTACAAAAAAGGAGACACATTTAGACATGGACACACATATGAAGCAATATACACATACATGAGATATAATAATCAGGTACACACAGACACAAACTGAGAGAGACACATAAAAGGGAGTGAGTCACATGTTTTGAAACACACACACATGCAGAGAGAGAAAGAACTACATAAGAGGATAGACGCACATACAAACAGACACACATAGAAAGAGAGAGGCACAAACACATACAAGGAGAGACATACAGACAGTCAGTCAGACACAGACAAAGAAGATAGTTATAAAGAAAGAGAGACACAAAGTGATAGAGACACATAAAGGGAGTGAGTCACGCATGGTTTGAAACACACAGAAAAAGAGAGAGAGAGAAATACATACAAGGAAAGACACACCTATACAGACAGACAAACATACAGTAGGTATTATTGTATAATGTTCCTTACTCTTCCTTTAGTTTTAAGATTTTTAAGAAGTTTTTCCGGCATGTTCTGTCCTTCTCAAATCCCCCACAACGTTACACTGAGGGTCAGATCAGGGCTTTAACTTGAACATTCCATCACTCCATTTATTCTTTTAAAGCCATTCATTGGTGGATTTGTTGGTGTGATTAGGCTCATTATCCTGTTAAAAGATCCACCACTGGGTTCAACTTACACATTATCTTCAAGATGGAGAATTCATAGTGGAATCAATGCCCGTAAGTTGCCCCATTCCTGAGGCTGTAGACAAGCCTAAACCATTACATTTCCACTGCCTTGCTTCCCAGCCGGGTTCCTCTCCTTTCAAACGTGTTGTGACCGAACAACTACATCTTTGATTCAGTGTTCAGTTCAGTGTAGTTTTGCTCTGATGTTCTTTTTTGGAGAGTTAAGCCATTTTCCTGACACGCCTCCCATTTAGGTCAGATTTCTCCAATCTCTCTGATCGTAGATGTGTGCACTTTCACACCAGCAGTTAGATGAGTTACCTGCAGATCCTGGGATGAAATACTGGGGTGATCGCAGACCAAATGTGCTGCAGTGGTTGGTCCTGGACAAATCCCCAGTCATTCAAAATTTACACCACTACATGATTTTCCTTACAGTGGAATTATATATATGTATTAGAGTTCTTTCCCTTGTCATCTTCATGGGCATCTACAACCATTTTTTTCTGAAGCCTCTGAGAGAACTTTTTAGATCTTGGCACAATGACACCACACACTTTGATAGCAATGAGACCGAGTTTAACTAGAAGGACTAGATGTCTGTTTTATATAAGAGAGGTCCCACCTGCAGGAGGTTCTAATTAATGGCACCTAATCTGAAACACCTCTGGTGAAGGACTTGAAGGTGTGATAAATGTAAGGGTGTATTTAGCTTTTCACCATTGTTCCCATGAGAGTGACTGTTTTATAATGTATGTAATGAAATGTTATTTTAAGTGTCATGCGTTTGTGTACATCACCATCTATAGGCGCTGTATCAAAGAGGGTCAAATGTGTGCTTGGTTCAGCTAAAAAAAAAAAAAATTTCCATGGGGTGCACTTACTTTTTCACATGACTACACAGACAGACAGACAGAGAGAGAGAGAGAGAGAGAGAGAGAGAGAGAGAGAGAGAGAGAGAGAGAGAGAGAGAGAGAGAGAGAGAGAGAGACTGACTGACAGAGAAAGAGGGAGAACAGAGAGAGAGAAAAAGACTGATTGTCAAAGAGAATGAGAGAGAGAGATAAGGACATGCAGAAAGAGAGAGAGACAGAGACAGAGAGAGAGAAAGATGGATAGAGAAAGGGGGAGATGCATGCAGAAAGAGAGAGACAGACAAAGAGTGAGAGAAAGAGGGGGAGACAGACAGACAGAGAGAGAGAGAGAGAGATCAGTTTGCTCCCTCAGGCAGATCCTCTTTAGTGTTTTGTTGCTAAATGCTCCCAGTGAGCAGGTTACTGTGCAGCATATCCTCATTGTCTTAAACAGCTGTCCATTGCCTGTCTCCCCACACTTCCTCCTCCCCATCACACACACACACACACACACACACACCTTATGGATAAGGACGCAAGAGTCAAAATCATGTAATTTGACACGGTTTCTTGATAGATAGTTATTTCTTATTTATTTTATTTCTAACAAACCAAGCAGTTCAACCAGAAGTTTAAAGCTGGTAAATTCAACCCGAATTCAAACAAACAGCTAATAACTATAATATAAATAAGAAGAGGAATAACAATCATCATCATCATCATAATGGCCATGTTTTGTGTGTGTGTGTGTGTCAGGAATGATTTGTTGTACATATCGAGAGCAGAGTAAGACTAGTCCATGGAGGCGTCTACAGTGACACTCCACTCATGTGTGACCATATGGTGCATGTCAGTAGGTGAAGGGTGGAGGGTGTGTGTGTGTGTGTGTGTGTGTGTGAGAAAGACAAATTGTTGAACATTATATGCATTCTATAAAATCATCATCATTTACTGGGAGAGATCTCACATACACACACACACACACCCTTACTGCTATAAAAGCTCTGGGAGCAAAATCTGAATCTTCAAACACACAGTGTGCATAAAGAAAAAAAGAAACTTTATTTTAAATCGGAATAAAAAGTAAGCATGGATAAAAAAAAATTCTTGGTTTCTTTTCATTGCCCGCACCTCAAAATTGGTGCTGCATCTATCTATTTATTTATTTATTTTTTGGTAAGCCATGCTCAAAATTTTGGAAAACGCCTCAGACAACGTAAAAATAACACAGAAGGCAATTGGGTGTTAGATGCTGTGATTGTGATATTGGTGTAGTTCTGTTTGAAATAGATCTATTTTCCAAAGAGTTTGGAACTGCAAGGCTGCTGTTATATAGACAGCTGTTTAGAGTTTCATACATGCTTAATGTACATGTTAAAGACTGCCCTTCTAGGGTGTATTGTGAAGCATAAAAATTTAAATAAACAAAGTACTTCTAAAAAGGTTCTTGTTACTTATTCTTGTTTATTTATTCAAAAATTTCCTCAACAAATTGATGGAAGTCACCTCAAGTTCCTCGCTTCAGCCACTTTACCTTCATTTACCTTTAAAAGCGTTTGGGCTTCGACAGTCACCTCATCTGTCTATTAACAAAAAAAACTTTGTGCCTCATTCAGTTTTTCAAAAAGTTCTGATGAGAAACTGGGAATTTTTTTAATTCGCCCTAAAAGAATTAAGAAAGCAAAGAAGGCAGAAAAAGTGATACAGAAAAGTAAAAGACATTAGAGGGAAAAAAATGAATAAATAAGAAGGAAATGAGATTTCAGAGAAAAAAAGAATGAAAGAAGATGAATGTAGTAAAGAAATAAAAAGCAAACTAGAAGGAGAAAAAGCTGATTGGATATTTTTTTTTTGAAAAATTGAAAAGAAAATCGGGAATGAAGGGAAAACAAGAAAGAAAGAAAGAAAAAAGAAAGAAAAAAAGGAAAGTTAATAAATAAAAAATTGAGGAAAATAAATAAGAATAAACAAAAAAGAAACAAAAATGCAGAAACATCTTAAAAAACAGAGGCAAAAAGGAACATAAAGGAGGGGACAGAAAGAAAGAAAGAACAGTGTAAGACTCTCTCTCTCTCTCTCTCTCTCTCTCTGTATAAACTAAATTAAAAGCGGCTCCATTACAGCGCGCGGATAATAAAGCTGGAAAAACAGCGCGAGGACACAAAGGGAATGCAGTGAAAGGGCCGTTTCGGTGCACGCGCTTTATCTTTATGGGCCGCTTTACTTAATATTTTATAGGAGCGGAGAGATGGCGCGAGCCGCTACACTTTCATTAAAGCGCGTGCTTTTCGCTCGGAGGGACTTTCCTCAAACCCGGTGTGTGTGTGTGTGTGTTTTATTGCAATAACAGCCTCGGTGATCTCTCTATCTCTATATCTATCTTTATCTCTCCTTCTCACTTCTCTCCATCTCTCTTTTTTATTTTGATAATAAAAACCATATCGGATCTCTCTCTCTCTCTCTTTTAAATGCACTATTACTTACTGCGCGAGCTTTTCATATCGCAGCGTCGCGGCAGTTTTATGTATTGCGCGTCATTTATTATTCAAAAAGAAAGCGCGCGAGCCTCCGGATTTTTGGAGCGTTGGGCAGGCGCGTGTAATAAAAACACCGCCCAGGGCGGAAGAAGAAGAAGGAAGAAGAAAAAGAAGTAGAGGCGGGGCGAGACAGCTCGCGCACATGTTCTTCATAATTACTTTTATACGCGGTAGGCGGGATTTGGGGGAGGGGCAGAAAAAGAACACCATAGTTAGGATAGTAATTACGATGAAATTGTGTTGTGTGAGTCGCAGCAGTTATGCAGAGGACATCTCAGTATGGATCTGAATCATTTATGCTGTAAGAAAACTGTGTCAGCGTTAGCATAACTGCCTGCAGCTCACAGAGCTAACCGCTAGAATATTAGCTTTCAAAGAAACCGCACTATACATATACACATACTATACATCACAGTATGAAAATGTTTTAGCACTTCAGTTAAATAAAATTAATTTAGTCCGTGAAAACCATCATCCACACCAAAATGATTTAAAGACGCTCGTGAGCATTATCTTTCGCTTGGGCGTTATTTGATGTCAGAAAGCTTCGTCATTGTGGACGGAAATCCAAAACACAAAAATAATATTTTCAAAAACTTTATATTTGAGATACGCTGATGATAAATACAGTACAGTTACATGAGCCAGATGATATGCAGTAAGGGCGGCACGGTGGTGTAGTGGTTAGCACGTTCGCCTCACAGTAAGAAGCTCCTGGGTTCGACTAACAAGCTCAGCCAGGGCGTTTGTGTGTAGAATTAGCATGTTCTCCCTGTGCTTGCAAGGGTTTCTTCTGGGTACTCAGGTTTCCTCGCAGTCTTAAGACATGCACATTAGGCAAACTGGCTGTTCCAAATTGCCCCTAGGTGTGAGTGTGAATGGTTGTGTGTTGCCCTGCAATCGACTGGCGAGCTCAGGATGTTCCCCCACCTTTGCCCAGAGTTGGCTGAGATAGTGTCGCAGGGAGGTGGGAGACTAATAGGATTTAATGGTTCAGCAAATTAATGAATTAATGATATGCAGTAATAATACTATAGTAATAATATTAATAATAATAATACTTGTGACCAGGTATGTAGCCAGCGAAGGGGTCCGATAGGCCTAGGCCCACCCAAAAGAGGCCTAACACCCCCAAGTAAAGACGGAATCATTTAATTGTATAATTTTTTAATAGACCGCATGGGTCCAGACTATATAGTCCAATATATGTAAAATGACCTTGAAACAAGGTCAAGGTGACCCATATACAATCCCACCCTATTCACCCCTGAGGGGGACCCATACACCAAATCTGGTGATCCTATGTCATTTCCTTCCATAGCTGTTTGCCTCGGGACATAACCGATCTCTCTTATATGATATCTATGCGGAGGATTCTAAAGAACATTAGCACGTACCAATTGTTCAATAATCATTTCACTTATCTGATGTCAACGGTGAACGAATCAGCTTGTAAGAGAATATCAATAATTCACTGGTGGCTTTCCACCAATCAGAAACGAGAAAATATTTTGAATAGTTAATAAACAGTTCGCTGTGGACTTCTCAGCTGTAGATGTCCACCTCACCGTCAGTGAATAATTGTTATTTATTAGGAGATAGTGAACTAATCTGATGGCACCATTTTTATATAGTGCCAGATACAAAGGCTCGGGAACTGAGATAGTTTGGTGAGCTGTTCAGGGTGTAACCCAAAGTCAGGTGGGATTGTCTTCAGCTTCCCTGTCAGTGGACAAGTGGTACACATAAAGGATGGTTAGTCAAATATGCTACCAAGTTCTCTCTTAGACCATATGCACATTGCCGCATTGTCTCTTCTGTTGCATAAAATATGTTGCTATAGATGGGTAGCTGATGATACAATGATGTCATAGCGATGGTTTGAAATAAATGAGCTGCTTGTTTTTATATGCTTTTTCCTATAAATAGTCGCCTTTACTTAATAGCATTTTAATTTAATCCTGCGGTTAAAAAAATACACTTAATGTGTAGACTACAGTACAGACTACAGAATGATGCAATTTGAGACAGAGCCCTAGTTCTGGCTACGAGACACTCACCCTAACACCAAGTGACAGTGGAATGAAGTGAACATCTTTAGCCACTGGACTGAGGACCGCCCCCCCGGCTCTCTCTCTCTCTCAGGGGAAAGGAGCTTTTTAGCATCAGCAGCACTCGCTAATGGTCTATTAAAATATCAACTCCTTCACAGTTAACCGGATTTGCTTCTCCTCCGCAGCCCCCTGAAGTTAATCAAACGTAGCAGCTTTGAGCCGAAAAGAGCCCAAAAACTTAATCTGGTTTAAGCGCCGCTTTTTACACGGATGCACTTTGGCAGCAGATCGAGTGTCCTAGCGGCCACACACACACACACACACACACACACACACACACACACACACACACACACACACACACACACTAAAACGGCGCCGTAATTGGACGTGACAATTTTTGGTGCTTCACTAATTGTTCCAATTAAGAGCCGTGTTAAAATCCCTGTTGAACAGAATGTTTCATAAGCATTAAGATTTGCTTTTAGGGAAAAAAATATAAATATAGTTTTTAAACGAACAAATTATAAATTAGTTCATATTTTAACCTGCAGAAAATAATTTAGATCTTTTATTCTTCTTCACTAAGATTCTTATGTTTCCTTCCAAATACAAAACACAAATTGTAAAATATATTTTATATACGTATGTAAATAAAGATCAAACTTTTATTTACTATTTACAAGATTACTAACAACCATAGGTTACTAATTAACTAATACTGATTCCTAATGAAAATACTGAACAAAAAAACAAATTGTAAGAGTTTTTCCGTAGATTGCTTTTATGGTGTCATGTATTGCTTATTCTAAATGTTTTATAGCCAATAAAATAATTTATTAGCTTATGTGGGCATTATTTCCATGTTAACTATTTCACATTTTAGCCACTGTTTATTATTATTATTATTATTATCATATCAAAATTATTAATTAGTTAGTTATTAAAGTCGACTCCACAGTAGGATCAATAAATAAAGTATGAATGTATTTTTCCTTTCATGTAATAAATGTGTGATGTTGAAAAAGCCCAGAATCCCTTGCGCTGCTGGAGGCGATGTGAAGTCCGGATGGTTTTCTAATGACGCCGCTTTTAATACACACCATCTCAAGTTTCTCATCCGACCGATCGATTCAGCAACACACACACGAAAACCATAGCATTAGCTCGTGAGAGACATCTCGCGCTCATCTGATTAATCCTAAACGGTTGGAGAACATCAGTGCATTTTGTTCTTTCAACACACACACACACACACACACACACACACACACACACACACACACACACACACACACACACACACACA
>JBCNYH010000008.1:21782495-21794762 GCA_039654325.1 Tandanus tandanus | reverse complement strand
TTCAAAATGGCGACTCTTTAACTGATGCCAACCTTCTCATGAGCTGCAGCTATTTTTTTATGACTTCAGCTCAGAGTGTATAGATATATATATATATATATATATATATATTTTTTTTTTTTAATGTGAGCCCTGTTGGTTCCAGCCGTCTTACGTTTATGATCATCTTTAATCATCAGCATTAAAATGAAAAGTCGAAAAAAAACTCGTAGAAAAAAATTTATTCTGCAGAATCAGCAGCTGGAATGTTTAATGTGTGACGCAGTGAGACGGCAACTGAGGAATAAACCATCTCTCTGTCTCACATGTGCACATACACACGTGGCACGTCACGTCAAGTCTGTCACTTGTGATTAGAAAATGAATAAATTGCGGAAAAATTAATCCATATGACTCTTCACAACCTGTGAAAATGTCTAGTATGTGAAATTTCACATGTGAGGGTCATGTGACTATTTTTAGACCGTGTATGTGTGCGACGTAAACGGTAATTTTCAAAAATCTAATCAGAAGAAAGCTTTGTCTCTGACCATGTGATCGTTACCCAGTCCTCACACAGAGGGAAATAAACTGCAGTAAGACGCCGAAAAGTGCAGCTCTTACGCCAACACAAAGATTTCCACTCACAGCTGTATAACCAAGAGCTTACTCAATGCTAACACCATGCTAACCCCATACTGCCCCCCAAACCACCACCACCACCCTGTGGGATGTGATCTGGAGGAGGAGGGAAGGATTTCGAGCAGGTTTAATTGAATCGAACGCGAGTGTAAATAAAACACAGTCCCGGAGAGAAAGCAGGACGTCTGCAGCCACGTTGTCTTCATTACCTCCGAATATCAATAAAACATGCGAATGTTCCACCTCCACAACTCTTTTCGTGGCGTACACTCACCACGCAGCCGTTCCTTAATCTGTTTAGTAAATGTCTGGGATTTCTGAGTAAAACGCAGCTGTTTACACAAAAAAAAAAAAGTTTCTTTAAGGTTTCAAGATGGAAAGCAGAATGACTGCACTGTGTTTCCTACAAAGGAGAGAAAACCACACAATCTAGAACCCTGAAGTGAACACGCTCTTCTGTTGGGCCCCGAGGGGAACCCGTAAAGGTTGTACTTATAAATATATAAAAAGAGGGTTTATTTATTTAATTCTTTTCCTAACACTGTGTTTGCTTTCCGAACCCATTCAGAAAGTGGAGAAAACTTCACTGCTTAAAGAGCGTTGAGAAGAACATTCAAAAATAATTACTAAAATAATAAAACTTTAATTTTACTTTTTTGCGTACAAAGTCAAGTTACCTGAAAATATTCATTTTTACACTTAATTTTATACATGCAGTTTTTATTACATAATGTATATATATTTAATTGATGTACACAGACATTAAATTTCATTATATTAAATTCAACTGTATTTTATTTTTATAATATTTGACACTACAGAACTCAAATATCAGAAAATACTATTTAAAAATTTTCTGATATGAAGATGATCTTATAAATACCCTAATCTGGATCTTCTACAGAAAATTTCAGTAATAAATTCCTTTAATCCTAAATCAAATGTTCAAACACTCCTTTAAGCACAGATTGATTATTATTTCATATCAGATTATAATTAATTCTTACAATTAAATCTCTATTCTCCAAACCACTTAATCCTGCAAGGGTCATGGGGAGGCTGAGCTCATCTCGGCCGATGCTGGGCGAAGGCAGGACACACCCTGAACAGGTCACCAAACCATCAAAGGGATAAATAAATCGATTTCTCATTATTTAGAATTTTAATTACTTTTGTCAAGGCCACTGTGGTATTTTATTAATTTTAAGCGTTTTATAGTGAATAAAATATAGTATAAATCTTGGAATCTGTGAGAAAAAAAGCCAGCGTTCAGTTAAACATTATAATATAAGATGGTAAAGAGAAGTCCAGATCTCTGACGACGTCTTTCTCTGTGCTTTCGTTTATCAGACGGCAGACGGCGGAGGAACGCGAGGCTGAGCGACAGCAGGCCAATCGTCTGATGATGCAGCTTCAGCACGACGCTTTCCACAAGTCTCTGAGCGAGCCGCTGCCGGCCGACCCGCTGTGTATGCACAACTCGTCCCTGTTCGCTCTGCACAACCTGCAGCCGTGGGCCAGCGAGGAGGGCGCCAAGCTCACTGCCCTGGCGTGAGACCCCCGATACCCCATCACCCGCTCCCCAACCACCCCCAGTCACCCCAACACCTCGCTCTCTAATCACCACGCAGCTGCATCTCAAAGACATTTCCACTGGAGCGGTGGACGACGGGCTCCAAAATCGAACAGAGAATGCAGCGCTGCTACGGTGACACTCATCGTTCTCTCTCTCTCTCTCTCTCTCTCCATCAACTCATCATGCTGAAGAAATGCCACAGAGACACATAACCGAGGATAAATTATTCAGAACGGGACCTCCCCAATGCCCCTACCTAATGCGCAATTTGAGCATAAAGCTAACAAGGAATCACACACACATGAAGAAAAAAAAAAAAAACACAAGACTGCTTACATTTTAGTAAGGGTCAAGGGCTACTCTGCTGTTTCATCTTCAGTTTCTAACGCTGACGTAAAGCGCACCACGATTTTGCCGTATGACGTTGACGTTTAATCAACCAATCACAATCTTGAATTCGTATGACATCACGTAACTAGCTAAATTGCAAACTCTATTTTACCACAGGCAAAAAAAAAAAAAAAAAAAAAACCTCTCAAAAAGGTTCATTCATTCATTCATTTTCTGAACCGCTTATTCCTAATTAGGCATTTTATTTCACTACAAGCGCAGGATTACAACGCAGTTCACGCTTTATTTTATGCGATTACGTCATGATTACACTAGTAATATCCTGAGATAAAAATCTATAAAACTCTTATATAAAAGTCTTCATATACTTTACACATTATACTCTAGTAACCTGAGGTTTGCTAGCTTGCTAACAATCACAGAAACTGATCTTAATCACACAAAATAGGTGTTATATTTCTACAAGTAGCTATATTTTATTACTATATACTAGTTAGCATAATATTTATTAGCGTGTTAGCAAATTCGGCTCCTGGTTTTACACAATACCTAGACATTTTAATCATTAAATACAAATTATATACAATATAAAGCATAAAGTTAGTGCTTTTGCTAGAAAACACGATTACTAGCTACTGGTTTTAGTTACATCATGTAACATCATGTAGCTGGTGCTCAGCCGCATCGCTTACGCTTTTAATTACATTTAATATAACAGTTTTTTCTAACGTTAGATCATTTTCTGGTGAAGTCAGTTAGATGGTTAATGTCAGATAGCTAGTACGAGGCAACGTTAGCATTACGAGAGGTATATCTTGGCTGCTATGGCACTTTTTTAGGCTGAATGATAAGAATTAGCAAACACAAAGCAGGATTATTTATATATTTTATACAAATATTAGCATGGAGTATATTGCTTAGCATTTCCGGTGCCTTTATGCTAGTTGTCTGGCTAATGTTTGTGCAGCGTACTTGTATAACTAAAATATTTGAATTTTGATTCAAACCTGAATTTTGTGCTTGGAAATGAAAATAAAGTCTCATGTTGATGTCATACGGTCCAGTTTGTGGATCACCGATCAAAATTCGTAGCGTTCCGACTCGACAAAATCGCGGTGTGCGTTAGTGATGCTCATCTCATTTAAATCATGAGGCATTATATGGAATAAATTGTGAGATAAGAAAACGGCTGTACAGTGCTGTAGGTTGTCATGAAGACAAGTTCTACAGCGGTGAATCAAATGTTTAAGATGTTTCTTGATGCATCCAAATGAGGTGTATTATACATTGTATTGTAATTCATATGTAAATAACGGAAAATGTAATTAAACCCTCTTTTTTTGGCTTCTAACTTTCTTGTGTCTTGTTCTTTTGCAAATCATTACTTCACTTGCGTGTTAACTGAACCCTGTTATGCACGCCGCAGCACTGAAGCACTCAGGACCTCGACGAGGTAAATGCAGGCCCTGTGGGATCGTAAAACATGGCCGCCAATTTCCCACCTGAGTGCTGACTCTTAGGAATTGACCAACACGGAAGAGAGTGAAAGACAGGGACGGTGGGGGCAAATGGATGGGAGCACCGTCCATTATAAAACGATTTAACATTAACATTAAAATCCTGCATAGGTGAGTCCACCGTCCTGTCGTAAAGCTCTCTGGATGTTTAACAGCTAACTGCCGCCATTATTAAACACTCAGAAACCCGGCTAATCCACACAGGAAGGCCTCTGACCTCCACAGGCCCTCCCTGTCGGCCCACAGGGACAATGACATCATTCAGGGAAAGTGTACAGGAGAAGCCAGTGAGCTGCAGTGCTCTGCCTCCACCTAGTGGTTGATGCCTGTAACTGAATTTTATAGGGCGAAAAACTTGCTATTTCTGTTAGAGGATTAAAAACAAAACACAAAACCCCCCCAAAAAACCTTATTTGTTCTTGACCCACATACCTTAAAAACAAATATTTAAGATTTTGCCTTTTAGACTCATCAGCAGTTTCACATATCACCAGAAAAAGCTTTCCCAGTTTTAATGTGGAAAAATATGAAACCCTTCTCCATCCTCGTCAGACAATAAATATCGTTCTTTTTAAGCAATTTGAATGCTTTTCTGGATTTATTAGTGCATATTTCAACAATATATCACTATTATATGATATTTAAATAAGGATAGATTGTTTTTTACTGCAAAAAGTGGTCAAACAAACAAACAAAACTTAATAACATTTTTATTTTAATATAAAGAAATAAATAACCCTGCCAGTCTTAATAAACTTCAAAACGTGCACATGTAACAAGTTAAAACAGGTTTTTCTCTCCATAAAAAGAAAAACACACCTCAGGGGCCTGAAGTAAAATCAGCTCCTCCAGTCCAGTCAGTCTTCTGTTCTTCAGCCTCTCGGACATGGAGTCAGCTGCACTAAAACAAACAAACCAACAAACATCGAAAACAAAGAGTTCTTTCTTTCACAACTCTGAGGATTTTTTTTAAAGGGACACAACAACCTTTCCAATATAAAAAAAAAAAAATCCTGAATTATGAGGGATGTGTATCGTGTTCAACACATTACCTCAGAAATCACGGAGTGTCTTTACCAACTTCACCTTTTTTTTTGTAAACAAAAACAAGACATTATGTAATTAAAATCATAATTTCCTATTTGGCTAAAAACAATCGCCTATGTTATGTAGTATAATAGTAGCTAACGGCGACTATAAGATTATTAGCAGTGTAACCTGGCAAGGCTAATTTTGCAAGCCAAGTTCTCGGGGAAGCTAGCTAAAAAAGCTAATTGTTTTGTTTTTTTTTTTTTAATTATAAATAGCGATCTAGGTTAAACGACTGTATACGGAAACGCTGTAATATTTAAACTAGTAAAGCAGTTTAGTAGCATGTCAGATTACAGAAGATAATTACATCGTGACAATCGAGTGGACTGATTTGCTAGCAAGCTAACCTTCGCTAATCATTAAATCAAAAGCCTGCTACAATGGAATTATCCTATCAAATAACCAACTAAGCCAGCTAAAAATATTAGGATGTTATATTATGTAAACAGCAGTTTCATATCAAGCTAGCGAAAATTATTTTAAAGTGTCTAAAGAGACAATGCTAGCTTTTTATACACAGAATGATTAGCCTGATCAGATTAGCATATTACCTGCATTGTGCAACAAAATTAACCAAGTGATGCAAACAAGATGGATGCTAGGCACAGCTATTACAAATAATTCTTTAGAATTGTATTCAACTATAAAACTAATTTTTTGCTTAACCATAGAATGGACTATGTTAAACACACACACCCCATTTTATTTAAAGTGATGTACAAAGCATCGTCTCCGAACAAGTTCAACTTGAAATACGCCAGAAAGTAAAATGTACACCAGGTGCCAACATTTTTTCCAAAACAAATCTTTATTTCTGTCCAGTAAAAGTTATTTCTTTTCAAAATGAAACAGACGATTCTTTGAGCCCCGACTCGGTGTTAAGAACGGTTTTTCCCAGTTAAACATCCGACCTGTGCAATTTTACAGTATATTCACAAGTGTAGCTTCTTACATTTCACACTCGCACGACGTAGAAATGTTCAGAAATGACGTCACTTAGCTGCACTCATGATTCGATTTACACATCAGGAGAAAATACACGTCATGTGGCATCCCAGAGGAACCAGAAACGAACAGGAGTTTCTGAGCACAATTGAAAACTCGCTAAAATAAAATAAAAAAAAAAGGAAGAAACCACCTGAAGCTGCTCTTGTGAGACGGAACGATGTTGTAGCTCGGCAAGACCGAATCACGGGGGAAAAAAATAAAAAATACTGAACACAGGTGGAATAAAGTGACTTTAAAAGGAAGTTTCAGAAGGAATGGCGTGGACAGCATGCAGAACTCAGGAGGGAGAAACTATTAAAAAAAATAAAATAAAATAAAGGCATATTTTAAACCAAGCTAAAATGTTGATTAGTTCTTCACCGTCTGCCTCCACTGCCACAGCTCATTAATCACCTGTGTAAAAGGCAAATACTTAGTTACACAGTCAATGTGTATGACTTCATTACATTACCATTAAGGTAAATTTATTTTAGTGGAAAGTATTAAAAGTAGGGGAAAAAAAAAAAAACAGTAAATACCTTCGTGTCAGTTACTTTGAAGCCATTCTTCACATAATTTTCAAACTTCGGCTGAAGTTTGGGTAATGAAACTCCCTACAAACACACACCATTTAAAGTTATTACACACACACCCGACAGCAGCTTTACGTGCTTTTTTTTCCTTTCGCAGAAAACGCTGGAACGCAGAGGGGCGGGGCTTAAGTGAATCAGCAAATCAGAAAAATAAATGTGGACAAATGAGTGGAAATTATTTTAATTTAAATAAAACATTTACGTTTCATGTGTTTGCTTTAAGTTCAGCCTTTTAGCTAAAAATGTGCTGTAATGCAGCATGTGCACATCGCCACTTACTGTCACCACCTATGTAGGGATTGTTGGAAAATGTTTAAATTCCTTTAACAGCTGCTTTGCGACAATGTCAATTGTAAAAAGCGCTATACAAATAAAACTGAATTGAATATTGGATAGGAATAAAAGCGTCATCCATTTTTTCCAGAACATTAACATATAATTAAAAATACTCCTCAAAGCTTAGTTATGTTAATAGTGTCACTACGGTGATGACTAGCCCCACCCTCAAAACAATTTAATATGAGAAAAAAAAAAAAAAACTTATTTTTAAGACAAAGTTATTTAAACACCATGAATTCTGTACTTAAGCACCGCCCTTTCGTGGACATGCACATTAAGCGCAAATACAGAATTTAAGGTTCTGATCAGCAGCACACTTTCTCATGCCCTCTCATCTAGTCATCTGTGAATTGTAATGTCGACTGCTGACTCCATTAATTACAGCTGCAATTAGCGACCAGTGGAGACCATCACTCCTCCACAGATTAATAATTAGCGGTAATTACTTCATCATTCAGGAGATCCGTCAGCTAAACGACTCCCACACCTGAACCGAGTATCCGGATATTTCCATTGTCGGTTTGAGAGAAAACGCAGTTTTTTTAAGGCTTGCTTATTAGAATTTAGATTAATACACCTCAAAAGATATTTTATTATACACTCAACAAAAGCTGCAGGATTTACAGTTTAAAAACTATTAAAAAAAAAGCAGGGATAAGGGAGCTCAGAGCTCGCTGCACAAGCGTGGATGATGTATGAAACTGAATTCCTAATCAGACACAGCTGAAGTTCATTTATAGTTAAAACGCCACTTGGTGTGCGCAGGCACAGCAAACTGTTAGTAAGGTTTTTTAATCACATAAACGCATGATAAAATACATGGAAATGAAAAAATATTACTTTTTTCTGCTGACTGGGCAAAAATAAAACCCCCACACAAACAGTTTAAGCTTCATTCTAAACATTTTACATACTACAGAATGTTTAAACACACCTTCTCTACGGTAGCCATCATCTTGGCCTTGATCTCCGGGATGCTAAGAGGCACCTGGGGGGTTTTGGGCGTCTTCGGGATTTTTGGGGTCTGTGGTTTCTTCTCATTCTTTTTTGCAGCGTCTGGTGTTTTGTTCTGCTTAAAAAAATAAAATAAAAAAAAGCAAGGAAAGTTGTCACTATGGAAACAATAAGGAGTCCCAGCAAGAAGGAATCAATTAACACCTTATGACCAATCATGTTCCAGGTGTGGTTTAAGAGTTTGTTTATACCCTACACAATAGAAGAGGAAAATAACCCAAAAATAATCCTCACTGCAGAACTAAAGGTAGAGTGGGTGGAGCTAAATCAGACAACTCCTTAAACCTAACTAATACCAAATACAACATTTCTCTCAGACACACACACACACTCAGTAATCCTTTATCAGGACTACTCTGACTTCACCCACACAGGAGGACACAAGTCAGACCTGACTACACCCACAGTAATGTGAAATAATCCCTTCATCTTTTATTACAGAGCTTTAATTTCTTATATTAAGACACCAAAGATAAGCATGACAATTGTGATTACCTGAAGAACGGAAAGTTCTAGAAATTCTGGACACACACCTGTTTGGGCGCCGGGGTGTTGGATTTGCCGTTCTGGGCAGGAGTCTGTGGTTTAGCTGCCGGCTTCTTGGCCTGAGAAACAAAAACCAAACCAGTGTATAGGCCATGTTTACTTTTAAACAATGACAAACTCAGGTATGAATGACACACACGCTCACTTTCACAGGCGTCTCTTCTTCACTCTCATCCTCTTCGCCGTCATCGTCATCTCTGAGAAAAAAAATTAATGATTCAGACTCCTATTAAAACAAAAACAAATAAACCTCAGAAAGGTTTACTCACTCATCGTCGTCGTCATCCTCATCGTCATCTTCCTCCTCTTCTTCCAGCTTCATCTTTTTCTACAAACAAACGCAAGTCAGATTAAAGAGTTACACAACCCCCCCACACACACCGAGCAAGGCGATTCGCTAAAGAACACTCACTGAGGGTTTCAGGGCGACCGGCGCTCCTCTCTTCACAGCCGTCCTCATGTCCTCCTCCTCTTCCTCATCGTCTTCATCAAAAGACTGATCTCCGCTTATCACTACAATACCAACAAATGTTCAGTCTCGCTCTGTTTTTTAAAGTCTTAAAAGGAGTTCTAAACCAAGACGAACAGACAGCGATACATCTCGAGAGTGGAGTCTAATAAGACAAGAGGAAAAATGACTAATGTAAAATGAGCAAAAAGTGGCAGGGCTTCCAATTAGGTCATCCCAGATTTGGAAATCTGTTGTTTATTATTAAAGGAGGAGGAGAACCACCTGATTTGTTGGGGAATCTGAGTGACCAAAGTCCTAATTTCTAAAAATGTTGGCACCCGAATGCAGGTCTGAGACAGTTTACCAAGTTTGATGTCGCACACACAGAACCACTTACTGATGAGGTGCTGGCCACTGATGTGAACTGGACCGGAACCGGTGCGCAGGCGGAAAACCACAGGAGGACTGATCCCGAACTCACCAAGACACACCTGAAACACAGCCATATCCCACTCCATTTTAACGTCAAACGCACACAAAATTTCACACACACACACACACACACACACACACACACACAAAGAAAGGCGGTCTGAGACACTCACACTTGGCATGGTGGACGGCTTCAGGGTGGCCAGGACAGCTTTAACAGCCTGACCCTCTGCGTCCTGGCCCTCGACTTCCACGACATTCAGCTCGTCTTTGGTGGCCGGATCGACACACGCCTGCGGGGGTAAACTTCAGTTTAAATTTTCATCAGACTGGATAGTTACCAAAAATAATCTCTCTGTCTTTTTTTTTTTTTTTACATTGTTGGGGGTGTTTTACTTTTTAGCAACCCTCTAATACATTACTACCACATGCTAATACAATATTTACTGACACTTGTGCAGAAAGACCACTCCAAGAAAACTGATACACACAGCCATGGTGGTTTTGGTGTGACTTTGGCTTTAAATTGATGAAAACACCTCACTCTGGATCCTTAAAACAGACTCTACATCCAACAAAATCGTGCTGCATGTACACACCATCCTGATGGACAACTGATGCTCGAAGTCGTCATCCTCGGGGTTAAAGGTCACTTCCTTTCCCTCCTTCAGCTCGCAGCCTGTAAAATAGTTCAACACAAACATGTTCAGAGAGAATACACGGAACTGTAAGTAACAGCATGAAGACTTGAAGCTAAGAGTAAAATCTCTGAGAAGCGCGTGAAAGAGTTGAGACTTAGACAGTAGGTCCCCACGTGCTTGCGGCGTGTGCGCATGCGCAGTCTTGCGAAACCATCAAAGTTCTGAACTGGTAGGAAATGTCTCACCGAATACATAAATCATGAAACAAACCGAGTATAAAATCATAAAAAGAGACACCAGGCCTAAAATCTACATACCAACTGCGTCACAACACAAGAACGCGTGCTCCACACATAGTTATTACTACTTTATTACATTTATAATTATGTAAAACCAAAATTAAACATAAAACTAAGATATTCACACATACGTCATCATTCCTGAGACAAATTGAGAGAAAATTATTTCTTCTGGAAGCTTTTGAAGGCCGTCGCCGCCGCCATTTTGAAAATCGCGTCACACGTGTGCGCGCGTGGAGGCAGGCGTGTTGGGGTGAAAAAGGCGTACTAAATAAAGAATCTATTGCAACTTAAGTATGATTTCTGATCGTAACGATCCCTTAAACAGACAGCCTAAACAAATCCCCACTCTAATATATTATTTAACTTTTAGAGACACTTATAATGGTGGTGAGAGTCAAAGAAATCTGCACGAGCTAACTAACGGTTTTCCGAGTTAGCAAGCTAAACTCATAATTCCAACATCAAACCCCAATCAGGCGGCTGATCTGTAACGTGTAAAATGACAAAAATATGAAATTTACCGTAAAGGAAAGTCTGAGGGCCCATCTGTTCAGTGTCCATCTCTGCTTGCACGCTGTATGTATGTAACCTGTGAGAAGAGCCGCTGTAGTGAAACCTCTCCGTCTACGGCACACGAGGAAGGACATACGGCTCCCTTCGTTACCGACCACGCGCCCACTTAAGGGCGTTCCAAGAAATTGACCAATAAAAGATTAGTGATGACAACAAAAGGAGGCGGGACGATTTGTGTCAGCCAAAGATGTGTATTTCCGGGGTTTTTTTTTAACTTAAAAAAAGTATACTTCTATTTATTCACGCTTTTAAAACATAGACTGTAAATTTTATATAAATCACGAAATTAATATTATTTTTGTGTTATAACTCCAGTATAAAAACTACATATCCCATAAACCCTGTAATGCATTAGGATACCACTTCTCTTTGATAATATTTAATTTTAAATACTATTAAAAATAATTATTAAAATATCAGAATAACTTAGCTGGCACAGCTATGGTCTCATTTAACAACAACATCTGATTTTATAAACATGAAAACAACTTTATAATTTATTATAAATTTTTTTTATTACTAATTTATATATATATACTAATTTAAATATATATATTTTTCTATTTATTTGATTGTTTCTCTACTTAATATTGGATTTTAATGGTTTATGCACTAAGCAATAAAAAGGCAAAACATAAAAATACAAATTCCTAGTATTTGAGAAAGTTCTCAGTAAACTCTATACTGATTCTGATTAAACTAATCACTTATTTACAAATTACCCAGATGAGATTCAAGAGATTAAAGCATAAAAACAGACAAACCACAAAATAAGAAAATATACAAGTAAGTAAATATATGAGTAAGAACATATTTATGTACAATATCACTGGCTTTGCTGATTTTAATGAATAAACAGAGACATGACTTTAAAGATGTTCACAAATTTTTAATTCCAATATCTGAATAAGACGACACATTATACAGCATTGGAAGGTTCTTCATTTCTGTCTGTCTCACTATGTCTCATTATGTGGCTATTTTCCTTTCTGTTATGATTTATGAGCAAGAATATTAATGAAATTATTTAGGATGCATATTTTAAGTAAAAAATACATACTGTAAAAAAAATACTGAGCTGGATTGTCTATAGGTGAAATTAAAGCAGGATGGGGGGGGGGGGGGGGGGGGGGGGGGGGGGGGGGGGGGGAAGGGAAGGGGGGAAGGAGGGGAAGGAAGGGGGGGGGAGGGGGGGGGGGGGAGGGGGGGGGGGGGGGGGGGGGGGGGGGGGG
>JBCNYH010000008.1:21699306-21721516 GCA_039654325.1 Tandanus tandanus | reverse complement strand
GGGAAGGCTAAAAGTTGATGGGTGGGAATTGGAAACGACTAAATTAGGGAGAAAAATGGGGAAAAATCCAAAAAATAAAAAATAAAATAAAAATAATATGGTAAAATGAAGTTTTGGGTAGCCATCTTGGATTTATGCAAATTAAGTGGTTTGCCTACTTAGTTTTTTTACTGTAATTTATTTATGTTTTTCTAGATACTTTTCTGATTCAAAAACTGTTAATTTCTCTCAATTCTTGAGCATATGTTGACTGGGCTATTTAGGCAAAAATAATTTTATAGAGGGTACATAACTTTGAGGGGTATGTACAGGGGTTAGCTATGAGTAAATGGATTTTCAAACTAAGAGAGACCAGTTACATAATATTTTGAAATGGATAAATACATAATTAAAAATGTTAATGCTAACACCGACCCCTAGTTCCAAGGATCTAATTTTGTTTGTTTTTAAGGATTGTTGTTTTAAAAGTTTTTATTCATTTTTAGAATAGAACAGAAAGGAAAAAAAATAATTAAATTGTCATCCAATGCATAAAAAATGGCACAAAATACAAGACATTACATTACTAGAAACACTAAGGATAATTTCAAACATGTAAACAATTGATATTCTTCATATAACGAATGTTTAGTATTGTTACAGTCACTTATGATTTTCTTTACTATTGACAACATTTTCATAGAATAATATATTTATTTACATTCTCTTTATAATCCTTATATGCTCTGTTTATTCCCAGACAAAAAGCGCTTCTTGGCGATCCTCAGGGTGAAACTTCAGGGTCATTGAGGGAGGGGTAAATGTTGTCCAGTTGAGAAAAAAATTCACCAGGAAAGTTTTTTCCAGCTATTTTACGAATTACAGGGGTTGGAGCTTAGACTTTCTCACTTTCATTTTGTAAGGACCACCCGAATATATGTAAAGAAAATTCTATGTATTTCTATATTATTTCTATCCCTCTAGCTATCTATCCATTTATGAGTTGTACAGTGGTGTCGTGATAAGCATATCCACCTCACAGTAAAGTCCTGGGCGTTTGTGCGGAGTTTGCATTTTCTCCTCATGTTTGCATGGGTTTCCTCCGGGTACTCTGTTTTTTTCCCAAAGTCCAAAGAAATCCATATTAGGCTAATTGGCTGTATATATGTATATATATATATATACTCACCCATATCCCATATATGCATGTATGTATGGTGGTGTAATGATTGGAGCAACAATTATATTTCTTGCTGTACAGTTCCTGCTGTGAGGGCATCCTGTAGCGTGTGCGTGGATCATGTACCTGCTGATGTTATCAACGATATGACATATCTGGAAATGTACTTTGAAAAGTGGGGACCGGTAGAAAACATCAGCCCGAAACCAGTGGAGAGACGCGTTATTGTTACATTCTGCTCTCAAGATGGTATGAAGGAATTTTATTTTCTCTGAAGACATTCGGTCGCTCCATAAATGTTACTGTAGTTCAGTCTGGTATAATGTTAATTTATTTGGAATTCCAGTTGGTCAGGTCGAGGTTCAGCAACATTAATGTGGCAATAAAATGAAGTTAGCTGATGACCTGAATGTACTGAATGAGCAGGTTATCACATCAATGTACTTTTTCTTCCCTGATGGCACGGATATAAAATTGGGTCTCAAATAATGAAAGAGTGGTTCAGGGAGCATGTGGAATCATTTTCACATATGTATTGGCACCCCAGAGTCCTGACCTTAACTCTATTGAAAGTTTTCGGGATGTGCTGGAGAAGACTTTATGCAGTGTTTCAGTTTTTCCGTCATCAATTCAAGGCATCGGTGAGAAATGAACCCAACATCGGATTTAAATAAATGTTATGTTGCTTAAGTTTTTTGGAACAATGGCATGGAGATTACACACTGAGATCAAGGCTAAAGGCTCTCCAAGAAAATATTAGAGTGTGTGACTTTTTTTTTTTTTGGCCAGGCACTGTTTATTGGCAAAGCACGCTATGTTGTACCTGTATGCTAATTTGTGCTACATTGTGTTGGTAGTTATTAAAATCATCTGACTCCATCTGTATTTATTAATTTGCATGTTGTCAGCTGATGGCATGCAGAATTAACCACGCCCATCAGCTTTTTAACATTTATTTGTAAAAAATTGGATCTATATTTGGATCTTAATTTGCCTCATAATAAAGCTGGTCAACATCTGCTGCCTAACGTAACACTGATATTAGATCCCACAGATGCAGTGCTCTAAGTTACCCTGTGTTTGTAAAAAAAATATATGTATAACATTTTCGGAAAACTAAAAAAAAAAAAATTATAAATAACAGCTAAAATTTCAGAATAAAACTGATCTTGTTATTTCCTAATATTTGGAAAAGCATGTTGGTGTTATTTGGACTCTAGTGTATTTAATTATCTTGTGTATTTACATGGTTTTACCTCAACGTTTTAGCTGCAAAGAGAATTTTGGAGAAGAAGGATCACATGTTAAATGGTCAGCCCATCACCATGCGCCCATACCGTGAGTCCTCCATCTTTCACTGAAGAGTTGAAGAGCTGTATTAATGTTGTTTCTTGTAAGAATATAAACATGTTGTTTTCTATATTTTAACATCTAGCTGATCTTGATGAACATCAGACTGACGCCAGTGAAGCTTTGGAAGACACTCCATGGTCCAGTGAGGTGGTCTTGGAGAACGTGCCAGAAAACCTGAACAAAGAGATGCTCATGCTTTTAGTGGACAGTGTCGGCTGTTGCTCTGAAGATGATTATACCTTAGAGTTAATTCCAGAATCAAACACTGCTGTTGTGACCTTTAATAACCCCAACGGTATGTCTTTAACTCGCAGTGGGGCAAAACACAGTATTGGTGCTGATTGAAATTTTTTTTATGTTGTGCTCCTAATACAGAGAATTAGGTTACCATAAAAATATATTCAGAATTTTTTCCTATGTGGAGGATGACAGTCTTTCTTCTCTGAAAATTAAGAGAAACATCAGTCATTTTGCGGATATGGTTTTATATGTTCCAATAAAATGGCAGTTTATCAGTGTTATACTGTCTCACTTGATAATAATTTTATATCTTTTTTTGTTTTACAGCTGTAGAGAAGTTTCTTAAAGAATATGGGATGAAAAGAAAGTTTAAGGAATTCGGGCTCAAGGCGCGTTGTCTGGAGAAAAGTAGAAGCGTTAAGGTGGAAAACTTGCCTGATCAGTGCTCTGAAGACTTTCTAGAACTTTACTTTGAAAAGTACTTAGGAGCGGTGGAAAGGATCAAGTCAGTCGCCAGTGAACAAGCTTTTATCGTCACCTTTCACGATCAACAGGGTAAATGATTTCTCTTTTCAATGTATATATTTGTAAAATGCACACAATGCTCAAACTCACCAACCACTCTATTAGGAACAAACTCACACCAGAAAATGCTTACATGGCCAATCATGGCAGCAAGTACAGGTCCAGAGTTTCAGGAGAGGTCCATATGAAAAATCAGAAGCAGTGTTGAGGGACAGGTTTCTTAAAGTAGAAAATTCCTGCAGAATGTTTTCCTGCAGAATGGTCCACAAGTCTGCTTGGGGTGGTGAGGCGGCACTGCATGGTAGCCGGATGCTGGAAGAGACTGTTGTAGTTATTCAGTAGTATGTGAAAGACTATAGGTGTTGTTACTTGTGGTATTTAGGAGATGATGTCTCAGAGAGCCTGGAATGTGTGAAGATGTCACAGGGGAGATAAGGATAAGGATATGTTTGTTACCTGACACAGCAGGCAAACGTTACTAGAAGCAGTATGTAAAGCACTGCTGTCACAAACATTGTAAGTGATGACATCTCAGGGTACTTGGGTGGTAGGTAGGATGTCCCAGGGTGGTAGTGCCCCTCTGTGACATCATCACAGTGCACTATAAGTCATGTGAAACACTGGCAGGACATCATGACAGAGAGACAAAAAGACAACATGACAGATGGACATGGAACAGCCAATGATGTCACTACCATCCATAGTTTAAAGTGAAGTGAGCAAATTGGCCGTGGAACTGGACGGTTTAGCAGTTGGTAAAACATGAAACTGTCCACTTCTCATGAATCTATGCATACATTTTTCTCACATTGATCCTTCTGATATAACATGCTGTACTTCCTGAGAAGCTTTCCTGTTTACAACTATTGTATAGAGTGGATATTTGAGTCACTGAACCTTTTCTGTCAGCTTGAAGCAGTTGGGAACTTTTACTTTCACTTTTGTTATCAGTCAGATATTTCTGACTGAATTTTCCCCTCATCGTTCAGTAGGTAGAAATCCCAGAATATCAGCAGCAAATAAAACATTCAGAGTACCCATCTGGTACCAATAACTGCACCAAAGATAACAGTTTTCCTATTCTGATCTTTATGTGAACCTTAACTGAAGTTTTTGACCTGTATCTATGATTTGATGCCTTTCAGTTCTGTCACATGATTGGCTGATTGGATAAGTGCATAGATGTTTGAGGTGCAGTGGCCATTGAGGGTATTTTGGTCCTCTATATTTTATCCCAACATGCATTCTATCCACATAGAACAGTAATAAATAAATCTCTTTTTTCTGTTTTATTTTAGCTGTACAGAGAGCTCTGGGGAAAAAACACCATATTCTTAAGACTGCAGTTAATATATACCCATATTACACCTCTCTGGGTTCTGCCTTGTACGGCAAAGACAGACCAACATGGACCCTTCCCAAACCATTTACGTATAAGATCCATTCTGCCATCAGAGAATTCATTCAAAGGAAAGGACAAATGCCTTCCATATGCAATCAGATGAGCTCAAACTTCTGTCAAGTGTACATCAACAAAGATGAAGTCCGGTTTAGTCCTCTTCCTGCCCTGCTGAAACAAAAGGGTATAACCAAAAAGCACATGGACAGCTGGAAGCAAGACACCTTAGATGCTTTCAGAAACATCCTCTCCAACTACTTTGTTTTTGAGTATGCAGTGATTCCTTCAGTATGGGTTACAGTAGAGAAAGATATCCGGTCCGTTGTAAAAGATAAAGCCATCCTGGAGGTGGATTTTTCAACAGGATGCCTGACTCTGGCAGGAATGGCCAAAGATATCAACATGTTGAAACCAATATTGGAGAAGGTTTTAAAGGAAGCATCAAGTCAGATGGAAAGGGAAAAGAACAAGACCTCCGATAGAATTGCTTTGTCTCCTGCCATATATTTCTTATTTCAGCAGGAGGGACTACACCAGAACACCTCAACCAAATACCCACAGATGGAACTGATGTTTGAAAAACACAGCAACCAGTTAAGAATGACTGGACTTCAAATTGAGATAATGGATGTCAAGTCCTTCATCCTGGAGAAACGAATAAGCATGAAAGAGAAGATCATAGAAATGGACCCTTCATTAACGGAGTTCTTGAGATCAGTGGACTCTGAGGAAATGTCTGGAGATCTGTTCATATCCAAGAGAATTAGTGCAGTCTATACATTTGAAAAGGGGAACCTTGTTTTGATTGCAAGTACAGACAAAACACTGACTGAGGCTGAGAAAAGGCTTGAACAGATGCTGACATTACAGAACCTTTCTGTAGAAGATCTCAATGTCCTTGAAAAGCCAGAATGGGAAGATCTCATTAATCAGCTGTGTGAGTCGTACAACTTACCCAAGAAGAAAACTGTGCTGATAAAACCCTTAAAGAACAGCAACACTGTTGTAGTCTGTGGCTTTCAGGAACCAGTGAAAGAAATTAGTTCAAGATTGGAGCAGTTTATTGATAAACACTCGAGGATAGAAGAGAAAGTCCATGTCCGGTCTTATGCTATGGTGAAGTTCATCAAGGAGAAGATGCCCCAAGCTTGGCAGAAATTTCTAAAGGGTGATGAACTTAACATAAACTTTGACTCAAGGAGCTCCTTGATTCGAGTGTCTGGAGAGCGGGTTCAAGTTGAGCCTGTGCTAAAGTCTTTTCAGAACATCGCAGGACGTCTTCAAACTGATAGGATAATAATTAAAAAGGCAGGAGCCAAGAAGTATTTCCAGGAACAGAGTAGCATGGTTTTGATGATGATCAAGGATCAAAGATTTGTGATTGTGCTTGAGGATGCTTCTATGAAGGAAGAGGATGACGAGACTTCCATTGAGGAAAGTTATGATGACAGTAGAGTGGATGATTTTGGACAGCTTTCCTGTGAGGTTCAGGCTCCTGGTGGGATTGTCATCAAAGTGATGAAGGCTGATATCTGCCAATTTAAAGTAGATGCTGTGGTCAATGCTGCGAACGAGGACTTGCATCACATTGGTGGTTTAGCACTAGCACTTCTGAATGCCGCAGGTCCGTCTTTACAACAAAACAGTAATAAATATGTCACTAAGTATGGGAAACTACAATCTGGAAATGCTATTACTACTGAAGCAGGCCACCTGCCCTGCAAATTTGTAGTGCATGCTGTAGGTCCCCGCTTTTATAATACTGGGAAGTCAACTGCTGTGGAGAAACTGAGACAGGCTGTAAGGGAAAGTCTGAAGCAAGCTGGGTTGAAGATGTGCTCCTCGATTGCCATTCCTGCCATCAGCTCAGGGATATTTGGCTTTCCTCTTGACCTCTGCACTGAGACAATTGCTCAGGAGCTCCATGCATATGTTAGCCAAAATCACCAAGGTGGCATGAACACAGTGAAAGAGATCAACCTGGTGGACAAAAATCCCAGCACAGTCAGTGCCATGTCTCAGGCAGTTCAAAAGCAGTTTAGAGAATTCAACCCTAGAATGACATTTCCACAGAAAATGGGGCATGGACATGGCCGTGGCCGTGGTCGTGGTCCCCATAGCCAGAGTTACCAAGGTCGTGGGAACCAGGGTCAGGGATATCATGGACAAGGTTCTGGTAAATTTCATAGCACTGGGCCAAGGGGTAATGGCTCACGGGTGTACAGGGCAAGAGAGTCTGAGGAATTTGAGACTCGAAGACATCCAGAATCAAACCCTCAATTTAGAACCCAATTTGAGAATAGGGGAAGATCAGGTTCAGGGTTTCTTGAAGCTCAATCCACAAAAGAAGGAGTGAAAATCCTACTAAAGAAGGGGAATATCCAGGATGCATGTGTAAGTAACCATTCATGCCTGAATAAAAACCCCATGAACCTTACTCTTCCTTTGACTTTATTAGGATTTCATCTTCCAGAGAAAAATGTCAACATTTATCTTTGGTGTTTACTTTACAGTCTGATGTCATCGTTAATACTATTGCAAAAGACTTGGATCTCGGTAAAGGTGCTGTCTCCCAAGCGCTGCTCCACACTGCTGGTCATCAACTCCAAGCTGAAATTCGTTCTCATGGGAATGCACTTGGCAGTTTGAGTCTGAATCATGGAGACATAGTGGACACTGATGGCTATAACCTCAATTGTCAAAGGGTCTTCCATACTGTTTGTCCATTTTGGAATGGAGGGCATAGATCAGAGGTTGATGTAAGTACTGTCTTTGTATTATAAATATCCATATGAATATATTTTACTATGATTTACAGTGGGTGGCATGGTGGCGCAGTGGTTAGCATGTCCGCCCCACAGCAAGAAGGTCCTGTGTTTGATTCCCAGGCTTGGGCATTTCTTTGTGGAGATGGCATGTTCTCCCCGTGCTTGCGTGGGTTTCCTCTGGGTACTCCGGTTTTCTACCCCCGGTCCACACCCATGCACAGTAGGCTAATTGACTGTTCCATATCGCCCCTAAGTGTGAGTGTGAATGGTAGTGTAAGTGTTGGCCCTACGATTGCCTGGCAAGCTGTCCAGGGTGTACCCTGCCCTTGCCCAGAGTTGGCTGAGATGGGAGACAGCCTCCCTGCGACACAAATTAGGAATTAGCAAAATTAATGAATGATATCCCGTATAAAATAATTTCATCTTCATCTTCATTTTCTTCTGCTTAATCCGGGATCGGGTTGTCGGGGCAGCAGCCTAAGCAGTGATGTCCAGACATCCCTCCCCCAGCCACTTCCTCCAGCTCTTCCGGGGGGACACCAAGGCGTTCCCAAACCAGCCGCGAGACATAGTCCCGTATGGACATGCCCGAAACACCACACAAG
This sequence comes from Tandanus tandanus, assembly GCA_039654325.1. Lineage (NCBI taxonomy): Eukaryota > Metazoa > Chordata > Actinopteri > Siluriformes > Plotosidae > Tandanus > Tandanus tandanus. The sequence goes on along the minus strand of JBCNYH010000008.1, from coordinate 21,713,467 downwards.
GGAGGCGTTCAGGAGGCATTCTAATCAGATGCCCGAGACACCTCAACTGGATCCTCTCAACGCAGAGGAGCAGCGTTTCTACTCCAAGCTCCTCCCGGATGACTGAACTTCTCACACTCTCTCTAAGCAAGAACCCCGCCACTCTTCAAAGGAAGCTCATTTCAGCCACTTGTATTCGCGATCTTGTTCTTTCGGTCACTACCCAAAGCTCATGACCATAGGTGAGGGTAGGAATATAAATTGAGAGCTTTGCCTTCCTGCTCAGCTCCCTCTGCACCACGATAGACTGATACAAGCTCCGCTTTACAGCAGAAATCCGCACCGATCCGCCTGTCGATCTCCAGCTCCATCTTTCCCTCACTCGTGAACAAGACTTTGATATACTTGAACTCCTCCACTTGGGAGTACTAGTAAAAAAAAATTCATGTCATAATTCTCTTTGTATTTTCTCTGATAGATTCTCAGTGGAATTATTCAAACCTGCCTGAAGAAAGCCGAAAACCAGAGAATGGCTTCGATTTCCTTTCCTGCCATCGGTACAGGGAACCTTGGCTTTCCCAGAGATCTTGTCTCCGGAATTTTGCTAGGTGAGATTCATGCCTTCAGTGGCAGCGTTTCTCCTCGGTTCCTCAAGGAGGTGGTTGTGATTGTGCATCCGTCAGACAGCCAGACTGTGCAGGTAGGGGAAAATGTTGGCCACCTTTTAAAGATTTGGCTTCATGTGTGTCTTATATTAATTATATCTTGTTGAATTAGTCTTTTGAAAAGAGCTTTAGAGGTGAATGGAAGAGTACCAGCAGAAAAGCAACACATACTGTTCAGCAATCATCTGTTAAAAAAACACCTCCTGTTAGAGCACCACAGTCGTCTGGTGAGCGTCTGTCATGCTAATCATCATGGTTTATTATTACTGACTGTGTGATCTTTATTGTTATTTTTTTAGAGTACCTAATTATTAACTATTTATTAATATAAATATATTTGAACAGCTTTCAAGTCCTAACAGTGATGATTTGTATCGTTATATTTCAGGAGGTTTCTTTGGAGCCGTTTCTACTCCTAGTCTTGGAGTGCACCAAATGCAGATTGGAAGTCTGACTCTGGAGGTGTCATCAGGTGACATCACCAAAGAGAGATGTGATGCAATCCTTAATTCCTCCAATCAGTCATTTAATCTCAAATCAGGTAAACTTTTATTTTATTATAAAATAAATCTTATCTATCAATGGCAGGGTGGTGCCGTGATTAACACGTCCACCTCACAGCAAGAAGGTTCTGGGTTCTCTTTCCTTGATATTAGGGTTATACTGAATTAAATTGGGAAAAAAACTATCAAGTGCCTTTACTTTATTAAAGACAAATTAATTTTTATTACAAATTATCCTTCCATCCATCCATCCATCATCTGTACCACTTATCCATCACCGTTACAGGGAAGTTGGAGCCAATCCCAGCTGACTTCAGTTGAGAGGCGGTGTTACACTCTGAAAACGCCGCCAGTCTATTACAGTACTAACAGAAACACAACCAACCATTCACATCTACGGGGGACTTAGAGTATTTAAATGTTCATGTCTTTATACCAGGGATGTCCAATCATATCCACAAAGGGCCAGTGTGGGTGTGGGTTTTCACTTCATCCAAGCAGTTGCCACAACTTCCACCTCTTTCAATCACTGATCTAAAAAAAAGAGACTAGATTGCACATTAGTGTTTCAATTTTGAAGCCAGGTGGCAGTCCTCTTGGTGAGACCACTTTACTGTTGAAAGTTATACTCAAATAGAATGAAAAGATGGGGAAATGGAAATAATTACATGCAAGATGTATATTTAATTAATTTTTTTTTGCCAAATTCCAGCTGTGCAGAGCTTTTTTTCAATTAGTTCCAAATATCAGCAAAATTATTGGAAAAATTATATGAATTTAAGGTATTCTGACCATCAGCAGTAAAATCTTTAGGGTTTTCAAGCTGTGTTGGCTTTCAACAGCTCCATTTTGAGAACTTAAAGCAAAGTGGGATCACCAAGATGGCTGCCATCTGGCTTCGAAATTGAAACACTAATGGGCAATCTAGTCTCTTTTTTTGAGATCAGTAATTGAAACAGGTGGAAGGTGTGGCTACTGCCTGGTTGAAGTGAAAACCTGCACCCACACTGGCCCTTTGCGGAGAAGATTGGACACCCCTGCTTTGTACTGTGGGAGGAAACCGGAGCACCCAGGGGAAACCCTCACAATCATGGGGAGAATATGCAAACTCTACACAGACAGGCTCTTGGCTGAGATTTGAACCCAGACTCTTCTTGCTTTGAGGTGACAGTGAGAACCACTAATTCACTGGTCATTGGGTCTCCACCCCCCATACTGTTAATCGATTTATAGTTATATTTAATGGAGTGTGATGAATGTGAAACATGAAAGGTTGTCCATTTTTAAAATTTTAGAAATTAAAGTTTTTGTGTAAGTTGATGATTGATTCTGTGTTCCTCCAGGAGTTTCCAAGGCCATTCTGGATGCTGCTGGATCGGGAGTGGAAATTGAATGTGCACAGATTGGTGAGGAAACCCTTCGGTGTTCCATATGTTACATTTTTAGCTCCCGCCTCTTGGGAGCTATAGGAATGGGTTTTGTCTGTCCGTCTGTCTGTCACACTTTAGTTTCTGGACATTTACTTGCCATGCGCTTAAGCTGGGGCTTTCAAACTTAGTAGGCTGGCTCACTACTATGAGTGCTAGGATGAGTTTGTGTTAGTGACCTTGACCTACTTTTAAAGATCACAATGGCAAAGCTGTATATTAGGTTTCAGGTCACAGAGGCAAAACTGTATAATATTAGGTTTCCGGACATTTACTTGGAAGCTGGGGCTTTCAAACTTGGTATGCTGGTGTACTACTATGAGTGCTAGGATGATTTTCTGTGTGAGTGACCTTGAGCTATTTTTTAAGGTTACAGAGGCAAAACTGTATGTTAGGTTTCCGGACATTTACTTGTCGCACGCTGAAGCTGTGGCTTTCAAACTTGCTGTGCTTGTTTTATATTGGCATTTCAATGAAATTATCCTTTCAGTGGGAGCATCTGGACTCCTGTGGTCTATTTTATAGTCTAATTTTACATTATAATTCTTTGGAGTCTGCTTGATGTTGTGTAATTGTGTAATTATTTTTTTAAGTGGCCTCACAATCTCAGCAAGCAAACATGATCATGACTTCAGGAGGACAACTTCCCTGCAGGAACATTATTCACATTATAGGACGGAACAATCCTTTAGATATCAAGGATGTTGTTTACTCCGCATTAAAACTCTGTGAGGAACAAAAGTTCTCCTCCGTGGCCTTTCCAGCACTCGGCACAGGTAGAGCTGACCCGATCATCATTTCTAAATTTGTATTTTTTGAAAAGACTTTTACTCATTGTTTCTTTTTCTTGGTGTCTAAATGATTAGGTCAGGGTGGGGTCAGTCCTACTGCTGTTGCAGACGCCATGATTGAAGCCTTGATTGACTTTGTGAAGAAAAAAAAGGGGACGCATTTACAAAGTGTAAAGTTCTTGATTTTTCAGACCAACATGGTGTCTGATTTCCACCAGAACATGCTGAAGAGACAGCAAGAAAATGTGGAGGAGGAGGGTGGAATTGTGGGTTGGGTCAAAGGTAAAAACTTTGAAAAATGTATCTGTAAAGGTGATCAACTTATTCTGTTTACTTTTATTAAACCAAACATCCTTCATGTTTTTGGGAAAAATAGATACATTCGATGCTGTGACCAACTTCTTCACTGGCAGTGGCAATACAAAAACATCCATAAATAAAGAATTTGTGTTGGTGGGTGAGGAGTTCGAGCCCGTGGTGTTTCAGCTGTGTGGAGAAAGTGAGGAGGACCTGCAAGAGGCGAGGAACCTGATCACCAGCTTGATTGTGAAGGAGCACTTCAGCTCAACGATCAAGGACTCGGCCATCAACTCTTTTGGCCAGGAGGAAGCAGAGATGTTGAGCCAACTGCAGAGAGAGCTCTCGGTCAGCATCCACCTCTCAAAGAGTGGCCCTGAGCCAGAGTTCACCATAGAGGGCCTGACACGAGATGTGGTAAAGGCAGGGGACCAAATCCGTGACATGATCCGTAAAGTGGAGAAGAAGATAACACGCCAGCGTGAAGCCTTTATGCTCTGTAGTCAAGTAGAGTGGCAGTATCAGGATCACAGCGGGAAACTTATTCCTTTTGATATCATCACTAATTATGACCTTGAGGAAGCTTTTATATTAAAACAGCCTTGTGTAAAGATCAACATCAATAATGACGAGTATGAAGCCGATATAGCCCGTGGGGTGGCTAAAGGGAAACATGGACAGATTGGACTGAAGAGGACTGATCTGAAAAGTAAGACACGACACCTAAATTGTTATAACATAAAGGTTTACAAACATAACTTCTAAATTTCTTCCTTTCAATTTGTATATTAGTGTAGATGAATTCTTTTGAAGAACTAGTTTTTTCAATTTGTATGGAATCATGGAAGGGACATGGAGGGAAAAACTCTGCTTTTGGGCAATCTCACATAATGTTAAATGGACATCCAGGTCAGTTTGGCAAACTTTCGAAGAGCAAGTTTGAGTATGTATATTTAAAATTTGATATTTAGGTTAGTGTTAGCTACTTCTAGGTAAGTTCGGCAATCTCGCAAGAACTCCTTGTGTTATCTCTGTATAATGTTCTGCTGGAAAACCTTGGGTCCTAGAATTCATGTGGATGTTAGTTTGACACCTATCCAATGTTCCATACAGCTGTTATCACAGTTCTGTCATATTTCAGATGTTTTACGGCATTATTGTTTTAATGGGGAAATAATTTCTAATGGCCTACAACATTCTCACTCATTCACTCTTTTGCCACACTTCTTAATCCTACTAGAGTCAGCCAACACTGGGCAAAGGTAAACCCTGAACAGCTCCCCAGACTATCGCGGGGCAATACACATACAACCATTTACACTTACAGTCACAACTAGGAGCAATTTGGAACAGCCAATTAGCCTAATGTCTGTTTTTGAACTGTGGGAAGAAACTGGATTACCCGGAGAAAACCCATGAATGCATGGGGAGAACATGCAAACTCCACACAGAAATGCCCAAGCCAAGCCAGGGACTTGAATCTTCACAGCTTCCAAGCCCTCTCTGGGACATCATGTCCTATTCTTTACCTTCATCACCACTCATACTCTTCATTCATCATCTTTCTTTTTGACACTTCTCTTCTTCATCTCCTCTTCATCAGCTCTCTCCAGCACTCCTCCTCATCACCGCCTGTGCTCATTAGTCTCCCCACTTGGACCCCGGGAATCACTGCCTGCTTATAATAGTTGAGAGAAATAAAACACCTGTAGGTTATTTGCTGTTTTCCTGTAAAATATGTTTGGAATAAAGCAATGCATCTATCATCTGTACTATTACAGTATACGGGGAATAATTCAGTATGGGGACGACATATTATATATATCAATATGTATATATAAATTCATTTTCTGAGCTGCTTAGTCCTAATTAGGGTCGCCGAGGGCAGAGCACACCCTGGATAGCTCACAGGGCCATCGCAGTATATATAAATATAAACACATATATATTAGAAAAGCTTTGTGCCACAGTGGCAAGAAGGTCCTAGGTTCAAGTCCCAGGCTCGGTGAGAGTGTTTCTGTGCAGAGTCTGCATGTTCTTTCTGTGCTCTCGTGGGTTTCCTCTGGTTGCGCCAGTCTCCTCCTACAGTTCAAAGACATGTACATTAGGCGAAATTGGATATTCTTGATTGCCCCTAGATGTGACTGTAAGTGTAAATGGTTGTGTGGCCCTGTGGTGGTCTGGCGAGCTGTTCAGTGTGTACCTTGCCTTTGCCTTAAGTTGGCTGAGATAAGCTCCAGCCTCCCTGTGACCTTAATAATGGATAAAGCAGTTCAGAAAATGAATGAGACAAAATGAGAAAGCTTTGAGCAGTTCAGTAGAATAAACTCAATCTTAATCCCTTAAACCTAAGCGTAGCCACCAGACTTGAGATGTTAAACTAACAGCAAAATATTATCCTTAAAAACTGAACACCCAACCGTTAAGGAGCATATATTGAAATACATCTTATTTTTTTGAGATTTTTTTCCCTCACAAAACCATGTTTTTTTCTCCATGTCTCTTCAAATCCACAAACATTTGCTCCACAAATTTGTATTACTTAGTCAGCCTTTTTTACAATTATTTATTTATTTATTTATTTATTTTATTGTTTTTTTTTATTTTTTAGAACAGAATCAAGATGTGTCTTTGCCCAGCAACTGGAAGGACATGAAAGGAAAGTTAGTTTTGCTGGTTGAAATTAAACAAAGCACTCAAGAATATAAAGATGTGGAAAGGGAGTTCAGGAAAACTGGACTGACATCAAACATCCTCAAAGTAAGGGTTTTTAAAATATATTTTAATTTTTTTTATTGTTTTTTTTTATACACAAAATGTGACTCCATAAATTACACATGTGCTATGTATTGGTTGGTACTTCTTTATCTACCTGCTAACTGTGCGATGTCCTCAGATTGAAAGAGTTCAGAATGAGACTCTTTGGAAGAACTACATGAACCAGAAGGCATACCTGGACAACAAAAACAAACACCCAAACAATGAAAAGCTGCTTTTCCATGGAACTGGCCCTAATAATATTCATAAGATCAATGAGCGTGGATTCAATCGCAGTTATGCCGGGATGCATGGTACGAACGATGTACTGTAAAATTAATTAGTACACTCAGTAGAATGACACTGAGGAGAGTAAAATAATGAATTTAGAGTTCTTATCACTATTAATTTTTGCTGGTCCTGCCTTTAGGTGCCATGTATGGGAGTGGTGTGTATTTTGCTGTTGATCCAAGCTACTCTGCCCAAGGGTACGCCCAGCCTGATGCACAAGGTCACAAACGCATGTATTTGACTCGAGTGTTGGTTGGTGACTTCACTGTGGGGAAATCTGGTCTTGTTGCACCTCCAGCCAAAAACTCCACTGGTGTAGAGCAGTATGACAGCGTCACTGATAACAAACAATCACCAACAATGTTTGTGATCTTTCATGATGTTCAGGCATATCCTCAACATTTAATCACTTTTCAGTAAGGACTATGTTTCACTGAGGTTCTGATTTTTCTGCAGTTTCTTCACTGTGAAACAACAACATAAAAAAAATCATCACAGAAAAAATATAAAACAGAAAAATAATGTAGGCATTGGGTAATAAAGCTCCTGATTCTTTTGCATATTTTATAGCTAAAAACATGAAACCGTTCTTTTATATAATGTGATCAAAAATGTACAATTTTATTCATGTGGATTCATTATAGATTCAAGAATGTCTGCTGCTTTCTTCTTTATTTTGCTGTTTAGTTACATATTATTAACTAGAGGGGCACTCATAGAGTGTAAGGTACCTCTGCCAGGCACAAATGGATTATTATTACTTGGCATAGTTATAATGAAATGTCTCCCCCTAGTGGGTGCCTGATGACCATTTTGCCCATGTAAAAGACTATTTATTTGTTTTTTTTTCAACATGATTCCAGATCAAGTCCAAAATTAAATGGATTCTTTACCGGGTTTGATGAAAAACAAATAAGTAAAACAAACAGATGCTGGTGAAAACATAACCTCATTTATGAAATATTTAGAAATATAAAAAGATGATTACGTGAGGGAGTAAACAAAATTATTTTTCCCCTTACAAGTCATTGCTTGCTTTTACACTTGATTGTATCTACACTGCTCTGTATCACAATGAATAAACGAACGGTTCAAAGTCAAGAAATGACTGGAAATATTTTTAAAATTGTTTCCAGATTCCTTTTTTATCCGTTAATGCAGTGTGTTGTCTCATCATTATAAAACCTTTTAAAGAACTACTAATATCAGTGGTAATGTTCAATTTACTGGATATCTTATGTGGTTGAAGGATTCATAACTTAATTGGGAGATTAAAAATGAGATTTTCAGATTTCATTCATTTTCTGACTCTGGGTGAGGGCAGAGTACACCATGGACAGCCTGCCAGGCCATCGCAGGGCAGAAACACACTGACAGCTTTGCAGTCTACTCTTGACGAAAATCAGCAATGGCTCTTTTACATGCCTCTCACCACAGGCAGTGAGAGTCATGGCCTAGTCAATAACCCAGTTAGCTGCACTGGGGGGACAGCAGTGACATCCCGTTGATAGTGGTGCTTGAACCCGTGACCTTGGGATCAGTAATCCAGCACCCTACCACCAGGCCACCACTGCCCCGAGTTTTTTTTAATTGATTTTAAAATTGAGGATAATGCTAAAAAAACTTCCATGCATTTATTTTTTGTTAAGTCTAATCTCTTTCCTATAATTCTTTATATAAATGCCTGTCTGATCCCTAACCTTATAAATATTCAGAGAATACCTTTTTATAAAACCTTAGATCCAATTATTAAGACACTGGCAACGGCTTGTGGCTTTAGTGCAAACTATAGTTTTATTAGTGCTGATATATGTGCCATATCCACCACCCTTCTGTACTTAAACGCAGTTCGGGAACATGTGACTGAAGAGAGTTCAATCTTTCGAGTGTTACACAAAATAAAAGTGTTTTTTCTTCCTTTTAAAAAATACATCAATTGTTTCAAGTTATTGAGGTTTCTGTCTTGATTCTCTAAAATATAAAACAAAAATTATTTAAGCGAGAAAGTAATCATAAGAAAAAAAAGGACAGATTGCGGATACAGACACCGTTACGCAGCACTGGGCGCGCGTGCATTACGCAGCAGTTGACGCGTGTGCATTTACGCCAGGGGAGGGAACTTCTCCTGAAACGAAAGCGAAAGAGTGACAGGCTGGATCATCTTTTATTCCCAACATTTTTGGTCCACGAAGCTCTCGGTTTCAGGAGAATAAACATGGAGGAAAGTCCTTATCCAGTCCTGGTATAGGGAGATTGGGCAGGTATAAAGAATAAAACACTAGAAAACAATATCAAGATTTATTTCCAGAGAAAAAAGAAATCTCAGGGAGGAGATTGGGCTATCAGATGGTCCGAAAGCCGCTGCACAGTATTCTTCAAATCACAAGAAAGTTAGTGGATAAAGAAAAAAACCCCCCCAAAAAACGTACTAACTCATAGATGTAAAACCTTTTCTTTTTAGCTGAGTGACACAACTGTCCTGTTTAACCTTCACTGGAAATCTATATTGACTGTATGGGAGATACAGTATCTTATAAATACACGCACCTGACAACTCGGCATAAACCTGGCAACCCTGCTTTAATTAAAATAAATACATGCTCGGGATGATTTTTAAACAGAGGCGTGTCACAAACATTTTAGGGAAGAGGACAAAGTACAGACAAAGTCAAGTGCAAAATTATTTACAAATAAGTGATAAGTAGAACTATTTGCCTTTATTGTTGTGAAATTTGCTCCTTTGAAAAGAGATGTTAGAACATTTTATCTTTTTATTTGTTTGTTTGTTTATCCATTTTTCCTCACAAATGTTAATTACATTATTAGCAAATTTCCACAATAGCTGAATTTATGTAGGGTGGTACGTTGGTGTAGCGGTTAGCACGTCCGCCTCACAGTCCAGGGTTCGAGTTCAGGGCTTGGTGAGGGTGTTACATGCTCTCCCTGTGCTTGTGTGGGTTTTCTCCGGGAAATCTGGTTATCTCCCACCATCCAAAGACATGCATATTAGGCTGATTGGCTGTTATTATTGGCTGCCAATATAGCCCCTATATGTTGGGTGTGAATGTGTGAGTGTTGACCTGTGATGTGCTGGTGATTTGATCATGGTGATCCCTGCCTTCGCCTACAATCGGCTGAGATGGGCTTCACCCTCCACTCGACCCTAATAGGATTAAGCGGTTTGGGAAATTAATGAATGAATGAACTTATGTATGGTTCTTTTTTATTCACTAGTGGATTATCAGACATCTGATTTTTCCTTCCTGTAGATGTTTTAGTTTAGTTGTGGCCCACAAGATTATTTCAACTTGAAAAACTGTCTTAATTCGGTTGGTGTTCCAGATTAGAAACCGTAGGCTAAATCAAAGCTGTAAAAGTTAATACAGCCCTTATGGGGTTACATAAAATTTTTAGAAATTTGGTAGAGTTGGTAAAGATGTTATCAAATATTATTCGGTAGGAATTGGTGAGCATGGTGGGGGTTTGAGTCTCATCCAAGGGTACTGTGAAGTTTGTACGTTTTCCCCATGCATGTGTGGATTTTCTCTGGGTCATCCAGTTTCCTTACACAGTTCAAAGACATAGGAGTTACTCTAAATCCTCCATCATTGTGAAAGTGAGTGTGAATGGTTGTTTGCGCCTGTGTTAGAACCATAATAGATTGATGACCTGTTTAGAGACCCAGGAATCGGTAAGTGGACAGTTTAATTTAAATTCACTTCTAAGTGTAGGACAGTAATTTTATTCATTTAATTATGTATTTATTTTGCATTTTTCTTTACAACGTTCTATATTCAGCATCAAGTGTATATTGTGCATCAAGTGTACAAAGGTGATGGAAATATTTTATTATTTTAATATTCTATCTCTGTGGTGTAGTGGTTAGCACATCCACCACACAGCAAGAAGGTCCTGGGTTCGAGGCTCAGCAAGGCCAATTTTGTGTGGACTTTGCATGTTCTCCCTGTACTTGCCTGGGTTTCCTCTGGGTATCCTTCCACAGACAAAGACATGCACATTAGGCTAATTGGTTGTTTTAAATTGCCTCTTTGTATGCATGTGAGTGTGGATGGTTTTGTGTGTGTGCGGTAACTGCGATGGACTAGTGAACTGTTCAGGGTCTACCCCACCTTCACCCAGTCAGCTCCACCCTCCCGCCAACCCTAGTTGGAATAAATTATTTGGCAAATTAATGAATGGATGGATGGATTGATTCTATCAAGGTTATTAAATATGCTTGTCTTTTTATAGACTGAAACAGGAAGTGATGTCGCAGCCGGAGCCCTTCAACCAGGTAAAAAAGTGTTTGGACTCTGATTAACTTATTTTTACTTTTTTAATGGCTGGCCTTTTTTTTTTTTTTTTTTTAAATAAAATAAAATAAATAAATAAATAAAAAATAATGACAGACACATTATGGTTAATTAAAAAAAAAAAAATGCAAAGACAAAAGTCAAAAGTCAGTACATTTGAAGAAACATGCTCTCTGGAATTGATTTCAGAATCAGGCATTGCTGTTGTGACCTTAAATAAATTTAATAAAGGTATTGACCTTTTATGTTATGTGCATGGTGCAGTGCAGTGGTGCAGTGGTTCGGTTCCCAGGCTTGGGGTGTTTCTGTGTGGATTTTACATGTTTTCCCTGTGCTTGCATGGGTTTCATCTGGGTACTCCGGTTTCCTCCAACAGTCCAAAAACATGCACAGTAGGCTGATTGGCTGTTTCAAATTGCCCCTCGGTGTGAGTGTGAGTGTGAATGGCTGTATGTGTGTTGGTCCTGCTATGGTCTGGCAAGCTAAGCTGTTCAGGGTGTACCCTACCCTCACCCAAAGTCGGCTGAGGTGGGCACCAGCCTCCCCGCGACCCTAATTAGGGTTAAGTGGCTTAGAACATGAATGATTAAATTAATTATATAAATATTTTACTATGGATCTTTTAACTATTCATTTATTTTCCTGATACAGCTGGTGAGAAGTTTCTAATAGAGTGCCAGAATAAAAAAAAGTTCCAGGACCAAGGACTTGTGGCTCGGGCTCTGGAAAAATGTAAAAGTGTTAAGGTGGAAAACCTGCCTGCTCAGTGTGATAATGATTTTCTAGAACTTTACTTAGATATATGGGGTGGAGCCGTGGACAAAATCGAAGCAATACCAGAGGCCATCATCACCTTTCATAGTCAAAAGGATAAATATCTTAATAATCTTAATTCCCAAGAATACAAAATGTTATTATTGTTTCTAGATCCACTATATCACTTGATCCCACATCCCATAGGCATAGTATGTGTATGTACGGTAGTCGTCTCTGTGAATAAGCTGTTATTGTAAAATTGATGATGATCATGTAATAAAATTAGCACATTAATATAAATCTGTGGTTTTATAGCTGAACTCCTGTCAGAAACTAATCAAAGAAACTAATCAAAGTGATCTGACCATCCAGATCAGAGAAGTGTACAGTGATGTAGCCTAAATTTTTATTTGTTGTTTATTATTGTTTTAAAATCTATAAAATATCTTTGTGATTTATCTGTAATAGGCTGTACATTTCTTTATCCTTCTATTTTTCAGCTGTCAAGAAACTTATTGAGAAGAAACTGTGTATTAATGAGAATCCAATTAGTATATACCCATATTACACCTCTCTGGGTGTACTCACCTTCTGCCATCAGAGAATTAATTCAAAGGAAAGGACAAATGCCTTCCATATACAATCAGATGAGCACACACTTCTTCCAAGTGAACATGAACAAAAATGAAGTCCAGCTCAGTCCTCTTCCTGCCCTGCTGAAGCAAAAGGGTGTAACCCAAATGCACATGGACAGCTGGAAGCAAGACACCTTAAATACCTTCAGAAACATCCTCTCCAACTTCAGTGTTTTTGAGTATGCAGTGATTCCTTCAGTATGGAGTGCATTAGAGAAAGATATCTGGTCAGTTGTAAAACATAAAGCTGTCCTGGAGGTGGATTTCTCAACAGGATGCCTGACTCTGGCAGGAATGACCAAAGATATCAACATCTGACCACACAAACCATAGGCCATCATGTCTCCTGTGCCATAAATGAAAGGTAATTTATTTCTTTGGTTTGGTTTTACCTTCAGATGAGCCTCAGAATGAATCCAAAGCAGTGGTCCTGGAGAACATGCCAGAAAGCTTTACCAGAGAGGTCCATTTATGCACTGCCTAGAGGCGGAGCTCCTGATAGATATCTCTATCAATGGTTGTCTGAGGCTGGTATTATAAGAGTATCGTGGCTCCTTTAAGGACTAAATCAACTTCAGCCCTGGAGGAAATAAAAAAAAAAAGATAGATAGATAGATAGATAGATAGATAGATAGATAGATAGATAGATAGATAGATAGATAGATAGATAGATCAATCTACCCTGTGTGTCCCGACTATGGTCTGAAGCAAAAGCAGGGAAGTTTAACACTGTGTAGAGCCTCTATATTTTGGCTTTCAGTTTGGTAATAAATAAATCTGTTTTTTTATTGCTGCCTATTGGTTTCATGCCCATCATCAGCATCAAATCAAGCATGGACACGGGACAACTCAAGTCATGTTCCATGCATATGGGGCCATCGCAGGGCAAAGACACATATAATCATTTCAACCTAAACCTTTTTTTTCCAGAAACAATTTTAAAGGTCAGGCTTTAAATGGGATTTCTCATTAAGTTCATGAACAGTGACCTGCTAGCAGGCTTCTGTGATGTCCTCAGATTGAAAGAGTTCAGAATGAGATGGAATAACTACATGAACCAGACGGCATACCTGGAAAAAAAAACCAACACACAAACAATGAAAAGCTGCTTTTCCATGGAATTGGTTCTGATAAGATGAATAAGACCAATGAGTGGTTTCAGTCGCAGCTATGCTGGGACCAGTGGTAGGGACGAGGAACTTTAAATCTTTAAAACTTTCAGGAGAATGACACTGAGGAGAGTATAATAATGAATTTAGATATCTTATTACTATTAATTTCTGTCCTGTCTTTAATTGCCAGGTTTGGGAATGGTGTGTATTTTGCTGTTGATCCAATCTACTCTGCCCAACGGTATGCCAGGCCTGATGCATAAGGTCACAAGTGCATGTATTTGACTCGAGTGTTGGTTGGTGACTTCACTGCGGGGAATCTTGGTCTAACCCCACCTGCATAGAGCAGTACGACAGCGTCACTGATCACAAACAACCACCATCGATGTTTCTGATCTTTCATGATGTTCAGGCATATCCTGAACATTTAATCACTTTTCAGTGAGGACTATGTTTCACTGAGGCTCTGATTTTTCTGCAGTTTCTCCACTGTGAAACAACAACAACAAAAAAATCACCACAGAAATTATATAAAATAGAAAAATAATATAGGCACTGGGTAATAAAGCTCCTGATTCTGTTGCATATTTTATATCTAAAAACATGAAACAGTTATTTTATATAATGTGCATATA
>JBCNYH010000008.1:21679898-21699206 GCA_039654325.1 Tandanus tandanus | reverse complement strand
CTCTCTCTCTCTCTCTCTCTCTCTCTCTCTCTCTCTCTCTCTCTCTCTCTCTCTCTCTCTCTCTCTCTCTCACTCACGCACACACACACACACACACACACACACACACACACACACACACACACACACCAAGAAACAGGACAAGAAACATTTAACATTTATTAAAGTAGCACCACTGCTCTGTGCTAGTGCTGCAGAATTCTGTTTATGGTGATTAAAATGTTGTTTTTTTTATATCTTAAGAGAAGTATTTTGGCTCTTCTACCTCCTCCTTCTTTCTTCCCTGTAGTGGTTATTAGCTTACTAATGTTTCTTCTGTAGACTGTGAGCTGTGTTTGTTTTTCATCATAAAGCCTGTGGTGTGACTGAACAAAGCTCTTGACATTTGCAGCTCCTGTGAGATTACAGCCACTGAGCCACTCTGTTTGGTTTTTCATCTCTCTCTCTCTCTCTCTCTCTCTCTCTCTCTCTCTCTCTCTCTCTCAAGATCTAAGTTAGGAATGAACCTGTTCCAAAATAGCACTCTGCTCCTGGTGCTAGCATATTCATCAGAAGGTTACTGGGGCATGCATTGGGTTTGAATAGATGTGTTACTGTGAAAGAGAGAGAGAGAGAGAGAGAAGAATGCAGAGGTTGATGTATAGATGTGTATGGAAATAATATATTTTTATGAATTCAGTTTCTTTCTTTTTAAAATCGCAACTTCACAAGGCCTCAGATTGTTTTGGGCCTTTGAGCTCGCACCTCCTCTGAGTCACCACCAGGGACAGCACTGAGTCTCATTCAACCACCTTAGGATACCTCAGACATTCATTAGTTCATTTATTTGCTGAAACATTTTATCCTGCTAAGGTCACAGCGAGGCTGGGAGGAAACCAGAACACCTGGAGGAAAACCATACAAGCATGGGGAGAACATGCAAACTCCACACAGAAATGCCCCCCGCCGAGCCCGGGACTTGAACCCATTATAAGACAGGTAAATAAGAGACCTGCATGTGTACCTGTGTAAAGGCACATGGGTTTGGTTTTAGAAATGTTCTACAGAGCTGTTCATATGCTGTCTATAATCAGGTTATGAGTGAGAGCTTGCATGATATTAGCACTTGGCAAAAACAAGATCCATAAATAACCAGAGTGTATTTTTTTGTCTTTTGCGACTCTGGTTTATTGTTCTGAAGTTCTGAAGTAAGATGCAAGTGGAAAACAACAGGGTCACAGGGTCACGAGGCCACATCTGGCCTCCATAACTAATCCCAGTTCACCCAACATCCAGTCCTAAACAAACTGTTATATTAATATTCATCTACTTATTAAGTTATTAAACGAGCATGAACGGTCATTGAAAGTTCCATGTTCCCTACATGATGTCACTACTTGATGAAGGAATTTAGAGATCATGATTTGAAGGTATGCAGTTCACTGATTTGGTATGGAAGGTCTTGTCATATCATGAAGTTCTAATTCACCAGTTTATCTTCCCAAATCTCAAGCTCTGAGTCTTTTCCCCCTGGATCTAACAGACTCATTAAAGTGGATGGATTATGATTCTGCTATTAATCCGTCTCGAAGCAGAATGGAGTCTGTTTATTTAAGTTTCAAATTAAAGACGAAGAAGCATGGCAAGTCTCATCTACTTCCTATGGGCCTTTAGAGGGAGCCAGCTCAGAATCTTCCTGCACAGTTTCTTTTTCTTGATTTTACTCTTGCTTTCTGGCTCAATGTAACTGCTGGTCTGAGAAGGTGCCTGGTTCTGTTTAACCAAGGCGAAAAAGGAGAGCATGTCCATGTTAACCCCATCCCAGATCTCTCTCACCGGTGAGTTCAGAGGCGCTAAGACATCCCTGAATTGTCGCTCCTGCTGCCGGAAGTCATACTCCACACTGAGAAAGAGAAAGAGAAATGGACAGAAAGACCTCATTAGGCACATGGAAATTCATACAATATATTTATATAAAAATAAGAGAAGCACGAGGGTGTCATGGTAGTGTAGGGGTTAGCACTGTGGCTTCACAGCATCGAGTCTTTCTGTGTCGAGTTGTACAATCTATCTGTACTTACGTGGGTTTCCTCCGGGTACTCATATCCAGAGAAATACATTATTTAATTCATTTTCTGAACCTATTAATCATACTAGAATCACAGGGTGCATATCTTAGTCGACTCTGTAAAAGGCAGGGTACAAAGTGAACAGCTCATTAGTCCATTGCAGAACCAACATGCACACACCCATCCACATTCACATCTAGGGGCAATTTGGAACAGCCAGTTAGCCTAATGTTCATGTCCTTGCTCCCGAGTGGCGCATCAACAAGGTGTGTGACTATCAACCCAGAGATTGTGAGTTCGAATTCAGGTTGATGCCACAGCCATCCACGACCGGGAGCTAATTGGCAGAGTTCTCACGGGAAGGAGGGATGGCATACACTACATACAACTTCCCTGACACTCAAAGCGATCACCAGCCAATCAAGGGCGTCTGTGTGCTCATTTGTACGAAGAGCGGATAGCGCTTTTCCTCCGAGTGTGTTAGACCACTCCTAAATACGTATGTGCAACAGTTCGAAAAGAGGTGGGTGGTAGCATTGCATGTCATGGAGGGGGCATGTGCATGCTTTCACCCATCCCTGGTTGGTGGTGGTCGCGTGATAGGGAAGGTAATACTTGAAAGGAGGGAATTGGATACGACCGAATTAGGGGGGACATTGAAAAAAAATTTATTAAAATATGTTCATGTCCTTGAACTGTGGGAGGAAACCGGAGTACTGAGGAAACCCACCTGAGAACAGGCAAACTCCACACAGAAACGCATTTGGTGAACCTGAGATTCAAACCCAGAACCTTGCTGTGAGGCCGATGTGCTAACCACTACACCACCTTGCAACCGCTACAAAGACAGGCAGATTATATTATATTAGATTAACTGGCTACTCTAAATTGCCTACAGCTCCAATAGGTTGATGACCTGTTTAGGGTGTAACCAACCTCCCACCCAAAGTCAAGTGACGGTGAAGTGGTACAGATAATGGATGGATTGCTAACTGTGGTGTGCTTGGGGATAAGAAATTTTTTGACTTAAAATCCCAGAATATAATGTAACTACAACACAGGTGTCCTAATTTATAGCAGAGACTTAACCCTGTTAGCAATTGATGTACAGAATGACTAGCAAGCTGGCTTTGGTGATGATTTTAGCCTGAAATTTGAAGTTTGAAAGCACATCTGTTTGAGCAGAGTGTACAGATGAGGTGAGAAAGGAGGGCAGATTTAAGGACTCAAGTACCGCTGCATTGCTGTCTTTAGTTAGAGCTGAAGCGAGCAATAAATCCCACTGCACCACAAGCAGCAGATCATCAGATGGCAAGACTTAAACATAAACTTGGGATGGCAATGAAGATCACATCTTAATTATAAATAATAATAGGAATGTCTGAACTTTGTTTTCCTTCTCTGATAAAATTGGTTAAACCCATTTTCCAATCTGTGTCTCCAGAAAAGCACAGCTGTCTATCCAGACCACACCACGAAATAGCCTGAGAGAGATTTTTCTTGAAATCAAAGTAACACCAGGCAATAATAACTCAATTGTATGTTAGCTTATGTATGCAGAATCATGCAGGTAACACTCCTTCCAGCAGTCAGCTTCCTATGAAACTGTTACATCCCTCCATTTGCCAAATCATGGGAAGAAAATGCAAGTTCCACACTAGAGGGTGACACAGGAGTGGATTTTCACTCCTGTCCTATCCTACTCCCACAGAAAAAAAATCTTGTCCCATCCCAATCCCAGGCCAGAGAAAAAAAAAATCCTGTCCCATCCCACTCCTGGTAAAATGACTCCCACTCCCATCTCGCTCCCATTCAGAATGACTCCCGCTCCTGTACCACTCGCATTTTTTTCTTCTTTAAGTCTTTAGGCAATACATTGAATTTGATTTGATCTTCTCCCCATTCTTTTTTAGATTATTTTGTGTTCTGCCATTTTATTTCAAAAGATATGGCAACAGGAACAGTTAATCTCTGGTAATATAGGGAGGCATTTATTGCCTTAATCCAAACAAAAACCCTTCACTAAAGGGCACAAAAGATATTAAACATGACCTGTGGTCCCTATAGTTTTTCTATGGAGGACCAGCTGCTAAGTCCCTGTTTATAGCTCTTTTGGAGGTCAGCTACAGTAAAAACAAACAAACAAACAAACAAACAAACAAACAAGCAAAAAAAAAAAAAAAACCAACAACAAGAAAACAGTACATGGGTCACACCATACCTACCTTGGTTGAATAAACCCAAACATAACATATAAAGTTGTATTTTACTAATTTATTGGGCACTTGTTTCCTTTAAACAGTAACATTACTTTTATGCTTTAAATTGCTTAAACAAAAAAAACCTGCTCCAAGCAAGAGAACTGTCCTCAATGAACAAAAGTGCATAAAGGCATTACCTTCACATTTCACATACTGTACTGTTCTTCTTTTAATTCTGGCGAAAATCAGCAGCCGGAAGCACTGTAGGCCTCTGGGCCGTGTAGTTCTTATGACTTGCGTTACAGTGTAGGCTTATTGAAAGAAAAACTACAAAATGGAGGCACCTGTCCTATGTTTTTTTTGTTTGTTTTTTTGTCCAATTGGTTAGTTCCCGCTCCTGTCTGCTCCCGTTAACTTTATTATCCTGTACTGTCCCAATCACATGATTAATAGTAAAGTTGACAATCCCGTGACCTGTGAGATTCCCGACAAAATGTCATCCTCTACTCCACACAAAAATGCCCTAGCTGAGCCCAGAACTCAAACCCAAGACCTTCTTGCTGTGAGGCAGACATGCTTACCACTACACCATCATGCTGCCCCGAGTTAGCATAAATGTCTGCATTTATCCTTTTGATGCAAAAGCAGTTGTCCAGTAACAGACTGAACTCTGGCATTAGGTTGAACTGGCTACAACTAAATCTCATTTTGTCAATTGAGGCAATCCATGGCTTGTTTGCATGCTTTAACATAACCACAGCTTCTTTAGCTTGATGTGTAGATGCTAACATGTTATATTTACTCTCACTTCAAACTCTCTTTTGATCTACACATGGTAAGGTCTTGTATATTTCCTTTTTCCAGCAACATCTGCTTAACAGATGACATCTCCTGGAATTAAATAATGTCAGGTTATGCAATAACTCGACTCTCAAACCAGTCAAAATGCTGCATGCACCATTTAAAAAGTCTCACTGGTGCTTCTGGCCCAGAACCAGGACTGGCTCTGGCATTAGCACAGGACCCCTGATGGGAAAAAAGAGTTGCGTAGGCGAGCATATTTGTTGTGGTATCGTAAGTTTGCGTGGAGTTGCAGGGATGGATGCCAAACACTTGGCCTCAGGGAAACAATGTCATCTTTAGAGCTTTCACTCACCTGTAAATGATGCATGCCGTTTCCTGGCAGGTGGCGCAATCGCTTAAATCCTGGCCGGTTCTGAAACATCGGCGTCTGCAGAGATGAGCAACAGGAAATGGAGCGGAGAAAAATGAAGCAAAGAACACTGTGATTTTTCAGCCTCTGAATTCTCTCCTAATTGCTCTCAGGAGACAGTTATAAAATGCTGAACTTTATCATATAGCACACTACGTTTTAGAAAAAATGACTCGACTAGCAATTCTTAATACTATGTTCAATCACCTTTACTCTTTCACTCAGTCTCCACATAAATCTTTTTCTCTCACCCTTTGCTGAGTGCATGGCTCATCTCCAGGTCCTGGATAATGTTGAGTAGGTTTGTGACCCGCTCCTGGTTGGTTTGAAGACTGGCCTCCACCCTCTCAAGTCTCTTCTGAAGGTTCTGACTCCTGTTACTCCCAGGGGAACTGCGTGACAGCAGAACCAAAGAGGGAGGGTGGTAGTGTGTGAGGGCATAGCCACTATTTGAGACGGGACCACTAACTGGTAAAGCAATGCTTGTCTGTGACATAGTCTCTAACTCTTGATGCAGTTGCGTGTTGTGGATCTGGTCTGAGGTCATAGAGGAAGCAAGTAGAAATGGATTTGCCTTGGAATCAATATTTGTCCTTTTGTTTTCGCTGACTTCGATTAATAATTTAATTGCTGGATGCAGTGGGCGTGGGTGAAAGGGTCTTGGGGGTTGGCATGAGAGTGAAGCCAAGGTGTTGGGCTTAGAAGGTGTTATGGTGGCTGCAGAATGGGCAGGATGCAGAGGTGTGGATTGCTGGTGTACTGTTTGTGATCTTGAAGTTGCAAGGAGTTCACAGTTAGCTTGCACGTGGCTCCCACTGTCTGCATCTGAGACAAATTCACAACCTATTTTTGTAGCTGTTACAGTTTTGGTTGCTACCTTACAAGGAGATTTAGCTGAGCCCAAAGTTGCTGCTGATGATTTCCAAACTTTGTCCTCCAGTTTTTTCTCTGCCTTAACATGAGCCTCTGATTGTGCATGAGCCCGACTTTGTGTGTCTGTTTTAGGCTTGTTTGTACCATATGAACACATTTCCATAAATGCTTGAGTGATTGTAACCGTGTTGGACTGAGTTAAAAGACTCAGTGTTGTGGCAGGACATGGATTAACTGAGGTGCTGGCATGGACATTCATGTTTTGGGTGTGTAAGGGGTTGGACTGTTGGTTCTTTATTATGCTAAATGGTTTGACCTCTGTTTGTGGAAGAGAGTGGTAAAGTGGTACAGAAGGTTTGGAGTACAAGGCTGTGCAAAGCGTAATGGCTGAGGATGTGTTAGTGGTCAGTGAGTGTGTTTGGGGAGGTTGACGTTTGGTGCAGTCTGTGGTTGATGTGGCTTTAGGATGTGTCCTGGAAGGGATTTGTGATGTGCTTTGAGGTTTAGTGCTTGGATTTGCATGCAAGCAGCTTGAAGGCCTCGAGTGTGTGTTTTGGACAGTCTCTAATCCATTTGAGACTCGGGAGTCTCTCAGAGGGTGCGAAGAGCCGAAAGGCTTGGCACTTTGTCCGAAGCTTTGATCCTTAGTGGTTATAGGTGAATGGACAGATGCTGAAGTCTTTGGATGAAAGTTAGTATGGTTTGACTGAGCAATGTGTGAGGTTTGTGTCAGGATATTACTGTGTGTGTGTGATTTTATCTTTGGTGTGGTGTCTGTGTCTTTCACGGCGATAGATTGGGAGTCTGCCTTAAGGCTGGCATATTTTTGTGAGTATGGAGCGAGCATGGAGGGGCTTGGCTCTTGGAGACTGAGTGTGTGTGACAGTGATGCCAGCTTATGAGAGCAGAGGTCTGGGGGTGTGTGCATGCCTGTCTCCTGAATTGCACTCCCTGCCACTGTGTGTGTATATACAGATGATGTGTGACTAATTGGAGTGTCCCTGTGTATGTGTGGAAGGCCTAGGCCAGCGTATCTCCAGCCTGATTGATGTTTAGAGAGTTTTAATGCTTCTCCCTTCTTAGTGGGTGATAATAATTGGTTGTTATTTGGGTTAGGAGGAGGCCACGTCACTGCAGGTCCTCTGTTCCCTGGCATATCTCTGTATTTCTTAGTCTCAGTTTTGGAAGGAGAAAGACCAGAGGAGACCAGAGGGGCTGCAGGGCTAGATCTTAGACTCTCCGAGCCAGCAGAACAAGGTGAAGTGGCATCTCTGTTGGTGGTGAAGAGAACCGTAGCCACTGGATTCTGTCTCCCGCCACATTTGCTGCAAATTCTCAATGGAAATCTGTGAGGAGGCGAACATGGAGGAATCTTCTTCTTCTCAGAGTGTACTGCAATTTTGAGCCGCGAAGTTGACGACTCTGCTTCACTGATGTCACAGCTGATACCACCCATCACCTCTGAGTCGACCACACTGCCATTGGTGAAGCGGAAGTCTTTCTTTCCTTTAGTACGTCCGTTGGCCTGATGTGTGTCAGTTTTGATTGTCTGAGTGTCACAGTGCATTTCAGCTTTATTGCCTTTACTTGCATCATCCTTGTCATCATCATTGTCCACACCCTGGAACGTCACGCCCTTCTTTACCTTATTCTCAAGGCTACGATGTTTAGAAAAAGCACTCCTTTTTTGTCCTTTTCTTCCCTCCACTTCGACAGGGATGTGCCCATTGGGCAGCATGATTGCCCTCTTTTCTGATTGGATGACAGGGCGGCTATCTTGGCAGCTCCGTATGGCTGGCGAAGTTTGTACCCCAACGTTACACTGGTGAGTACAGATAAGCCCTTCCTCTCCATTGGCTGTCCTCCAATCACGAACTCCTACCAAAGCTGGAACTTCAGACACTGGCACCGGAGTGGCCAGATCAGCTGCCCGTCTTCCCATCGCCACAGTAACCAGTTCAGCAGGTCTTCAGAGCAGAAATTATGCCATTCAGCCATGGTGGTACATCTGAGAGGAAAGGACAAAGTTTCAATGAGAAGCAAAGTCTGACTACGTAATGCTCAAGGGCAGATAAAGTGACAAGGGTACTTGTTTTGTGCCCTTGTTACCTTGTGCATGAACGAACAGCTTGGCTTGGTACTGCAGATAAGCGTTTATGTGAATACTGATCAGCAAGCTCGCTTTCCAGAATGAAAAATCACCCGAGCGTAATAATCAGATGAGGCCATATCAGTCTATACTGGCCTAGGTGAATGTGCCAAGTGATTGTGATGAGTGCGCTTGTTTTCGGGAAACACATTTGTCCAGCGTGTGAATGAACAGCATGGCTTGTGATGCGTGGAACTCTATGAATACTGATCAGCAAGCTTGCTTTGCAGGATGAAGACTCATCATAGCATAACAATCAGATCACTGTATATCAGTCGATACTAGTCTCAGAAAATGTGCGAAGTGATTCAGAGACATAGATAGGAATATTAAAAGTAATGATTAAACAAGGCTAGTGTTAAAGAGCTAGGGAGCTAGCACACTTGTAGTACAAAGAAAGGATTATGGTCATCGAAAAGAAAAAGTTTAGGGTTATTATTTTGTACCTACGAGGGACAAAGTCCTGGGTTTGAGTCTTGGGCTCTGCAAAAGCATTCCTATTTAGAGTTTACATGTTTTCCTTGCTTGCATGGGTTTCCTCTTGGTACTCTGGATTCCTTCTACAGCCCAAAGACATGCACATTAGGCTAACTAGCTGCTCCAAATTTGCCATAGGTGTCAGTGTGAATGGTTGTGTGTGTTTTGGCCCTGCAACAGACTGGCAAGTTGTTCAGGGTGTACACTGCCTTTGCCAAGAGTTGGCTGCTTGTGACCCAAAATTAATTAATAAATGAATGATTAAATATTTTTACTCTAGGAAACATAAAATGTAGCTGGTGAAATATTTTTCAGCTGCTACTTTACTTCCTTGCCTACAAGCTGAACATCACTCAGGCCATTGATTTTGCTAGACATTTCCTGTAGAGGTGACTGAGTGAGAGAAAAAATACCTGAGTAATAAAGTCTGTGAAACAATCTGTGACTGAATATCATGAGTCCCATTACTCAGTTGTCATCATTCAGATTGATAAATGCATTTATGCAGCATGACAGGTAAACGATGTGTGTGTGTGTGTGTGTGTGTCTGTTTGGTGCTCTCTTGGTGCCATTGGCATTGTGCCCAGCCTCCTGCTGTCCTCTCCTTAATTTAGCTCACCTTAAGCAGGTGGGTAATTTATGCATTAATGCTAATGACTTCATTAAACCCTCACAAACAGGAAGGAATCCGGGAACGATGTCAGAATTTACTGTACCTTGACAAATGTACTGACGCATAACTCACAGCAGGAGATTTTCTTAAGGATAAAAAGAAAGAGAGCTGGTATCTGCTGGTGTTTGGGAGGTGTGTGTGTGTGAGGAGGTGGGGGTGGGGTGCTTGAAGTGCTCTTCAGCCATATATCACACCTTAGCTGCAGTGGGACGTTACACAGCCTCTTCACATTTACTCACTTTGTGCAATAACTCATGCAATGACTTTTCCTCATCCTCATCTTCATTTTCAACCCTGCCCCCTCGTTCTCTCCTTCCATCCTCTCCTGCATCCCATGTCTCCACATAAAACACCCCTGTCTCCCTGAGCGCTGCTCTCTCCATTTCCTGATGTCATGCACATACACGTCGAGTCAAGCCTTCATCTCTGAAAAAAGCTCCAAACTCCAAAGTCCACCCAGTCTGAGGCTCTTGCTGCTTTCTGAACCTTAATTTGCTGCACTGCTTTCATATGATCACATGATTTATATGCGATACGACAACCAAACATTGAAACTTTGCACCATCTCAGATCAGGCATCTTTCCAGAACGTACCTGTGTTGATCATGGACAGAAGCCTCCTCTTCTTCAAGCCGTGGATCTTAGGATCCATTCCGGAGAGTGAGCAATCTAGGGATCTCACATGATGAGAACAGAAGAGCAATCTCGTGTCATGTGTGCTCTGGTCATAAGAAGCAAGAGAAGCAATATCCATGCTCAAAGAGACTGAAGCTGTCCTCCGTTCCCCCTCTCCTCCTGCTTCTCCTCCTCTTCCTCTACCTCCTCGTTTTTCCTCTCCTGGTTTGTTTTGATTCGCTCGCTCCTCTACATGCTGAAGCAGCAAGAGATATTGATCCGCATCTTCTGTCTTGCGCACTCTCTCTCCATCTCTGTCTCTCGTTCTCTCTCTCTCTCTCTCTCTCTCTCTCTCTCTTTCTTTCTCTCTCTATCTGTGTCTCTCTCTCCCTTTCTCTTTTCCAATCGCTCTTTTATCTTCCCACCTGCATCCTCTCCCTCAGTCCTTTATTTCAGTTGAAATTAGGAAGGCTTTGCCCCAGCACTGGATGCGTATCTATGTGGAGAGAGTGCATGAAGAGGCAAAGAGAGAAGCAGCGCAACAGAGAAAGAGAGAGAGAGAGAGAGAGAGAGAGAGAGAGAGGTAAGGGGCTGTGTGAAAAGTACCAACAACAAAGAAAAACAGACAATCCGATGATGCTTAGGGGTGTCCATCATTTTTTTCCTATAGCCCTAAAAAAATCACATCTTTCTTTCTTGCTTTTTTTTTATTCCTTTGCATCAATCATTTTATTTAATGTCATAAATAAACGATTTCCCATGTTTCAGGTTTAACTCGTTTACGTTTTTTACTTCATTCACACGAATACACCGTGATCAGCCATAATATTCATTCATTCATTCATTTATATATTTGCCAAACCGCTAAATCCTACTAGGGTCACAGGGAGGCTGGAGCCTATCTCAGCCGACTCTGGGCAAAGTCGGGGTAAACCCTGAGCTGCTTCCTAGACTATGGCAGGGCCAACACACACACAACCATTCACACTCACAGCTAGCCTAATGTGCATTTCTTTGGACTTTAGGAGGAAACTGGAGTACCCGTTGGAAACCCACGTGAGTACAGGGAAAACACAAACTCCACACAGAAACGCCCTCGCCGAGCCCGACACTCGAACCCAGGACCTCCTTGCTGCGAGGTGCCCCTGTGCCGTCCTAGTACAACCCAAAAAGATTTGCACTGTGTTGTGTCATAAGGACTATAAAGATAATATTTACAGTATTTAGGAGGTGAGGTGTAATATTAATTTACAGGGTTTAGGATAGGTTCTTGTAACGTCTAAAGATTGACCACCAGATTTTAGGCTAGTAGTAGACTATATAATAACATCACATGAGATAAGAAGGGGGGGGGGGGGGGGCGGCACAGTGGTGTAGGCAAGGACCTTTCTGTGTGGAGTTTGTGTTTTCACTGTACTCGCGTGGGTTTCCTACTGGTACTCCGCTTTCCTCCCAAAGTCCAAAGACATGCACGTTAGGCTAATTGGCTGGATACTGCCAACAGGATGTGTGTAAGTAGTTGAGAGAGCTGAGAGAAGGGATGGCAGAGATGAAAGTACAGCTCCAGCAGAATAAACACCAGACGGAGCAGCTCAAGATCGAGAATATGAAAGAGGAACATGCAAGTAAGCAACACTACATATTCCTGAAAAACCTGGAATACTTACAGTAGCGGTATTAATAATATATATTTTCATGCATTAATTTATTTGCCGAACCGCTTTATCCTATTAGGTTAAATCCCATTAAATGCGGGATATACCCTGAATAGTGAACCATTTACACTGACACTCACAGATAGGGGCAATTTGGAATTTGGAGTTTGTCTTTTCCCTGTACTCACGTGGGCTTCCTACTGGTACTCCGCTTTCCTCCCAAAGTCCAAAAACATGCACGTTAGGCTAATTGACTGCTCCAAATTGTCCCTAGGTGTGGGTGTGAATGCTTGTGTGTGTGTGTGTGTGTTGGACCTGCAATTGTCTGGCAAGCTTTTCATGTGTACCCCACCTTCGCCCAGTGTTGAATGAGATAGGCTCCCCCACGACCCCAGTAGGAATAAAGAGTTCAGCAAATGAGTGAGTGAGTTTATGAGAAGGTGGCCAAATGACGAAGAAAAGAAAAAATAGTGTTTATGGTCATTTATGTTGAAATAAGCGTCTGTATCATTTAAATGTATTACATACGCATGAATTATGCTGTAAGGATGACCAATACCAGTACTCTTTAAAGTACATCTGATCTTTATATTCCAAAACATGATAAAATCCCATTTATATTGTTCCTTTATGACTCTACATGAGTCTACATCTGACTGCATGTAAAGCCTCTACAGATTTCAATATATATTAATTAATCGTGTAATAACTGCTACGCTATCTAAGCTTGCTTTTATTATGTTTGTGCAAGTTTATTTCATTCAGTATTGTGACCTTTTAAAGATAATTTTATGAAATTAGGATTGATAAGCTGGTGTTCCATGTCTTGGTCTCTTCCTGGTGACTTCCTGGACTTTAATCTGTACAGATTAAAAAACTTGGTGTTGTTTTTGCTCCTTGGGAACAAATGAAACCAACAGGAAGGATTTTTAAATGCAAGCTTGGGACCAGGTGTCCAAAGTCTATTATTTCAGTCCCAAAAGGAACTGCAAAGAATGCTGGGAACTGCTTTACAATCCTCCTTGTTAATGTTTATCTAAGGCAGTTCTGCGTATAATAGTCAGGGTGGCATCAAGTCGTGTTTCAGAATTTCCTTAACAATGAAGTTTACGGGTGTAGCGTTGGCTTTGTTTGTGTCCCTGGCTTGGGCTTCAGATCCTCACGATGATCAAGGTGAAGTTAAACCAAAAACATTGACTAAATATGAAGGATACTGCCAACAGGATGTGTGTAAGGAGTTGAGAGAGCTGAGAGAAGGGATGGCAGAGCTGAAAGTACAGCTCCAGCAGAATAAACACCAGACGGAGCAGCTCAAGATCGAGAATGAGGGTAAATAATCAGGGAGCAGCACTGAAAAAGGAAGAGAATGTTAAAAAATTATTATTTTTGAAAAATAACAAACATGGTGTCCTACTGTATGTGTGTATAATTTCAGCTTTGAAACAGAGACTGGCATCTACTGAGTATGCTGTAGAAAATATGAAAGAGGAACATGCAAGTAAGCAACACTACATATTTCTGAAAAACCTGGAATACTTTCAGTAGCGGTATTAATAATATATCTTTTCATGCATTCATTTATTTGCCGAACCGCTTTATCCTATTAGGGTAGGTGAAAGCTCGCCCGACTCTGGTTAAATGCGGGATATACCCTGAATAGTGAACCATTCACACTGACACTCACAGATAGGGGCAATTTGGAACAGTCAATCAGCCTGATGTGCATGTCTTTGGGCTGTGGGAGGAAACCAGAGTACCCGGAGGAAAACCCACACAAGCACAGGGGGGAACATGCAAACAGAAACGCCTTGGCCAGCCCAGAACTCAAATCCAGGACCTTTTGCTAACCACGACACCAACGTGCGGCCCTCATGTACATGTTTTTATATTTCAAAATATTCACTGCACAACTCTGGACATGTTTTACATTTACGGCATTTGGCAGACACCCTTATCCAGAGTGACTTACATTTATATGTCAAAAGCTGAGCAGGGTTAGGGGCCTTGCTCAAAGACCCAACAGTGGAAACTTGGTGGTACTGGGGCTTGAACCCTCGACCTTCTGATCCGGAACCCAGAACATTAACCCCTGAGCCATCACTGGTGGACAATAAAAAAATGATTTGGATCAAATATTTTGTGTTTTTCTTAAAAGAAAATGAATCATCCTGTTTTTTGGTGAACTGTGATACAGTTAATACTCCTGTGCTGTAATTAGTTCCTATTGTTATTATCTCTATGGGGCGTGGCTGTTGAGTTCTTTTGATATTTGGTTTACGGGTTTGACTTTGTGATCTCAGACAGACCGAAGGTGGCGTTCTCGGCTGGGTCAGGATATCAGGGAGATTACGGACCCTTTAACACAGATGTCATCATGGCCTTCAGTAAAGTGTTGGCAAATATTGGAAATGCCTACAGTCCAAACACTGGTACTTCCTCATAAACATACAGAAATCCTCATCTCATGTACTACATATTTGTTTTTAAGTTGTACTGTGGTAGTGATAAATATTTGTCTTTTTTTTATCTCCAGGTATCTTCAAAGCACCAGTGAAAGGCATCTACCACTTCACATTTACTGTGTTTGGGCTTCGCAACTCACACTATATTGGGGCAAAATTTTTTAGGAATAACCAAATATATTTTCAAACGCATGACCATCCTAAAGGAATTCATGAGTCTGTGACGAGATCTATCACTCTGTTACTGGAGCAGGGCGACGAGGTTTATTTAAAACTTCCGGCAAAGTACCAGATTTATGATGATGGTAACATCTACAACAATTTTGATGGCTTTTTGATTCTCCCACTGTAAAGTAGTGGCATCAAGAAAAAGAAAAAAAAAAGGGGGGGGGGGGGGTGTTGAGTGGAGCCTATCTCAGCTGACTTTGGACAAAGGCAGGGTATACCCAAAACAGCTCACCAGTCCCTCAAAGGCAACACGCACACAATCATTCACACTCAACCTAGGGGCAATTTGGAACAGCCAATTAGCCTAATGTTTTTGGACTGTGGGAGGAAACCAGAGTACCCAGACGAAACCCACGCAATCACGGGGAGAACATGCAAGCTCCACACAGAAACGCCTCCTACACTCCAAAGATATGCACTGATGGTCCAAATTGCCCCAGTTGTGAGTGTGAATGGTTTTGTGTGTGTGTTGGTCCTGTTATGGTCTGGTGAGCTGTTCATGATGTACCCCGCCTTCGCCCAGTGTTGGTTGAGATAGGCTCCAGCTTCCCTGTGACCGCAGTAGGATTAGACAGTTCAGCAAATGAATGGGAATAAGTGAGTAATATTTCTATTTTTCTTTTCTTTCCTTAAACTTTAACTTTAATCTGAGTTTTAATTTTAACTTTGGAAACAAAGCAGTATGTTAAATTGGAGGAACTGATATACATATGAGGGCATGAAGAAACAGGACAGCACGCCTTTAATGATCTTTTAAACCTTCATGCTATCTCTGTAAGTTTGGAATATTTAACATTCGCTAGAATTCGACTTCCTATCAAAGCAATCATATTAGCTACTCCACTTGATGCTGGCCGAACCTGACATTGGCCAAACAAAACCAAAACAAACAAACCCAAGAGCATGTCTGAGTCTGTATATCTGAGTCTGAGGCTCTCAATAAAGCGCATAGAACCAGGTGAGTGTACTGTGTTTATTTGATACACACACTGTGTCTCAGTCATATAACTTCACATCAAACAAATTTTTATTCAGAATTCATTAGGTTCATTAAAATTCTCTTGATTTGGTGCCATGTTTACTGTGAATGTCGGGCAGTAATGAACATCTCCTTGGAAGTCTGATTAGCAGAGACACATGTAAAAGCATCTGATAACTAACTTTAGGGATGCAAATGACCACAGGAGGTATTGTACCCTCTTGATGGCTGGTGTAGAGAGTAAAGGAATGAATGACGGAGTCTGGCGGAGATGTCACTGTGGTGGCGTTGGGGCCCACCTCGTTAAAGCGTCTGTCTAGTAAACAGGAGATCCTGAGTTCGAATCCCAGCAGTGCCTGATGCAGAGACCTTGTGCTGATGTAGTTGCTAAGTGGGGCAGCCATAGCCTAATGTTTAAAAAAACTGGTCACTGGTTTGAATCCCGAACCAGCAGGAAAAATGTGTGGCGGTGGGGGAGTGAGCAGCACCTTCCCTTTCTCCACCTTAATGGCTGAAGTGCCCTTGTGCAAGGCACCTAACCCCCAACTACTATCCCGGCACTGCAATGTGTGGCAGCCCACTGCTCCGAGTGTGTTCTCACTTTGGATGGACTAAATGCAGAGGCTAAATTTACCTTGCAGGATTAATACAGAGTATCAAAATTAAAACAATAATAAAAAACCTCGTCCAGGCTGCCATAAAGCATCAAAATGGATTTATAACCTAATTTTGAGTGTTTTGTTTTAGAATAACACTGTATAGCCATGATGCAGTAGCCAGTTATAGCATTGTAACAATGCTTGTTAGTCTAAATTCAATTGTTTCCATCCCCAGTAAAATTTGTAATGAAACAGATGGGGAAATCCAGGTGTATTTCTTTAATTTTTGTAGGTATAAACTATTATCTGATAACTATGGGAACTGAGCAATGTGTTAGATTGGCACAAGTTTAATGAAAATGAGGATGCGCAGTTACACGATGAAGAGCTTACGAGCCCTTCTCTTTCACATGTGCTGACTTTATATTTGATTTCATAGAAATTTATTTTGTGAGCAAATTTGAAAAGTTTTTCGATCATCATATCATTGTACTGTATATCACATTTATATTCTAAATTTATCATACCAACCCACTCTTAAATCTCACTATTATTACAAAACAGATTCTAATACGTATATAAAAAAGCACAAAATAGAAATAGGTTATTTACTAATTAGTACCAATAAGGATTAGATTTGTTTTGTGTCATTGCCAATGCCAGTCACAAAGAGTTAAAATACTTGATGGTTAAAAATATGTGGATCACAGGTTCAGATATTTATGGGTACCCTAACAGGTGACCATCAAGTTTTGATGTAATGGGTGAAAAATATAGTACAATGTAGTTTGCGGTTATGGGTGCAGTCAGAATTTGATAAGCAATGAGTGGACCATATGTACAAATTGCAAATGTTATATTAACCTTGTCAGACCCTTCTCCAGTACAGAAATAGTCTCCTAAAAAACTCCTGGCAGCAAACCCTGTTGGAATGAGTTTAATAAGAAGAGACTGAAGCAGATTAGTAATCATTAACTCCACTGATTCATATAAAAGGAAAGAATTCGGCTTTGAGTTTCAGAGGCAGTGAGAATGAAGATCACCATTGCAGTGTTGTCTCTGCTTGTGTGCGTGACTCGGGCTGCACCTCTTCCAGATGCTCAGGATGAAGTTCCGACAAAAACTGCTGACACCGAAGAGATGGTGCAACTTACTGAGGGTAAATAATCAACAAAGAGTCCTAAGATATTTCTAAAATGTTTTACAGTCATATAGAATAACAGGCATAAATGATCACAAATTCATTCATTCATTCATTTTCCGAACCGCTTAATCCTAATTAGGATTACAGGGAGGCTAGTGCCCATCATAGCCGACTCTGGGCGAAGGCAGAGTACACCCTAGACAGCTCGCCAGGCCATCACAGGGAAGAAACATGCTAACGACAACCAAATGGCCTACTCTTTACGAATGACAGCAATGGTTCTTTTAGATGCCTCTCCCCACAGACAGTGAGAGACATGGCTGGCCTTTGATAACCCAGTTAGCCTAAACTGGGGGGACAGCAATGACAACTCGGTGATAATGGGGCTTGAACCCACGGCCTTCAGATTAGTAAGCCAGCACTTGCATTTGATTGTATTATTAGATAAAGATGAAATACAGTGGTATCTCTTAGAAATAAAATGGAATCAGTCACAGTGTTTTGGTGAAACCATTTGTTTACTCCTGCTCATGTGTTATTAGTAATATCAGTAAACATCTTCATCTTGAAGCAAGCTAGAGTGCAGAACACTTAATTGCAGACCTTTGGAGCAGCCAATTAGCCTAATCTGCATGTCTTTGGACTGTGGGAGGAAATCAGAATACCCGGAGGAAACCCACGCAAGGACAGGGAAAACGTGCAAACTCCACACAGAAATGCCCTCACCCAGCCTAGGACCTGAACCCAGGACCTTCTTACTTTGAGGCGGACGTGCTAACCACTACACCACAGTTTTGATGTTATTATTTGTTGTTATTTGTGAGTTTGAAAGATTGATGTGATATTTTCCTTATTAATGAGGTTACTGGCGGGTTTCTGATTATAGGCACACCAAAGGTGGTGTTCTCAGTAGCATCAGGATTTCCTGGAAATTATGGACGGATGTCACCCTGGTCTTCACAAAAGTGATAACTAATGTTGGAAATGCCTACAGTCCACACACTGATACTCTCTTATAAACATAGAGAAAAAAAATACTATTTAATCTTCATGGTATAAAAATAATAAACGTAAACATTCATCAATTTGCTGAACCACTTAATTCTATCAGGGTTGCAGGAAGGCTGGAGCCAACCCTGGGCAAAGGAATGGCTACTTCAGCCATCAACACACTAGTAGTCAGAGAGTGGGCAGAACTATTCTTACATATTCTCACCTTTTATCCTAATTTATAAAATGGAAGATAGACTCACCAAGGCAGACTTTAAGGATATGGGTGTCCACTACACATTATTATTATTATTATTATTATTATTATTATTATTATTATTATTATTATTATTATTATTATTATTACTATTATTATTATTATTATTATTATTATTATTACTATTATTATTATCATTATTGTTGTTGTTATTGTTATTGTTGTTGTTGTCACTCATTAAATAATTTAAAAGTAATTTATCCAGCAGCACGAAGTTACAAATTTCGCCGCTAGAGACCACTATTGAACCGTAATACAGACCACTATACTATAGAATCAGTTTCCTGAAAACGGCATAAACTGTGAAACAGTGAAAGAAACAAATGAACAAGTCCCCCCCCCCATAGTTTATGCTTACTTTCTTTGTTCCATATGATGATGATTATTATTTTTATTTTTATTATTATTATTATTATTAATAATAATAATAATAATAATATTATTAATAATAGTAATACTACTACCACCACCACCCCCACTACTACTACTACTACTACTACTACTACTATTACTACTACTACTACTACTACTACTACTACTACTACTAATAGTAATAATAATAATTATAATAATAATAATAATACTCCTACCAATACTACTCCTATTACTATTACTACTAGTAGTAATACTACTACCACCACTACTACCACTACTACTACTGCTATTACTACTATTATTTCTAATGCTAATACTACCACTATTACAACTATTATTATTATTATTCA
>JBCNYH010000008.1:21531012-21543306 GCA_039654325.1 Tandanus tandanus | reverse complement strand
TGTGGGCGAGTCTGGGGCGGATACAGACGGATTTAGAGAAGCCTTAGTATACAGCGGCCCTTTGAGTAAAAAACTGGAAACTACACATCAGCCTGCCTTACACCCATGCCCACCACGACACCAAGTAATGAAAAAGTACATTGTGCCTGTAAACAACGCTTTTAGAAATCTCTTTCATTTCAGGATTCTGCCATTTTCTTAAAGTTAAGGCCTTTTTAATTATTGTTGTTTTGTAATAATTTATTACCAAGTTGTTATAGCAGTTTAAATTTGTTCTTCATTACTGCTAGTTACCAAGCATGCCAATTTTACTGCACAGTGAATCGGAATTAAGCCATGTAATGGTTCAGTAAATTTGCCTTTATTCTGTTGTTATTTTGACCAAAAACTTGGCAAGGACAGAAAACATGGTCCGCTCATTGTCCGTTTCATGTGACTTAAGCAACATTAACGTTATATCATTTACAACACCTTTTGAGATACCAGCTAATTTATATTTACATGTTTTCTGGCTTTAGTCAGAGCTTTGTACCCTTCCTAAACTGAAAGCTAACCGAGAGTTAGCCGGCCAAACCACAGTATAGGAGCAAACACATCCAGAGTCACATATACTGTTAATCTCAAGTAAATTTAACTCAAGTAACATTTTTACTCAAGTAATATGTATTAAAAGTATGGATATGTACTATATATGGGAAAATATCGGGTGCTTTTGTGTCGTGACATTTTGAAACAAAGCACTCTTTTCCCTCTCTATTCAACAGCTCAGCTAGTAATCTAAAAAAAGACAC
Source organism: Tandanus tandanus (assembly GCA_039654325.1). NCBI lineage: Eukaryota > Metazoa > Chordata > Actinopteri > Siluriformes > Plotosidae > Tandanus > Tandanus tandanus. The sequence goes on along the minus strand of JBCNYH010000008.1, from coordinate 21,542,515 downwards.
CATAAAGATTGTCTACACTGCGTCAATTATTCTTAACTTGCTTCCAGTTATTGAAAGTTTGGACAGTTCCTTTGGCTCTTTCAAGGGCCTACAGTCAACAGACTGTTTCTCTGTATCTTATGCATAGAGACCTTCATCAACTGCAGAGTCAACAGCTGGATCTTCTTCTTCACAAGACAATATTATCCTCTCATTGTGGCAAAGTACCACAGAACCATATAAGCTGTGGCCAAAGCAGTTCCCTATCCCACAGTTGGCATACGAAACTGAGATGTACCCTGAAAGAGCCATGTCCCCGGGAACATAGGTCCTTCTCTGGATTAAATACAAGATGGCCAGTCATCGCAACAAACTCAGAGGCTACAGTGTTTCCAGGGTGATATGCAATATCAGCTGAAATGCAAGAGCCAGAAGAATGCAATGAGTTTGAAAAAGCATCTAAAGGCTGAGGTTAACTACCTCCCTCATGGGAGGATGAAGTAAGTTGAGAGGATTAAGTTGCTTACTGAAGGAAAAGGAACAACACCGAACTGGTAAAAGAAAAATGACTAAAACTTTTGCACAGAGAAGAAAATGAATCATCAACCTAGTACCCAGCATAGAGGACATAAAAGCTAGATGCCCCGCACTATCTGAGGTTTCTCATGTTAGTTGCAAGTCCATGCTAATTAAAAATTAGCTCTGAAGGCTCAGGGGATGTTGCAGAAAATTCTATAAGATGTATTGCAAAGGGAAATATTCATTTTTAAGACATCCATGTGAGCCTGAGGTGCAAAGGAATAATAAGCAAATAAATAAATAAGATTTTTATGGTTTATTTATTCACTTTTTTAAATCATGACAAATGTGAACAAGATCCCAGGACAGACAGTTGCATAGTCTAAGAGCCATGTAACGGTGCCTCTTTTAAACCTTTACAGAGTGTGGTGGTACTGTGCAAAAACAAAATGAAAAGTAAATTAAAATGAGATTTTTATAGTTTACATATTAATTTATTTACATATTTTTATCACGACACTGAGGCGGATCAAGTAAGTCGTGCTTTAAATCAATGAATAGTTCTGGGACACTGAGTAGCTAATGGTGTCTGTTCTCATCTGTTTAGCTTTCCCATTCAAAGTTAACATCGCTCTGTAAAGGTTTTATCGCATAAAAGCTCTAAGTCATCCCATGATCCCTGCTTTTTCCTGTATAGCATCGCCGAGAAGACAGAACCAATCCCAGCCCACTCCGAGCTAAGGCGGGGTCCTAAACTGCTTCATTAATTATTTTCCTATTTTAAAGCGTGACAATGATGATGCTGCCTGCTTGAGTGTCCCTAAAAATATAAATAGTATACATATAAATATCCCTAGTCCACTGTGAGGGACTATACTCGTGGTTTTGCATATTTAACTCTTAAACACACAATGCAATATGCTACTATCATCTGGTTTCTGAATCATATTTTACCATTTAAATGTATAATTTAGTTTTTGTGCCATTACATGCACATATGCATCTTCTAACAGTAATCATTAAAATAAATCCCTCACTGAGCACTCAAAGAACTAACATTGAAAATACTGTACATAATCCATCCATTTTCTGAACCGCTTAATCCTAATTAGGGTTGCGGGGAGGCTGGCGAAGGTTTTGAAGATTTTGACTGCGCTAAGTAACTTTACAAGGGCTTTCTCTATGCTTCGTGCATTGGCATATGCAGTGAATCTTGCCAATCACAACTCCAATACATGTTTGAAGTCTTCCAAAACCTTTTCCTGGATTTGGATTATTCAAATCTTTCCCCTCAAGTGAACAGCTTCAAGAATAAGCTCCTGACTTAACAAAATGGACCCTTTGAAAATAAAACAAATTGTTAAGTGACTGTCAAAATTGTCACATTGTTAGCTTTGAGGCTTTGCTAAATGCACAAGTTCTTTGTTTAGTACTGCAGTGAATTGGTTTCCAGGTGCTCATGTTTATGTTTTTAACTTAATATTGGCACAGGCCATTCTTGTTGCACTCTGTACATAAGGAATTTTTTAATTGAATTTGCACAATTAAATAATGTAATACTTTTTCATAATGATAAGAGAAATTGCAAATAGAAATATTTGACCCTACTCCAAGTCAGTCAATATTTGACAGTTTAAACTTGATTTTAGCTGTTTTAACATCATATTGGCTGCAAGACTTGGAACATGTAATAAATAAAAAAATGTTGCAGTCTGAAAAATTTGTCATAAATGAATTTCACCAGCACAACCAATCCTTGTACCACTGCCAAAGTCATCTGTGCCTGTGATGCCCACAATTGATTGGTGGGGTAATACATTGTGCATTTTTGGTAAATTGATACGGGTCCTTTCTTCATTCTAAGTAAACATGACAATACTTAACTATTAATAAGTGGTATAATACAGCTAAATTTATCAGGTAAAAAAAAAAAAAAAAACTGTGGACGATTTGAGCTAATGGTATAACACAGACAAAAATATTATTCACTGATAAAACCTTCATCAACATTGATGACAAATAAAAACCAGTATATATGGTATTCCTCTTTGGTTTCTGTTTGGTTTCTGTCTTTGTCTGTAGCCCCTCTAACTATTTTATTGTATTTTGAAATTTTGCTCTTGAATATACATTTCAAGACAAAGCTGCACAAGTAAATGTCTACCTGCTGTTCTTTGTGCATATGATGATCCATCAACCTAACTTAGATAAACTGTGTAACCAAGAGAAAATTATATTTGAAAGATTCGATTTAGAAAAATCATGACAATAACCTGGTAATCATTATTACTGAATATATTTTAAGTGCTGTAATATCAGTAAAACTTAAATTTAAACAATTAAATGAAGTACAGATAAATAAGAAAAGCATGTGTTGAACTCAGCAATAGTTTGATAAAATATGAGTTGACATTTATTTTATGCAGAGAGTCCAAATCATTTTCATCTAGATATTTAGAAAATATTAATCAATTTGAATGAGATAATTAGTCATTATTAATAAATTTAACTTAAATATTTAGGACATAATAATAAATTTCATCCAGATATTTAGTTACTATAACTCAGTTTTCATGGAAAAACTGTTTTATATTTACTAAATATATTTTGGCCAATAAAACTCATAATTTTTAAAGTGTACAATAACATGTCAGAAAAGTGGTGACTGTAGTTTATTAAACATTCATGAATTGATCCATTCATTGTATTAATACGGCGTGAGGTTCTAGGAGAGTTTAATGAGCAAACGCAGAAGGTTGCTACTGACATGCTAAGTGGCTAATCTAATCCTGATAGTGTAATGTGATGTCATTGACCTTCCCTGGGTGATAATGCTAGCTTGCAGCACTCAAGGCTGCAAAGGACGGCCAAAAAATGACGAATATTTATACAAGACTTGTAAGGCAAGGAGTGATGGGGTTGCTGTGAAGTCAGGTACCGCTGATGGTCATGATAGGGCCATTATTGAAGTTTCTGGTGGTGTCTCCACTCAGCATGCTCATATCGCAGTGGCAAATGATAATTCCAAGATGGTGTCAATTGTGAATGAACTCTTAATGTACACTTCCCATCACAGAAAAAGCTCGAAGAGAGATGATTTGATCAAGTTGTTGTGCAGTTTCTACAGGGAAGAATAGGTGAAAGAAGCCAAAGACCTACTGTGTGCATCTCTGAGTTCATTTGACTGCCTTGGTGAAAACATAGATCGTAGAGAAAGCCAGAACAAGCCCAAGGTGCTGTCCCTTTGTGAGGATATTTACAAAGCTTTGGGTGTAATTAATGACAAGAACACTGATATGGTCTACTATGCTGCCAACTGGTCCTTGGTCCCAAAAATTATGCCAGGGAGCATGGCTAATGTTAGCTTGGCTTCTAAAGTAAGTGAACTAGAAGCTAAGCTGAGTCTGATCTGCAGTCGAGTTGGTGTATTAGAGACTGAATCTGTGATTCATGGTACTCTTATACAAGAAGTGAATGCCAAAACTGATGTGTGGAAGACTGCTGCTGACCTCTCAAAATCCTCTAGTGGTATAGTAGCGGTACCAGCAAGTGACTGTCCGGATGTGGGTCCGGATGTTGTGGATTCTCTTGCCCCTGGTCCTCCCGAGAGTCCTTCTACCATAGATGAAGCGCTGTCTGGTGCCAGGTGATGGTCCCTTCTGTAGGCCTACACATGAAGTCAGGCGGGAAAGGAAGGCCAACCGGTCTCAACAGAAACGTAGTTAATTGCAGGTAATGGCCAGTACATCTGGTAATCTGTTGAATTGCACTAAGAAGTATTCAAAAGTTATGGGGCTTGCTTTGGGAACTGGACTTTGCTCTGCCCAACTCCCGAATCGTGACTTTTTTGTGTACCGTGTGCACAAAGAAGATAGTGTAGAGAAAATTAGAGCGTTTCTGAGCAAGAAGAAGATCAACTTCAAGGGTGTAGAGCTTACAAGTCACCCAAGCGCCAAGTACAACTCATTTAAAGTGACTGTTGATCTAAATGATGTTGACTCTTTAAATCATGCCCATTTTTGGGAAATTGTGTTAGGAAATGGTTTGTCAAACCTAATGAGAACTAATGCCTCTCTAGTGTATTTTCCATTTTTTATACTTTTTAAAATATGGTTTGTGACAAATCTTCTATTTATAAGTTTGTTTCATTTAATCATAAACAGTTCAGGAATTCTGGTCCTAAATATGATTTTATTAATTATATTTTTAACTCTTCAACAATATTTTGATGCTTCAAGATGGAATACTGTGTAGTAAAGATATTGCTGAAGTGCTCTCTAATAAGGACAAGGAATTGTGTAACAGTGTGCCTTATGATACCCATGAAATGGATATGTTAAAGCAGAAAGTCAACAATCACAAATTAACAAACACTGATACTTGTAATATTTATAGAATCTGTGTGAATGATGTTGTCGCTGCTGTTAAACATTTAAAGAGTGGTAAATCTGGTGGTTGTGAAAGCATTTCTGCAGATAATTTAATTAATGGCACTTATTTACTATATGTTATGTTGAGTCTCATTTATAATAGTATGATTGTTCATGGTGTTAGCCCATCTGTCCTGTTAACTGGGCTGATGGTACCCATACCCAAGGATAGGGAAAAGTCTATGTTCTTCTGATAATTATAGAACTATTGCTCTTAACAATATACTGTGTAAAGCTTTTGATTTAATAATTTTGAGTAAAGAATCACATGCATTATTTAGCTGTAACTTAAACAGACAATTGCCTATTATAATTATAACCACACTAATATGTATACCTTACTCATTGATGCCTCTAAGGCCTTTGACAGGGTAATGTACTGCAGATTGTTTGATAAACTTATTGAAAGGAATATGTCACCTCTTGTTTAACAGTAGTTACTATTCATGTACACCAATCAACAACTGTAAGTCCAGTGCGAAAATAATAGGTCTGAAAGCTTTGGCATAACCGGTGGTGTTAAACAAGGTGCTGTGTTGTCCCTGATTCTGTTTGCTGTTTATGTTGATGGTTTGTTGAATAAGTTAAAAGACTCAGCTATTGGATGCCACATAGGTAATCAGTATGTTGGTGCGTTGTCATATGTGGATGATTTAACTTTACTTAGCCCTACTTTGTCTAGTTTAAAAATGATGGTTAAGATCTGCGAGGATTATGACGAAGAATATTCGATTAAGAGCTAAGAGTAAATTGTTAATATTTAAAGGAATTGGGTGTAATGTTAATAATGCTGGTGCCTCTATATTTAATGAACTTGTATTGCCAAGTGAATCTGCCATTCAATTAGGCCATCACTTAAATACCTTATGTAAGGATAGCATTGTTAAAGCTGCCAATGCTGATTTCTGGCAAAGTTATAATATTTTTCTTGCTAACATTGGTCATCTTTACTCATATTTGAAAAACAAGCTGTTTACACAATATTATTGCTACTTTTATAGTGCTTCACTATGGAAACTTTATAGTAATGGTGTTGATGAATTATGTACCTCATGGCGAAAGGCACTTAGACATTTGTGGAGTGATTCTTACAATACTCATTGTGATATTATTACAGCTTTGGCTGATAGAGTTCCTATGCTACATAATTTAAAGAGTCGAATCTCAAGATTTATTGAAAAATGTCATCTAAGTAACAATTTAATTGTAAAACGTGAATTTTATATTAGGAAACCTTACTCTAGTACAGGTAAAAATTATAGAAATTTGTTTAATAGTGAAAAAAAAACAAAACTGATTGTCAGCCATGAGGGGAGGCATCAGCAGTTGTCTGAGGTGACTGACATTGTTAATTTTTTAAAAGAATTGATTGGTATGCGAGATGGGTATGTCCTTTGGGAAATTCTGGATAAGCAAAATATGATAGAAATGATATGTGTGCTCTGTGGATTTTAACTGTTTAATTCATGTTTTTATTCTTTTTTTTTTTCATATATGTACTGGAAACAGTAAACAAAGAAATTATTATTATTCATCCAAGATAGCATGAAAAGGGTCACAGAATAAAACCATTAATCTCGAGGTGGTGAATGAGTATAATATTCAATTTATAAATATGTCAAAAAAGTAAAAAACTTTAAAAATATATATATTCCTTACCAAATCTTGAAAATCAGCATCATCCATAAGATTATTTCCTTTCATTGCATGCTGCATAGTTTCTGAAAAACTGGGGTCCATCACTAAAACACTTTGTCCTCCAAGTGTAGAATATTTACAGTCACTCATCCTCGAGCCAGTCGTCATACAAGCATCATATTTATACATGTGAGGAAGCGTTCCAGTAACTCCAGTGTCTGCATAACCGGGTGGATAGTATGGAATAACTGGGAGATTGGACTGATAGAAAATGCTTGACTGTCTCCACCTGTAGATCTTTACTGATATTATAACCACTACAGTTGTGATGAAAAGGAAAGAAACAGCAGCTAATGCTAAAACTAAATAAAAGGTGAGGTCATCATTATATTGTTTGTTGTGCGTAAAGTCTGTGAATTCTGAGAGCACTTCAGGGAAAGTGTCCGCTACAGCTACATTGATGTTAACTACAGCTGAGCGAGATGGCTGTCCGTTATCCTCCACAACTACAGTGAGCTTTTGTTTCACAGCATCTTTATCAGTGACCTGGCGCACAGTTCGTATCTCTCCATTCTGAGCTCCCACTTCAAACAGCGCCCTGTCTGTGGCTTTCTGGAGTTTGTAGGAGAGCCAGGCATTCTGTCCAGAGTCCACATCAACAGCTACCACTTTGGTGACCAGATAGCCGACATCTGCTGAACGAGGCACAATCTCAGCGACCACAGAGCCACTAGTCTGCACTGGATAGAGAACCTGAGGAGCGTTGTCATTCTGATCTTGGACTACAATATCTATTGTCACATTAGTGCTGAGAGTAGGAGTACCACCATCCTGGGCTCTTACACAAACCTTTACATTTTTCATTTGCTCATAATCAAAAGAACGCACTGCATATACCTCTCCACTATCAGCATTAACTGAAATGTAAGAAGACACAGAGGACCCACCAACAGTGGTTTCTTCAAGAAAATAAGAGATACGTGCATTCTGGTTTGCATCAGCATCATGGGCACTAAGAGTAAATATACACAAACCTGGAGAGTTATTTTCTAGAACATGAGCAGTGTAAGTATTCTTAAGAAATCTTGGAGGATTGTCGTTGACATCAGATACTTTAACAGTCAATATATTACTACTCGATAGTGCAGGAGACCCTAAATCGCTTGCTATTATAGTAATGTTATACAGCGCAACACGTTCACGATCTAGGGAAGCGTCAGTAACTAAGGTGTAATAGTTTCGTATTGACGACTGCAGTTTGAATGGAATTGGTGGATTTACTAAACATGTTACCAAACCATTATCTCCTGCATCGAGATCCTTCACGCTTAAAATCGCTATAGTTGTAGCAAGAGGCGCATCTTCAAATACTGGGCTAGAAAAGGACATAATGGTAATCGTTGGTGCGTTATCGTTTACATCAGTCAGGTCGACAATCACTTTGGCCGAGTCCCCTAAACCACCTTGGTCTTTAGCCTCTACACCGATTTAATATTTTTTCGCCTTTTCGTAGTCAAGCTCACCTTTCAAAGTAATGACGCCTGTGCTTTTATTTAATGTGAAAACATCACCTATATTACCTTTCAAATTTGCAAAACTGTATGATACTAAACCATTCGCCCCACTGTCTGCGTCACTTGCGTTTACAGTCGTTATATACCTTCCTTTTGGTGAATTTTCTGCTATAGTTACTGTATATATTGTTTGGTTAAATACTGGCGCATTGTCATTTACATCGAGCACGAAAACATGAATTTTCACGTTACCAGATCTCTGCGGATTTCCCCCATCGACTGCTGTGAGAGTGAGAGAATGTCGCGGATTTTGCTCTCTATCTAAAGGCTTCTGTAATACCATCTCTGCGTATTTAACTCCGTCGGGGCGTGAGAGCTGTTTCAGAATAAAATGATCGTTTGGTGAGAGAATATAATTCTGCAGTGTGTTTACGCCTACATCAGGGTCATCTGCACTTCCGAGCAAAAAGCGAGCTCCAGCTGTGGCCGATTCACTGATATCCAGATTGATTTCATCGGAGGGGAATGTTGGAGAATGGTCATTTACATCCAGTATTTCCACTGTTACGTGATGCAGTTCCATGGGATTGTCGAGTATGATCTCGAGTGTGAAGCTGCAAGGAGTAATTTCAGCGCACAACTGCTCTCGGTCTATTCTCTCATTCACGACCAGGGTCCCTTTGTCTGTCTTGAGCTCCGTGTACTCGGTGCTCTCTCCGGATACAATTCGAGCCCGTCCAGCTCGCATCCTACTTACATCTAGCCCGAGATCATGGGCGATATTTCCGATTACTGATCCTTTCTTCATTTCTTCGAGAACAGAATATCGAATCTGAGCATTGCAGATCAAAAGCATGTAAGACATCACGAGGAACATAATTTTCCATCGGTACGAAAAAATATAGGTCTGTTTTTCGGAGAAAGAGAAAACACTCCATCGATTTCCGAACAGCTTTGCCATCTTTACGCAATAAAGTAGATAAATTACAAACAGAATAATACTTTAAAACGATATGCAATTAAACAACAAATATATTATGAGGTATCCATCTACAGTCCCTCCTAAGCCATGTTCAGACATTAACAAAATGAAGGCAGTGCTAAATAAGAGCTCTCATCGAGAATAAAATCACGGTATATTAGTCAACAGCGGCCCACAGAGTTGAACAAGTAGAATAACGATCACCTCAGTTGTCCTAGCAGAGACTTTCAGAATGTGAATCAGATTTTATTAAGGATTAGATAATACAGGATATTCTTCCAGTTGTATCACCTTATCAATTAACATATCACAGAATAGTCCTTTGGTGAGACATTTAGCTGATACTAACTGGAAATGTAAATTATGAATAGTTTATGAATTGCATGAATTTCTTTGGGGGGAAAAGCACTTGCAAAAAGTTGTGACGTCGAAACAATGAACACCCCCCACCCCACCCCCGCCTACAATGGAACCATATTTTAAATCAAGCATGATCCCTTTTTATTTTTTTTAACTATAGAACACTGTATGAGACAGAGAGAGAGAGAGAGAGAGAGAGAGAGAGAGAGAGAGAGAGAGAGAGAGAGAGTATCAACCAAAGCTGTGAAAACAATCAAAAGGTAAATAGAAATAACTGAATATGATAACTGTGGTGCTAATTTACTAGTTATGGTTCTATTTACTATACTATACAATTTTATCAGGTAAGACCTCTGTTATAAAGTATAAAAGAACAGAGAATTCACATAATTTACAAACCATAACACAGCACACTCAGCTGCAATCTACAGGTAACCTGGAAGCAATACTTTATTGCTCATGAAAAAAAAAAAAATCTAAATCAATACTTGGAAGAAAAAATTTCTGATTATGCAGTATATTTTAATGAATAGATATGAGGTGATCTTTAGATCATGTATTAGGAAATTTGCGCATGCACTACTTTTACCTTGCATATATATTATGTTTTGTTGCACAAGCACCTAAAGCTCATATGCATACTGATATTTTGACCATATTTGACCACTTTTCCTCACATGCACATGAAAAGCTCACACCCATATAGACTAGTTTTACCTTGCACATAAACCTCATTTTCTCACATAAATATTCACACACCATAGTTTTACCCAGCACATGCACATCAAAAGCTGTGGGGAAATGCAAAAAAAAGCCCTTTTTCTAAAGATACTCTCCATGGTCTACTACACTAAACACTTTACTGGAGCATCATAAAAGCAGCCTGGCATGAAGCTTAATAGTTTTCATTAAACTTGTTTCACTTTATCTCAATCTCCCCTATGTAAATATTCTAATAATGAAAATGTAAAAAAAAACACATTGAGAATTCATAGAACAATAGCCTCATATAATTACGTGTGTATCTTCTACATTTTCTCTCACCCTGAAGTTTAATATGTAGGTGAAAATATATTGAAATATCACAACTGTGTTATCTAAGGAAACCCCAACTATTTTTCATAAGTCATCTTTAAATAGATTTCAGTGTAGTTCTTTTGAAGAATTCCTTAAAAAAATTGGCAAAGAAACCGTTTTGTTATTGGAATAAATTGGAAAACTATTGGAAGTATTTTTCACTTTGAAATTCATGGGCATAGCAATCTTCATATGAACAATGAACTTGGGGTTGATTGCTTTAAAGCCTGGCTACATCTAGTTGTTTTAAGCAGTTGAGAATCATCGAGAAAAAAATTTCTGAACCCACTAAAATATGCAAATATTTTTGATCTCTAGGTGAATATACAGTACATCACAATCAGACAGTGAAGAAAGGATCTTTTCAGGTTTTTTCAAAGGATTCTAAATCTGGACCATGCTAAAGATTAATTGAAGGGGACTTGTCATTATAATCAAGGTTTACATAAATATTTTCTCCAATAATTTTTACTGAGTTTGGTTTCAATACCTGACAAAGTCACAATATGAAAATGCTAATTCTATAAATGTTTAGAAATGTTTGTATACATTTAGATCACACCCTATTAAAGCGCTATATAGGTATAACCCTAACAACAATGTTAATAACTGTATGTAAGCCAACATATTAAAAGCAAAAACATATTTTAAAAAATTCAGCTTATCCTTACCAGTTTATGGAAATTCTGATGACTAATGAAATTACTGTCCGTAACTGAGTGTTCCAAAGTCTCTGCAAAACTGGGGTCCATCACTAAAACACTTCGTCCTCCGAGTGTAGAATATTTACAGTCACTCTTCCTCGAGTCAGTCATCATACAGGCATCATATTTATACATGTGAGGAAGAGTTCCAGTAACTCCTGTGTCTGCATAACCGGGTGGATAGTACGGAATAACTGGGAGATTGGACTGATAGAAGATGCGCGATTGTCTCCACCTGTAGATCTTTACTGATATTATAACCACTACAGTTGTGATGAAAAGGAAAGAAACAGCAGCTAA
>JBCNYH010000008.1:21341340-21357430 GCA_039654325.1 Tandanus tandanus | reverse complement strand
CACACACACACACACACACACACACACACACACACACACACACACACACACACTCACACACACTCACACACACTCACTCACACACACTCACACACACTCACACACACTCACACACACACACAGTGTACTGTAACATATGATATGATATCATTTTGAATTTTCAAGGTGCTGGCGGTGGATAATGTTGATTTCGGAGAGCACGTTGAGACTCAGACAGGCGCGAGAGACAGTCTGAGCAGAAAGCATCACCGGGTCTACCAGCTGTACAGCAGGACTAGCGGAAAACATGTGCAGGTGCTGGGAAGGAAAATCGTGGCCACTGGAGAAGATGGGGATAAATATGGTAAGAGTGTTTGCATTACAATTCATGCACAAAGTCATGTAATAGAAATGTGGATAGAGTATATAAGCAAGTAAAAAAGCTGGATCAGAATTGTAAGACAGTATTAAGGAGAAACGAGCATTCCAGGATGACCGTCCGCTCCATCGACCCGTTTATGGATTTCCATTTGCCCTGTTTTGTCTTACCTGCTCTAAAGACAAGGGCAAAGATTGTTTGACAAATGAGAAATGTGGATGAGGTGGAGGAACTGATCTTAACTGACCTTGATGTCATCCAAGGACAATACGAGTGATCGCATGCATGTCGAGTTCAGTTTTAAACAGAGCAGCAAAGATCGAAGCGGATTAAAGTCTTATCAGTCAGCCGGATCGAACCGAAGCAGGCAGAAAGAAGGCAGAATTGGCCAGTGAGGACTGAACTTGTCAAGTGGCAGCATCCAGTGATGGACCACCACCCCCTCCCCCTTTTTTTAAGTTGATTACCTCAGATGCCTGTTGCGATGAATAGTTGCAGATAGGGAGTTGCCCGTGTCTTGGCCTAGAACAAGAAAAATTCTCTGGCAATATTTTCTCTGGCAGACATTACCCCACCCCCCACCCCAAGACCACCCCCCCAAAAGAAAAAAAAACACACAAATCACGCATTTCCTTGGCCTGTCTATATTCCTGTCTGTCTGTATGTGTGTCTCTTCACAAGCCCAGCTCGTGGTGGAGGCCGACACCTTTGGGAGTCAGGTGCGAATTCGGGGCAAAGAGACCAACTTCTACCTGTGCATGAACCGCCGGGGGAAACTGGTGGGCAGGGTGAGTTGGTCTGATGTTACATTACTCACTACACTTCAGCTCTACATTGTGACTGGACAGAAATTTCAGGGGTATATTATCGTTTCTATAGCAACAGCTCATTCAGAGCGTCTTCGACTTCAGATGCTCTGCAGAAATGTAAGAAAAAACATGTAATCTTGGATATGTTGACGTTTTCTGTAAGGAGTTGTTTGTCTGTTTATGTAATGTTTATGGAAAGAGTCTCCAGTTTCAGTAAGTTTTCTGACATCTCTAGGATGATGGTTTTTCAGGAAACGTGGTAAACTGAATTATTTTGCCTTATAAACTTCAAGAAAAGGAAACATGAGAGACTGGTAAGAAGATGTCTGTTTATAGCTGCTGTAACATGCGTATAAACACAAACTAACGTATTGCATGGACATTTAACAATGTTAATATTAAGATTATTGTTTAGAGAGCTGGTCAGTATTGTACAATAAATCCATACATGGCGATCAGGCTAATAAAAGTTTAGCTCAGATCAGCTACGTTAAAGAATTAAAATCAAAGCAAATACTTTTTCTAAGCCGCTTAATCCTAATTAGGAGGCTGTTGACCATCTCGGCAAACTCTGGGCGAGGGCGGGGTACACCCTAGACAGCTCGCCAGGCTATGGCAGGGTCAACACACACAACCATTCACATTTAGGGGTGATTTGGAACAGCCAGTCAGCCTACTGTGCATGTTTTTGGAGTGTGGGAGGAAACAGGAGTACCCGGAGGAAACCCGCGCAAGCACTGGGAGAACATGCAAACTCCACACAGAAACACCCTCACCGAGCCCGGGAATCGAACCCAGGACCTTCTTGGTGTGGGGCGGACATGCTAACCATTACACCACTTTGCCGCCCGCATTTAATGTATTTTATTTAAATACAACGAACACATTATTAACACATTTTTAACTCTTACACTGATATGCAGTATTTAGCCAGATGTTTTCTCCTGTATGATGTATACATTTTAGAACAACTGTTTTTGTCCACAGAAAGCCAACAGCGCAAACGCTGAGTGCGTCTTCATCGAGATGGTTCTGGAGAACAATTACACGGCTTGGATGTCGGCACGTTACACTGGCTGGTACGTTGGCTTCACCAAAAAGGGCCGACCTCGCAGAGGGCCTCAGACTCTCCCAAACCAGCAAGAAGTGCACTTCATGAAGCGCTTTCCGCCCGGCGAGCAACCGAACCTGCAGCACAGCAGCTTCACCACTGTCAGCAAGAGGAACCGGAGGACACAGGAGACCAGCACTAGTCCCGACATGCAATCATAACCCACATCACAAATTCTCGAAAGGATGCTGACATGGAGGATGCTTGGGTAGGAGTCGCCCTTACTGAACCGAGCAGGTGGTGGTCACTTTACTTCCAGGTGGAGGTCAAAATCAGACCAAACTCAAATGCTGCGTAATCAAAGACGGTTGGGCATGCGTCCAGGAAATGAACTCAGAGACTCGTACTTTGTGACAAGGGCACGTACAGCAGTGCAAGCCGAGAGAAAAGCTTCTTCAGCATCCACTGCTATTCATGAGTCTTCACAGGATTGAAGAAAGAACTCTGTGTAGGGCTCGCGTGTACATTATTCCAGTCACGTAACCCTTCGTTGGTTTAAACAATCCTGCTAGAATTGTTAATCAACAGGACAAATGCATGTGAAATAAAACAAACAGGCTAAGTGTAGCTAATATACCAAATTATAGGATAACAAATCATATCAAAACCCTACATGACATTCGTGATGTGATAAAAACGTGATTTAGGAGCAGCATGTATGCAGGAATGAGCTTGTATAGATATCCTGGAGTAAACACTCTGAGGACAATCCTTACATCTAGCACCTTAAAGCGAGGGTTCTCCAGATTTCTGCTTCAAGCACAACCCTATTACTCTTCAAACTGTATTGAAATGTATGATGATATTTCACTATTTATTGCAGCCATGCAACTCTTTATTAGCCAGAAGAACGCTTTAAGGCCCAACTTAGTCTATACTCCAGGCTGGAATATCGACTAATCACTACAATGGGATGTACCTTCCAGAACTTTTATGAGGGTCCTTGGATATGCTTCAGTAATACCTGATTTTATTCAGTAGAGTTCTTCTGAGGAAGCTCTTAAATGTTCTCTGACAAACCCAAGGACGCAAGGTTCCCTTTATTAAAAGCTTTCAATGGGCTTTGATCTCATAACAATCTAGAGAAGCTTTGGAGATCCTTTGGAGGGCGAGTAAAAACGATGGTGTTTAAATGGGTACGCTTAAAGGAGTCCATTCACTAGTGAAGATCCTGTCTGTGTTTTACCCTCCATTATCAGTTCATTTTTAGATGAATGTAAAGGTTTCCTGGTGAAACCACCCCATCTCACAGGTTTAGTGTCGCTTATTCACCTGTTCTACATCTAGTTATGGTTATGGTTATAAGTTTTGTTTCTGTATCTGTTTACAATAACGGTAACGAGATGGCGTGACCAGAGGAACAATCTTGCACATACATGATAACTTGGCAGCGCAACACCGATTGGTAGAAAGTGAAAAGGTCTGAGATCAAGTATTAAGAAACGGAATACGATTTTACGATACAGGATACGATTTCAAGAGAAATAAATAAAGATGGTGATGTTACTAATAGGGGTGCACAGTAGCGCTGTGGTTAGCACGTCCACCTTACAGCAAGAATGGCTCGGGCGATTCTGTGTGGAGTTTGCACATTTTCCCTGTGCTTGCGTGGGTTTCCTCTGGATACTCTAGTTTCCTCCCACAGTCCAAAAACTTGCACAGTAGGCTAATGGGCTGTTCCAAATCGCCCCTAGGTGTGAGTGTGTGTGTGTGTATGGTTGTGTGTTGGCACTGCAATGAGTGAGCTGTTAAGGGTGTACCCCGCCCTCGCCCAGAGTCGGCTGAGATGGATTAAGCGGCTTAGACAATGAATGAGTGAATGAATGAATGAATGAATGAATGAATATTATTAATATCATGACGCTAAATGCAGGAGTCATTAACACTCGCGTACAGGAGTAAACAAACGGTTTCGGAAAGACATTGTGTCCGATTCCATTTTATTTCCAAGAGATACCACTGTATTTCATCTTTATTTAATATACCTGGAAGGGAATGGGATCCTTAAAACTTTCCAACTGGAAATTATGTAGCATAGATTATAGACAGGATTATAACCTCTTGCCTGTATTCAGACTAATCATTCATAAGTCATTGTTGGAATGATATTGAGAAATTTTTGTCTCGGGTTCTGGACGTGGCGTGAACTCCGAATTCCCTGAATTTGGTACACAAGACACTTAACTACTATTTGAGACGATGGGGTTCAGTGTTAGACTCTGCAACTTCCCTGTTGCTAGTAATCAGAGCTTCATCCATAAAATCAACTGCTTAAGGTCCCTAAGCCACCAGGAGGCCCTGTAAAAAGTTCTCTGTTTTTCTAATATCATTTGGTGATAAAAGGCTTTGGCAGGGGGCGCCCTCGTAGTCCGCAACTAGAGAGATATTATTAATTTGAGCCCAAAGGTTAAAAAACATCTCTGTTAGTAATTGTTTCTTCAACATTAAATACCGCTAGTCAAAGTACGCTACCACAGCTGACTGCAATTCATTAAAAAACCCAGAGTTCCGCTGAAAAAAATTAAATCGGCAGAGGTGGCAACGTATCCCCGCTGCGACAACATTTGGGATTTGACATTTACATTCAGTTGTTTGCCAGATGCTCTTCTCCAAAACAAGTTACAAAACAGCAGAAAGCACAGCAATACTGGAGAATTAGAGACAAATGCAGGGCTGTAAAGTGTTCGGGCACGCTCTCTGAAGGTGGTGATAAAAAAAAAAGAAAGAAAGGGTCAAATGAATTAAAAAAAAGGTAGCACAACAACCAGTTCAAAGAAAGTGCAGAGCAAATAATAAAGGATTTCTTATACTAGGTTTAGGACAACTTAAAGCTGGAGGATAAGACAGCTGAGACGCAACTTGGACTTGTTCTCCAAACCTCAGAATCACTGACCACTAAATCATCTACATTTTTTCCCTCTTTTTCTCTCCTTTCAGCTCCTACACCCACATTAACCAAGCAAGAAAAAGTCTTGTACTATATCAGAGGGATTATATTCTAGGAAAAATTATATTTGCATGTTTTTTAAGAGACATGTGACCCTGACAGGATGGAAACTTCCACACTGCCCAGCGTCGACTGTTTTAAGTTCAGACCCGGAACTGCAGCATGGTACCTAAGACTGACTCCATATACACCAACAATCACCGGTATTTTATGTCTGTTTGTTTTTCTCTCTAAGTATTATTCTAACCTTGTAAAATAACCGCAGGAGCACAAGGGTGGGCGATATTTAGGAAAATAACACATCGGTTAGCGGCAGCACGGTGGCGCAGTGGCTAGCACGTCTGCCTCACAGCAAGAAGCTAACCATGTTCGATTCCCAGGCTCAGACGTTTCTGTGTGGAGTACTCCCGGCCTCCCCGCGACCCTAATAAAGATTAAGCGGCTTACAAAATGAATGAATGATAACGTTTAGCATAGTGGTTAGCACGTCTGCACGCGTGGGTGAGAGCATTTCCGTGTGGAGTTTGCATGTTCTTCCAGTGTTTGCGTGGGTTTCCTCCGAGTACTCCGGTTTCCTCCTACAATCCAAAAACATGCACATTAGGATAACTGGCTGTTTCAAATTGCCCCTAGGTGTAAGTGTGAGTGTGTATGGTTGTGTGTCTTGGCCCTGCTGTAGAATGGTGAGCTGTTCAGGGTGTACCTCGCCTTTACCCAGAGCCGGTTGAGATGGGCTTCAGCCTCCTCTTGACCTAAGTAGGATCAAGTGGTTCAGCAAATGAATGAATGAAATTTCTGACCAATCAGAACCCAGAATTTAGTGTCGTGAAGCACCTCGATAATATTGTTATTTATATCACATATATATATCGCCCACCCTACTGCTGAGTAACCTTAGGCCTGAACATATACAAGTGAATAGAGCGGACACGGGTACCACCCTGGAGCTGCATGTTCGATGTAGAAAAGTCAATGTACAGTTCATTTTCGTCTCATTGTTACTGGGACTAAAACTGAAAGATGAAATATTTTGATACTGGATGCTATTAAAAAAATATTTATTTTCTTGATGTCATCACTGTCTCATTATTCTATTATTCTACTATTCTATTATTATCTATTATATATAACATTATTTTATTATTGTTATTACTATTATAACTTACTCTGAAGTTCTGGACGCTCCTGATGTGAGAATGTATATCTGAAAAAGCGAGCAGGACACTCGATCTCATACACGGCTGCAGTTTTCTCAAAATAACACAGTATTAATTGCACTTTCTGTCATCTTCACTTAAGCCATGCTGTTTAAAAATAATAATAAAAGAAAAAACAATAACCATGAGCAATCAATCTATTTTACATTTCCTTATCGCGGCGTACCATTACAGCCCTAATTCAGACATTCCTGAGATTCTCGCCATCATATCAAATGCACTCGTCATATTTATCTCCTTATGACGAGGTTTTTTTTATCAGCAGACCTTATAAATTCCACCCACGTTTCCTTTCATCGTCTTTCTAAATATAAAATAGGCAGCGATTGAAGTCTAAGAGGCATTAAGGACACTGACAGGCTCTAGATTACTTAGATTCTGAAACCGCGCAGGTGATGTTAATGATTATGCTGTTAGCACCTTTTAGAAATAACCTGTGATTTCTTTTTTTAATGTTGAATTTTTCGTTGCTACGACAGGAAGGACTGACATACTGTAGATTTGGGTGAGGGGGATTTGAAAGCTCTGTAGTTGCGTTTACATTACAAATGTTTTGTATGTCTGTCATGGGGAAAACAGATCAGGTCTGTAAATCAAATCGTACGATGTTCGTATGAAAGTGATTCGATTGTTACAAGATTAAAAAAATCCTCGTACGATATTCCTCTGATACTTTGTTGACGTACAACTGCCATACAGTTTGACATAAAAATGTTATACGATTTTTCCCTCAGTTTTTCTCCTCTAATTTATTCATTCATTCATTTTCTATGCCACTTACGCCTAATTAGTGTTGCAGGGAGGCCAGCACCCATCTCAGCTGACTCTGGGCAAGGGCAGGGTACACCCTGGACAGCTCGTCAGGCCTTCACAGGGCAACACACAAACATTGACACTCACACCTAGGGACGATTTGAAATAGCCAATTAGCATACTGTGAATGTTTTTGGACTGTGGGAGAAAACTGGAGTGACCGGAGGAAACCCACGCAAGCATATGGAGAACATGCAAACTCCACACAAAAGCCCAGGAATCGAACCCAGTCCTTCTTGCTATCAGGTGGACATGCTAACCACTGAGCCACCCCTTCCTCTATTTCAGTCATAGCCAATTCCCACCCATCAGGTATTGCCACCCTATCACATGCCACCCCCACCAAACAGGGAGGGACGTTATCAAGCAAGTTCTCCCTCAGTGCTCACCCTCAGACACTACCACCCGCATCTTTGCAAACTGCTGTTCGTGTGCATCCGGGGCGGCCGAACACACTCCGAGGGAAAGCCCTGTCCACCTTTTTGTATGAATGAGACAGGCTATGATATTGTTTATCGCTTTGAGAGACAGGGAGGTGAATGTATGTCAACCCTTCCATTAGATTAATGTAGCACAATCATAGGACTACTGTAGGAAAACCTCATCATCCTGAGCACATCAGATGACCCAGAAAGTATATAGAATTCGTACGTTTAACATAACACAGTCATAGGACGTAGTAACGCATCACACAACACACACACACATATCCCTTTTTCAATGCTGAGGGGAATAAGCAGTGCAGAAACACAGGCCTTCACATCTAGGTTTATTTATGAAAATTTATGTTAAAAAATGACTAAAAGCTCAGAAATATTACATTGAAAAAAATGAAATCAAATAAAATGTCAGGTTGATTTATGTACAAGTCTTTCACACCTCATGCACGTCTAAAAACGTAGAATGGTTTACCTTACCACGTGATCTGCCACTAATTACTTACCATAAATTCTCCATAGTATCAAATCCACAAAAACACTTGCTGCATTTTTATGAGAGTAATATAAGTGGAAAAGGATCAGACGGAAGATGTACATAAACAGATTTCTGAGCTACAGATTCGATTATTCCTAAATTCAATCACACACATCAATGGGCAAGGCTTTTTATTACAGGACTGGATTTAATCTCAGCCTGAAATAGTCTCTGAGGTGGTGTATGTGTAAGGCTCGGTTCTCACTGCATTCCTGTCATATCAGGCTGCATTGTTCCTCTTGTGGGCTTGATTTTGATCCTTCCTTTGAAACACTGATGTTCATTCTCTCTCTCACACACATCACTAAAGAGCAGACTACAGTAAATTAATGATCCTCTTACAGCTCATGTAGTCTGTCAGCTAAGCCACATCACTATGAACCTATTTAGAAGATGACTAGCCAGGTTACACTGACATTAATAGAATCAGTTCATAAATAAATGAAAACATGTCATTACTCAGATTAAAGTAGCATTACATGCCAATAGGCACAACATTAAACCACCAGCAAGTTTAAAGCTTGGGTTAGTTAGCATGTCTACTAACATTAATCAGTAATGACTTTCTATGGGTAATAATCACACAGATTCTATTCAATTTTACATTTTTAGCTGAAGGGTGGCACGTGGTTAGCACATCCGCCTCACAGCAACAAGGTTCTGGATTCGAGTTCAAGGCTCAGTGGAGCATGCATGCTCTTCCTGTGCTTGAGTGGTTTTCCTCAGGGTACCCTGGTTTCCTCCCACAGTTACAATACATGCACACGTCGATATCATCAAAGCCATTAACTTGTGAAATCTGAGTCATATCAAACAATGCATGGAGAAGTTATGACGTAATTCTTTCAACACCCTGTACGTTTCGATCCCCCTGGTGGCAGAGTGGGGGACTGCAATTCCTGTGTAACATCACAAACTGTTTCAATTCAAATGAATAATTATTTTTTAGGTACAGATTGGGTCAAGTATCATGGTCATGCATGCAAATACTGTACACAGACACAAAAAAGTGCAAACATTACCAGCTTGTTAACACTCCTTCACAGTCAAGTACTTTATTCTTATTAATAATAATGTTGTTTTTTTTCCTTTAAAAAAATCTTTTCAATATACAACACCATTTGAGACAAGACATTTCTGTTTACAACTAAACTGCGATCAGTTGGGGGTCAATCGGAACCTAGACAAGCAGACGGCGAAAAGGATGAAGATGGAGGGGGAGAGACAGAGCGCGCAAAGGACATGGAAAGGAATGGAGTGATAGACTGAGACAGAAAGGAAATCAGAAAATGACAGGAATTAGTACATCACCACAAAAGAAGCAAAACAATGTTGATCTCCCAATTAAAAAAAAAAAGAAAAAAGAATAAAGACAGAAACAGGGCTTGACCATCTTTTCCAGTCCCCTCTGTCATTCATGCAGACACTGTCCTCACAGAAGATTCACTGCCACGCTTTTCTTTTCTTCCTTGTTCTCCCCACCCACACAAAAACATAAGAATTAAAAATATCAAGAGATAAATAGTCCTTGGGCCCGGAGGCGGGGCTAGGGCAGCTGTCAGGCCTGATGCAGGGGCGGAGCTATGAGCTCATCCTCAGTGGCTTCCCTCTCTCCATCTCCTTTGCAGAGAGGAAGCTCTGTGTGTGTGGGAGGGGGATGTTTGTGCATGTGTGAGTGAGAGAGAGAGTGTGAGAGTGTGTGTGTGTGTGTTCAAGAAGGGCTCAGAATTTTTAATAGAAAAAAAAAAGGAGGGAGTCAGGGGAGAGAGGGATAGAGAGAGGGGGGGAGAGAGAGGAGGACAGGGGTGGCGTTCCTTGACCTCTGATCCTGGCACACTTAGCCACAGAGACTCGGTCATCAGGACAGTCCCTGCGCACGCACACACACAAACACTCACTCGCCGCACGCTTCCACATCCACCCTGTTCAAAACACACACAGACAAATAATGAACTGAGGAGACAGGCTATTCATCTGTATTAGTAGCAGAAAGCTGAAGGCAAACCGTGTGTGTGCGCGCGCTTTCCTTTACCTGCTATCTGGAGATGTACGTATACGTGCGTGATGGCGACCGCCCTTCCATTTGTCCGTTAGTCGACACGTTCAAAAAATCCCAAATGAGGATGGTGTCGTCATGGGAACTGCTGATGATCTGGAACTCATCAAACTGCAGCCGGAACACACGACCCGAGTGCTCCTAAAAAAACACACACACACACACACACAGTTCAAGAAGCTGGTGTTCATTACTTCACAGATGAAGACAATATAGACTCTGGAGGAGATAAAGACAGTACAAAACTACACCTCTGTGTGTGTGTGTGTGTGTGTGTGTGTGTGTATGTGTACGCCCTCAGGTAACTCACCACCAGTGTTCGTAGACACAGGGTACTGGCTGGGGCTCGTGGATCCAAAGCAGCCTGTAGGTCCCATACTTTAATTTTTCTGCATAAATGATAAATGAATAAATAAATAAATAATCAAAAAACCCGCATCTCTTTCATTCATTCATTTTCTGAACCGCTTAATCCTAATTACGGTCGCGTGGAGGCTGGTGCCCATCTCAGCCGACTCTGGGCGAGGGCAGAGTACACCCTGGACAGCTCGCCAGGCCATCGCAGAGCAGAAACACGCTGATGGCAGTGCAGCCTACTCTTTTCGAACAACAGCAATGGTTCTTTTACAGTCCTGTCACCACAGACAGTGAAAGACATGGCCTGCCTTTGATAATGCAGTTAGCTGCGCTAGGGGGACAGCAGTGACAACCAGGTGATAGTGGGGCTTGAACCCCTGACCTTGAGATCAGTACTCCAGCACCCTACCACTGGGCCACCACTGCCCCTATATAATAATAATCATAGTAATGATAATAAATGATCATAATAATCATCATTATACAGGCACATAATAAATATATTTTCGCTCTTCGAATAGTGAAATATTCTTTCTGGCATTAACAAACACCCCCCACCCCAAAAAATATGTTGGTCTCACATTTACGTGTCTTTGGCACAATAATGGATGAGTGACTTATTATATATTGTCTTCATGGCAACACAAAAGAGCTGGAAACTTAAAATGTTATGCGATATTTGTATATTCGATAGTTAATGTACATCTTGCAACTCATCTGATTTACAAATCGACCTTTATACCTATTTGCTCTTCACACTAATTTCAAATACCTTAGACATTTTGTGCTAACATTACCGTAGCAGAACGAATCACGTATAAACGGTTAGAACCCGACGGATTCCAGCAACGTTTCTTTGTTGAGGAACGTTTCTTCGTGAGTGGTAGTGAAGTAGTTGAACCCTGGAACGTTATGTAGGCGGCCATGTTGGAGAACAGGACTGAGGATTTTTAGAACGAAAATTTGAATTGATGTGAAAGACACTGTTAACTGAACACTAAACAAACAAGCAAAAAGCATTTTAAAATCACTATTAGCACAGACTGAAACGCCTTTATCTAAACCCCTAGTTGTTGTATTAATCAGAACGTCTCACTCCCTGGGCAGTTCTCACCCGTCGTAAGCGCCACTGACGATCCTTTTATTGTCGAAGCGAATACAGCGCACCAGCTCCTCGTGTCCTTCCAAAACTCGCAAACAGGCACCACACTCGATATCCCATAGCCTGAGGGACAAAATTTAAAAAAACAGAGAAGGAGGAAAATTAAATTGGCTAGTAAGTACAGCCAGTGCTTTTCAACCCAATATGATTTCATTATGTTTAAACCAACAGGCAGGGATGGACAGCCAGATCTCTCAATCTCTCCCTCACACACACACAAACACACACCTGATGGTGTTGTCCGAGGATCCGCTAACCACGAGCCGGTCTCTGTACTGAAGGCAGGCGATTCCTCGCTTGTGGCCATTCAGAGTGCGTACAAACTCACAGGTACTCGTGCTCCACACCTACAAAGACAAAACTCTGGTGACCTCACGTCATCGAACGGCATTGTTCAATCTTAAAACAGTCACGGAGATGCTGCGCTCAAGGTCTTATGCAAAGCTGGATCATGTGAAACACAAACACACACTCTGCCCTGCCTTATTATATGTGGAATGTTTTCAGAGGATGGAAGCTGTGCTTTTTTCCCCTTTGCAGGACAATCTGGCAGCTTTCCCAGGGCCGCGCGTTCCTGGAATCCCGACTGGCTGAAAAATCTAGAGTCTGGGAGACACAAGGGCATGGAGACGGATCCAGCTTAGGTGAACCGATACGCCACAGTCTGGCAGCGCTGAAGTCTGGAGAGTCTCTGTGGACTCAGGATCAAAAATGCAGCGGATTCACAGCGCCCTCTGCTGGATATCATGCATATGACCACAAAGATAAGACTGCTTTTCGTTCTTCTGCTTTAACAGTGAAGTTTAAAAAATAAAATAAAATAAAAAACACAGCCTTAAAAATAATGAAAAGAGGCGGGACAGATGTTTGAAGAAAGCAGTGGTGGTTCAGGGTTAGTGATCCCAAGGTTAGGGGTTCAGGCCCCAGTACCACTGTTGGGCCCTTAAGTGAGGCCTCTTCACCCTAAATGTCTCAGTTTTTTAAAAACGATAAATGTAAGTCGCCATGGATACAGGCGCCTACCAAACGCCATAAATGTAAATGAGCATTTAATTAGTCAAACAAAGATCAGCACATATATGTGATCATCAAGGCATGGGTTCTGATAAGTCAATTCCAGTAAAGGGGGCGTGGCTTCTGTGCATTCCATCCTCCTTCAGACTGAGAAACTTTTCTCTTTTCACACTTTACTGAAACAATCAGATTTTAAAATGGCTCTGAATCATATATATATATTTTTTTTTTTTTTTTTTTTATAAATATATGTGATTATAAATTTAGCACATCTGCCTCACAGCAAGAAGGACTGGGTTCGATTCCCGTGCTCAGGCGTTTCTGTATGGAGTTTGCATGTTCTCCCCGTGCTTGCATGGGTTCCCTCCGGGTACTCAGGTTTCCTCCCACAGTCCAGAAACATGCACAGCAGGCTAACTGGCTGTTTCAAATCGCCCCTAGGTGTGAGTGTGAATGGTTGTGTGTGTGTTGGCCCCACGATGGCCTGGCGAGCTGTCCAGGGTGTACCACGCCCTTGCCCAGAGTCGGCTGAGACGGGCACCAGCATCCCCGCGACTCTAAGTAGGATTAATTGGCTTAGAAAATGAATGAATGAATAAATGATTATGAATTTCACCTCTTAACCTTTGAACGCGAATCAGTTCCCTTCCCTCCATCAGATTGAGATTATAGAAGCTCTTACTTTAATGGTGCGGTCCCCGGATGCAGAGACGATGTACTTGTCGTCGAAATCGACCACATTGACGGCGGCTCTGTGACCTACGAGCACGCGGCGCAGGCTGATGTCGGTCGGCGAGGCCATGTCCCACACCGCGATGGAACGGTCTTTGGAGCAGGTCACCATCAGGCCGTTACAGAAGCGCAAGTGCAGCACGGCCTCGTTGTGGTGGATCAGAGTGTTCAGCACCTCGCCCGAGTTCACGTCCCACACCCTGAATGGAGAGACGAGAGGAGCAAAATGAGGACAAGTCTCGTATTTGTACACCACAGTGAGGTGGGAGGGTGACTTGAAAAAAAGGGCATGATGCAACACAAACCTGACAGTAGAGTCTGAAGAGCCGGTGACAATGACCCGCTCGTCGTACTGCAGACACAAAACTGACCCTGTATGTCCCGTCAGTATCTTCAAACACTCCAAAGACTGCTTATCCCAAATCTACACACACACACACACACACACACACACACTTCAGCAACAGTTCATCCCAAACCACACACTAGCTGTATAACAAAACTCCCAAAATCTAAAAACTGCTCAATACGCCCTCTACTGGTTAAAATCATACTGAACATGGCAAAAAACCTGTTTTTTTTTTTTGAGTTGACTGTTTCGTACTTCTCAACATCATGAATTTTTTTTATAGAAAAAAATCTACACAAATAAACATATACACCGATTTAATCATGACCATAAAACCAGTCACGCTGAGACTGACTCCGCGTTAACCCTGACTCTTGATATCGAATCGTGTTGCTGGGCAGGGATTCGGGAACGTGCCTTGATGGAGTTGTCTCGAAGGCCGCTGATGATCTTGTCATCGTCGTACTGGAGGCAGTAGACTCCTTTACTGTTCTCAGACCTGCACTGGATCCTCTGAAGGTTGTGTCGTCCGCAGCGCCAGTTTGCTTCAATGGTCTGGAAGCAGGAAATGATGCGTTAATTATTAACACTGCAAATAGCTTTAATACTTCAGCAGTGACATCACATTCAGAGTTCACATCACATCTTTAATACCTCGCCTCGTTTACTTCTAAATAAAAAAAGAAATTTCTTTCCTGAAATTTTATTACTTAAGAATTATTTATATTTCTGCATACACACACTAAATATAAAATATAAAAATATTTGGCCAGTAAAAAGGCAATAAAGTTAAATAAAAAAGGGAACAAATAACAAACAAACAAAAAAAATTTGAAAGAAAAAATAATTAACTAAATAAATACTCTTAAATTAGATTCATTAACAAATTAAAATACATTAAACACATTAAGTGTAAAATAAGCAAATAAAATGTTAAACAAAAAAGCGCAACAAACGAATTAGAATAATTAAAATATAATTAAAATATATTTGTAAACAACAACTTAAATAAAATTAGCCAGCTTATGAATATATTAAATAATATTTAAATAAATTAAAATTAAATAAGGCAATAAATAACATTATTAAATATGAATTTTATAATTTAAAAAAAGCATTTAAAACTAACTGCTTAGAAATGCAATTATGCAAACTGTCCAATTAATTATTTAAGTGATCAATAAAACTAAACTACATCAAACCCAAATATTACTACATGTGTTACGTTTCATGATGTTCTTTTTACATTTGGCCCCACAGAACCCCTCCCACTGCAGCCGAGAGTGAGGAGGTGCTGAGCGTCCCTGTCCTGCGCTCACCTCGATGTCCTGAATGATTTTGGGGTACAGGGAGCGGTAGTAGGAGTTGGGCGGGACTTCCGTAGTGCGGTTCTTGAATAAGTACTTCTCCCTGTAAGACAGAAACACACGTATTTTTTGTGAGTGACGGACCATGACGAGCAGGGACACGGCGGATTTCAGGTGAAGCTGTGGGTGAAAGTGAAAACCACATCACAGGAACACGCTGATGTGGAAACGGAAGCCGCCGATTAAAGAGCGGAGGAGGGGGTGCAGATGGGTAGAAAGATGTGTAGGGCGAAATAGAAAGTGTGCAGGGCGAAATAGAAAGTGTGCATCACCACTGGTGTCTTTCGGAGAGGCCTTTCCAGAGCGGGTCGGTCCGCACCATGCGCTCGATCAGCTTCTTCCACAGCATTCCCTCGGAAATGACGCGCTGCCACTCCTTACACACCAGCTCAGCCGAACACAGCGAGCGAGCGTCCAGGAACGACAGAATGTTCTCCGCTATGTGATCCAGACCCTGAGCTGCATCACACACACACACACACACACACACACACGTCGTGTAAAACCACTGTAAACAATGAGATCAGTAGGTCATCACATCATACCGCCTCCACAAACCTGATTCATGTGTACTACCCGAGATTGTTACCAAATAAACACCAACCTGTTTTCCTGTTCTAGTGAATTTTAAAAACCTCTCCCATTACCTACAGACAATACACCACTCGTCCTCTCAGGCTGGATAAATAAACATTTTTGGGTACAATGAGGATTTGAGAGACGATTCACGATGAGGGCAGAAAGTTTTGTCAGAGAGAGAGAGAGAGAGAGAGAGAGAGAGAGAGAGAGAGAGAGAGAGAGAGAGAGAGAGAGAGAGAGAGAG
>JBCNYH010000008.1:21323949-21334825 GCA_039654325.1 Tandanus tandanus | reverse complement strand
TGAAGGACTTTTTGTCCTGTGTCTTTATGTGGGGGAGGGGTTTTCGAGCCCCTTTTTTTTGGGGTTGGGGGTTCTTTTTTTTTTTTTTTTTTTTTTTTTTTTTTTTTTAAAACTGCAAGGGAAACCCAACTGAAGTCTTTTTTTGTTGTTAATACATCTGTCCACTCCGCTCAAACAGATCAGCTACCAAAGCACCACCGTTCATGCTCCCACTACGCTTGTCATCTCTTACATTGCTAACTGAGCCAAACTGAACTGAACCAAACCTCTGCTGTGACTGGAGTAGGCACACATAGCGTGCATTGCATTCTGGGACAGGGAGTCTCAAGGTAAAAGCTACTTTTGCACACATTGTGTTATGTTACATTAAAGCCTTGGCGGTGGCCTTTACTCTCCACTATGTAATTGATAATCAGGCAGTAAAGGCAATGTCTCAAACTGCTAAATGATGCACTTGATACTTTTCCCTTCTAATGTCACCTATTTGTTGCAATGGCCTCGCACTTCATTCTGCAATTCAAAAAGAGAACTCCTACACACAGAAACACGTCCTCAGTTCTGTCCATCAAGACGAACCTAGCGACGGCTACTCCAGAGCATTCGGCTGTAGCCATGGCAACAGGAAGCAAAGCCCATCGAAGGCAGGGATGCTCCACATTGTAAGCCGCCGGTGGTGCAGCATGGACAACGTGGCAGGGAAAAAAATAACTATGCCAGAGATATCACAGACACGGACAGAGACACGAATGCAAGATGGACAGATACGAGCCTACGGACACGAAACGAACCAAGACACAGATATTTTTGAGATATTGATTAATATGTGAAGCTGGAAGCAAAAGATTCATAAACAGAGACTGATTCATGATGCATTACACAAGTAGGTACAAGAAAAGGCTGAAAGCGTGAACAGAATAATTCCTGAATGATCGGTAATCCGAACTTATTATTACAATTATTATCATTATCTATCTGGCATTTCTACTTGAAGAAAATGTGAACATCTCATAAATATCTTTACTCAGTTTACGTTTGAAATATCAATCAACACACACGTGAAAACAGAATAATTCTGCAGAACAACATGCAAAACCTAAGATGATAACAAGTGTGACACTTTACTCAAAATGCTGGACAGATAAGTGGCAACATAAAACAGACGAGTGTAAACAAATCAGTTTGTAACGGGTTGTCAGAACAGCCGCTCAAGCCGTACAGGTAACGACGAGACATGAGAAACGAGAAACCCATCAAGAGGATTTAATAGAAGTGAGTAAACGAGACGATGAGGAGATTTGAGTTTAATGATTTTTACTTCAGGAAAATAACTTACAGCAGCATCACTTCCTGTCAGAACATCTTTATTTCCAAGTATTTTTTTTAATCAGTATGCTACAATAAGTCTTTCAATGGAATAGAAATGAAATAAATAGAAATCAAATGATTAGTATTGAGTGGGATTTGTATTTCCTTCCCAGACTTCCTGCTCCAAAACTTCTTAAATGTACCGTGAAGGGTTTCTGGGAACAAACCAATACAACATGTTCATATTTAATACTCTTAATATTTAGCCAAGGCGAAACTTAATCCTCCAAACCATCAATTTATTACATTTCTGGTGTTAAAATGAAAAATAAAATTCTGAGAGGATGTTTACCTGATAACGCCATTCACACGAAGTAACACGATTTAACAATACACTTTACATTATAACGTGACTTAAAACTATAGATAAACAGTTTATTTCGATCATTTGAGAGGATAAAATAATTTGTCATCGACAAAAAAAGAGCTAACTAGCACAGCTAGCAATGCTGTAAATTAGCTTAGCCAAACACACAAGCTTCCAACCCATAAAACTGTGCATTAACCCATTTACTTGGTTGTATTAACGAGATTTATTTTACATTAATGATAAAATCAGGCGCGGAGGTTAATATATTGTTATATTAATATCGACGTGATATCTTCGCTACGTTATGCTAACTTCCTTCTACGCAGTTAGCAAGCTAGGCTAACACCTAGATAGCAAAATCAACCGCTGAGACAAACAATTGACAGAATAATTTATAATCAGACGTGTGATTTATGCTCGACAAGATTATTACAAATAAAAAAATGTCTTTTAAAGACCCACTGTGTGTTAAAGAAACCTGAAGAGAGGATAGAACTAATAATGGCGCAGTGAAACCTAGCTAGCTTAGTTAGCTGAGTCAATAGAGGCAAAAGGCTGAACCCCAAATGGCTTTGTGTCCACTTTGATCGCGAGCTCTGTACGGGATTAATTGAAGCAGGCTACTACACCCTAAGTAGTGCACTTGATTTTATTTATGGATGTATTTGTAATTCGGCCTTTATCTTTCACTCACGACAAAACGTCGCTGCAGTTTTTTCCTCTCTCCTCCCCCGTATCGTAGTGCTTTGACTAGAAATTTGAGCTCTTCATACTTTGTTGTGTTTCTTACTTCATTTTTATTATCACAGCAAGATATTCGTGATTGTTCTATACGGATTCCGAGCTCTATAATGAAAGACTTAAGCAGGTATTTTAATCTTTCTAACGCCAGGCTATGAAAGAACAGGGCCCTGCCTAGCTAACCTGATGTAGACTGATAAATATTTTAAAAATAAATAAATAAAACTATTGATTTTGGAAAACGTATCCCAACAAGACTTTCTGTAACAGAGCCTAATAAGTGTGACATAGATATATCTGAAAAAGCGTATTTACTACACACACACAGATACACAGCAATGAAATTGTTCTACCACACACTCTGTATTATTGACATCACATTTCAGTTTAATAAGGCCTAGATACATTGTAATTTTCATTTTATTGTTCAATTTGTTCCAAACCAAACATTTTTAATGTTAAAACTGTCCCAGAGTTGGTGCTAACGCTACTAGCCGGCCATTTGTCCTATTTCTCCTGTCCATCTTTTCATACATCCTCCATCGCACTTCCATTAAAAAACATTACTCCCTTTATTATTACAAACACAAATATACACGGATCTATTTGTTGATTATTATATATTGTAACTTACCACGAGCTCTAACGTTTTGTCCTCCATGTCCGACTCCATATTGTTGTGCCCCCGCACCGCAAAAAAATAAAACATCAAAAAAAAAATGGAAACCCAGCCCTGTATCGGGGGCGCGCACTGCCAAATACGTCATAGCCAGAGAGGAGCAACCGGAAGGGATGTGACGAATAAAGTTCACGTCTATTAAAATCTACAGCTTTTTATTGGTCGACGCCTCACGTAGAAGGCGGGATAGATTTGGTCATCTGCCCTCTGATTGGTTGTTCACTGCAAGTCTGAAGATGTGAAGCAACGCGGAACAGTTTCGTGAGCGCGCCGAGTTTCAGAGTAAATTCTTCCACATTTGAGTTAAAAGCCTGTGATTGTTATTAAAAAATAAAGATAAAGGAAGTACAAGAGGAGAATCTGGTAATAAATAAGACTAACAAAGATACTTAAAAGCTGTATGACGAGATAAAAAGAAATCTGGGAAAAGTTCCAAGGAATTTCACAGGAAGAAAAAACAAAAACCACACTAGAACTATAATTAAAATATAAATATAAAATAAAAGCAGTTTAAATTACCAGTAGGTTATATAAATCTATCATTCATATTCATTCTACTTTTACATATTCAGGAAATAAAAAATATATAAAATAACCATAGATATTTTTTTACAGTCAGCTAATTTTCTTTTTAACCAAAAACATCATTAGTTACACAAATGTTTGTATTTTGTTATTATTGTGTTGGTTCATTTAATTTCAATAAACCTGTCACTTTTAACTGAACTATGTTTAAAAGCAGCAACATTTGGAATTTTCACTTGAGCATTTTATTTACCTTTTAATTTCAGTAACTTTAAGTACATTAAAATATTTTTTTACATTTAAATAAACTGTATAAAGTGTGATGAACAAAAAGACAAGAAACTATAAAAAGTGCAAACAATGAGAAGGTTTAATATCTGTTGAACAAATCATGTAACAAATGATTTCTACAAAATATTGATGGATTAGGCACAGAAATGAGAAAATACAGGAAATACTTGTTAAAAATAGTCTCCTGTGTGAGTGTTTTCTCATTATAAACAGGGTTTTATCACAATAAAGCCTGAATGAAAGCGATACGGTTCTATATAAGTTTTAGGTCACATTGCCTATTTAAAAATAATAACCTGGATGTGGAAGCGCAGGAAGAGAAATATGAATAGTGCTTCCGTAAAATCTGGTGAGTAAAATCACTAATCCAGCTTGCGGTTAAGAGAATCCCAGCTCACCGAGTTCAGAACTGGGTTACCTGCACAGTCAGATTTCAACTTTTCAGGCACTCGATCGGTTTGGTGCATTTGTTTCCTAAAAGCTAAAAGCGAGACACAGATCCGTCATGAGCAGCCCGGAGCAGTGATCCAGCTACGCCGTGGTCCTTCACAGAGATTTAACCAGCTCAGAAATAGCAATGCAGCAGAAATGAAAAGAATGCGGTCTGAATGATGAACTCGAGGCAGCGGCGCACGGTGAATCCTCTCGGATTTTTGTGTACAGCATCAAAAACGCCACGGATTCATGACGCATTAAAAAAAAGGAAGGCTTGAGAAATGAGAAAGAACAAATGGTGCACGACTTGGAGGACTTCCCGACGTCTCCGTACTGGTGCTGTGTGTCGTGGTAATGATGTGGTGAGGAGCAAAACACACTCGGCCCAAACCCAAGCAGGTCACTGCGCTCAGCATAAGGTGGCGTTTACGAATCGTCGCTCTCCTCTCTGGTTTCACCATCGTTTCTTTCCCTGTTTGTCCGCAAAGTCATAAAAGAGGGGAAATCCTATATTTCTGTGCTGATAATTCACGACTACCTAGTAGTCATCCAAGTCGTACAGCTCCTCATCTTCTCCCTGGTAGTCCATGCCCTGGAAATCCACCCTGTAGCGCAAAATTCCTACAACAGCGCGCACACACACACACACACACACACACACACACACACACACACACACACACACAGGTCAAAGTCCACATCAGACCTGAAGAATGATTAAGCTTAAACCTAATTATTCATTTACTTCATCTAAACAAATCATTCTTTAAGATCAATAAATTCTGATGCGTTATGAATTCTTTTCCATGGACTGAGAGCTTGGCGAGGGCATCTTTGTGTGCCATTTTCCCTGTGCTTGCGTGGGTTTCCTCCCACAGTCCAACGACATGCACATTAGGCCAACTGGCTATTCCAAATTGCCCCTAGGTGTGAGTGCAAATGGTTGTGTGCTGGCTCTGTGGTGGACTGGCGAGCTGTTCAGGGTGTACCCCGCTTTGAAAAATGAACTGAAGCCAATGGGAGGAAAAGCAAGGGATGAAAAAAGAAAGAGAAAGCAGGGTTGATAGAAGGGGGTAAAAAAGAGTGGAGTGGATGGCTGGAATAATGGCTCTCACCGCCGATCCCGCCGAAGCCCTTGACAAACTGGGAACCTTCCTGACTTTTGTCCGTCACAATCTCCAGCGTCGCCCCAAATTTTTTGTAACTGTTTGCGAACCACTCGAGCAGCGGCATGCTCTCTAAGAGCTCGTGCTCCTGCCCTGTCTGAGACACAAAAACATGGTGACTCAGAACACACACACACAAGCTTCAACAGTAAACAGCACTGAAATGGAGAGAAATGATGACTGAGGTGCATCTAGGTGAATCACCCATGATATCCACTGATCCTGAGGTGAATAATAGTTTTAGTATATGCTACGCAGGTACATAAATAAAAAAACTAAAACACAATTATTATGGTTTATTTTTTAAAAGTGATAATGATGAAGCCACCTACTTCAAGTGACTAAGTGTCCATTATTTTGATTAAAGCATTGTCCACTCGGGATAATGTATTTTAATCCAAGGATAACAGACCAATCAGATTGTGACGTTCAGGTGTAGTAGATCAATCTGATTATTGTAAAAATCTTAATAATTTTGAATTTTTCACTCAGGATGTGAATCCAGTGTAGAAATAAAACCAATAAACATGAAAGGATGGAAAGGAAAAAGAACAAGCAGACATTTGTGGCAGAACTGAATTCCCTGTACAACTTCAAGTCATAACACCAGCATAACTGCACGGAGGTTTTCCACATGAATCAGGGACAAATTAACAAATCATAAAAAATAAAGAAGAAGAGAGAGAGAGAGAGAGAGAGAGAGAGAGACACACACACACACCTCTTTGTCTATGAAGTGAGTCTTATCTTTCTCCTGCTCCGGTGTTAAATACAGCGTCTTCTCATCTAATGAGGAAAAACACCACACAGTGTTAACATCCTGTTTATTTTATACAACTGTTATTACTTATGTGTAAAATGTGACAGGATTGTGTATTACATGCAGTATACATGTGTCATTCCACGCTAATGATGAGAAGATAGCTGCATAGCATAGTAAACAAGCCCTAATTCTCCTTTTTTCATCCTGAAATATTTAATTTTAATGATCAGATGTTACATGGCCCGTTTTTAAAGAGCGTAACGGGTTGCATCACACGTCTCGCGAACCACAAAGGAACCTATCAATCATCCTAGCAATGATCATTGCACACGAAATGGCACAAAAGTCAACATTAAAATCTAAAGCTGTACAGCTAAAAACATTAACCTTTGCATGGTTTCTAAATTTTGGCATCGCAAGTATTACACAGTTACTCGCTTGTTTTCGAAACGAAACGCAGGAGGACCTGTCGTCTGCTAAGCGAAAACACTTAGTGCAGCAAAGGTACCCAATTACAAGCACCTTATTTGATGAAGTTTCACCCAAGTTTGCCACACCAGATGTACACAAACGACAGAAAATAGTGAGGTGTCACGTCACACTTCCGCTGTGTTACACAGTTATGTGCATACTGAGAATGTGAGGGTGTAAAGTTCTCATAATCACCTTATTTATCTAGTCATTGTTTTAGATGAAAATGTTGGCATTTCCCCTCATTGTTTAAGAGAAATACGTACTTTGATTAACCACATGCATCAACACGGTTTGCGTCGCATGTTACACAGTGCGCCGAATAAATTATTTTCACAAAAAAGAATGCTGTAGATTCTATCAGGTATATCATGGACGATTATTAAAGTAAGCTAGTTTAAAGCGTTTAAATCTAAGCTAAAGCATTATGATTCCTGAAAAGCTACAATGTGTCACTGTGTAACACGTCACCGAACCACATAGACGATCGGTGTCGCTTGAAATGCAGTTACTGTAGCATGCTTTGTTGTTACATAAATGCATAAAGTTTATTTGAAAGAGAGATAGAGTCTGTATGGTGCAGACTATGTGTGTATGCTTTTTCGTGTCACAGGTCACGCAGTTACATCAATGTAATTTCACTATCTCTAGCAACCGTACCTAAGAATTTTGCATCTGTAGCTTTAGTATGTTATCATAGGACACAGAAAGTTTATGTTGTGAAGATTTATGGCAGAGATTTGCCCCAGGCTTGAAACACAAAAATGTTCGGATATGGGGTGTAACTGTGTTACGGCATCACAAAAGAGAAACATCTCCACTTCAACCTCAAATCACAACTTGTAACTTCAACTCTGTGTTCTTACCTTCAATTGACATTCTGAATTTAAGCTATGATAGATTGGCCATAAGGTCTGAGTTTTACCATACGCACAGGTGAAAGTCTGTCACAGTGTAACGCAGTTACACTGTAGTGACACTGCACATTTGCACCCTACTTTTGATCGCGTGGAAGGTTGGTCTGCCTTCTCTTTTGTAGGATTGTATACTACACACATTGGCACAATAATTAACAGTAATACAAAAGTCCAAATGTAACTTTAATTTTTGTCCACTTGTTCCCTGTTTTAGCCATCATTAGTGTGGAATGACACATCTATATGACATGCGACAATCATGCAATAATAATTTAACTTATACAATGGCAATTATGCAATGATCAGGTTCATACAATAATTCAGCTCATAAAAGAATACCAAAAATAATTTGATAGCTTTCCACCAGCCCTGCGATGGCCTGGCGAGCTGTTCAGGGTGTACTTGTCTTGTTATCTAGTTTTTGTGTTAAGTCTGTATGCTTTATTTTGTGTTGTTTTAGGTTTTCATATTTAAATATTAATCCTGCAATTACGTCTGCCTCCTTCTAATTCTTGACAAAACAATTATTCATTAAGCGATGTCTACCTTGGCTTTGGTGAATAATTGTTATTTATATGCCGTATTGAAAGTCAGTGAAATCACGGAGATTTTTCTTTGTGTATGTTTGATGTGTACGTAAACTAAAACTCTTCACCTGAATCTACATGATTTTCTGCACTGCGCTGCTGCTACATGATGCCTAATTGGATAGCTGTACAAATTCCTTCTCTAGCTATAAATCCATTTGCACTTAAACAGCATTTTTTTGAAACAAGCTGCGTTTCATAAACTTGATACCTACATAAAGGAAATGTGTAAAAAGACCTGAGGTTTCCTTTATTAGACTGCTGTAAATAAGCCGACATGTACACGCTGCCTTGTGTGTGATTTCCCTGACTTCAATCATTCTTTCATATCTAACCATAGCGTACAGTTTCAGCAACGCGTAAGTGACGCAATAGCACAGTAGTGATACTATTTTTCCCCTTGAATCATTTCTAATCAGTTCTCGCTGCTGTTTCCAATATTTACTTTTTCCACTGTTTATTGCTTCATATATGTTTTTGATACTCTATATTTATAATCCAAAGACGACTTCTGTTACATTTTGTTGGTAAATGTCACATTAAATGATTTTCTCACCATAAAAATAGACTTATATGACTCAAAGAGCTTGATGTATATGATGGGAATAGTGCTCTGTTATTAAAATATGATGAGGTACAAATCTAAAAAAAAAACAAAGAGCAACAATAAAAAAGCTGTTGCTATCTCTGGTGGGAGGTTTCAGTAGATAATGACATCTCTGTAGCGGTATGATTGTATGGGTTCAGTTAGCATTTCAGGACATGTAAGGAAATGTTAAATATCAGCTTTAATCAGGGT
Organism: Tandanus tandanus; assembly: GCA_039654325.1. Classification (NCBI taxonomy): domain Eukaryota; kingdom Metazoa; phylum Chordata; class Actinopteri; order Siluriformes; family Plotosidae; genus Tandanus; species Tandanus tandanus. The sequence goes on along the minus strand of JBCNYH010000008.1, from coordinate 21,325,776 downwards.
CATTTCCTCCAGTGAATAAATAATGGTATAAATGGTTTATAAATGCATCAAAATACCTAATATATTTGGTAGTTAATGCCAGACAATAAAGAAAAAGCAACCAGGAAGTGTTTGTATCTACCCAGGGTGGAAAAACCTTCAAACGAAACAAGATAACAGAATCTAATATCTGATGACACAAAATAAGAGTTAATGCTAATTACTTGTTTGCTCTCTTTTTTCTGCTTGTTGATATAGTTGAAATGGGAAAAGGGAATGGTTAGCATTTCTTTTACTAAATCACAAGTGTTAAAAAACGTTAAATTGCTAGCTTGTAACTTCTAGCTACACTATGAAAAAAGTAGCAGGGATAAGAAAATTTCAGCAGGGATAAGAAAATAGTATTAAGGATAAGAAAATCCCTGCTTACTTGCCCACAACTCCAGTCACCCACACTTCTATTCAGAACAATAGTGACTCAGACGGCTTTAACTCCAGTGGAGAATGGATTTCCTACCATCAAGTAGCCTAATGGCCACAGGGTAGTCTAAGGGTCTACACTGGGGTGTTATATGGGTTCAAATCTTGTGGATGGAGTGGAGGCTGAATATTCTCCCTGTGCTTGCGTTGGTTTCCTCCAGGGTCTCCGATTTCCTCTAACAGTCCAAAGCCATGCACATTAGATCAACTGGCTAAACTAAAATCGGCCTCTAAATTGCCTCGGTTGTTCATCAGTGATAAATTGGTGACTTGGGTGTACCCTGCCTTTCGCCCAAGGTCTGCTTGGATTGATTTCATCTTTCCCAGCGACACTGACAGAGAAGTAGTATAGATAAGGGATGGAATATTGGATGGTCGGTGTGGGTGGAACAAACCTGGGTAAAGTTTTTATTTATTCCCAGCTTAATAAAGCATTCATAGAAAAATGTTTAACTTTTGTGTAGACAAAATTAAATTCGGTATTCCACAAGGCTCTGGTCTCGGTACCTTACTTTTTTCCTCTTATAAATACTTACTCTAGGTACAGTTATATGTATATATATCTCACACTGCACTGTTTGTCATTACATTTTCTATACTGTAAATATTGAGGAAAATTTGAGTGAAAAGACCGGTTCCCTGTTGAGTCTAACTCCTTGAGTTTTAACTCCCCTTGTCTTATAATAATATACTACTGTAAAAAAAATTGCCGTTACAATGTTTGATTGCAAATGCAACTTTATTGTGCAAATTCTTAACAAAAGCAATTTAAATCACATAACAAATTCGAATATAGATTAGAGTTAAAAAAAAAAAAAAAAAAAAACAAACAAACAGATGAGAGGATTTCCATGAGTCAGCCCAACTGATTAGCTTGGAACAGTAATGTGTTTAAAAACAAGCGGTAAAACAGAAACCTGCCGTCCCACAGAATCAGTCACATTGATATTTCCAGCTCGTTTCTAGTAAACATGGCAAGCCTGACTTGGTATGAATCAGCAGTGGAGTCACAAGTTTTGAGTTAATATATAATAGTATGCCTCATTTCACCTCACTAACTTAAAGCAAAAAGAACAAATAGACATGAGACAGTCCATAGGTATATACATCTAGAGACAGGATAAGATTCACAATAACAAAAACTACTGTACATTTGGTTACTTGGAAGAATGTTCTAGTAGCTTCATACCAAAAACACTGGATTAAAAGATTCTATGTTGATAATAATCTTTTTACGCAATATGAGATTTTGCTTTGAACCAAAAAAAATAACAGAAATAAATACGACAGTTCACTGCTGTCCCCCCAGTGCAGCTAACTGGGTTATCAAATGCCGGCCATGTCTCTCACTGTCTGTGGTGAGAGGAA
>JBCNYH010000008.1:21304621-21320753 GCA_039654325.1 Tandanus tandanus | reverse complement strand
GTGGGAGGAAACCGGAGTACCCGGAGGAAACCCACGCAAGCACAGGGAGAGCATGCAAACTCCACACAGAAACGCCCAAGCTGGGAATCGAACCCATGACCTTCTTGCTGTGAGGCGGACGTGCTAACCACTACGCCACCGTGCCGCCCCTACTGGAGTACATATCATTTTAAATGGATATTCATGACATTGGGTGTTACATGTGTACAGAATTCAACTGATTTACTTTTTTGACACAACACACCTCTTACAATAAGGAAATTAAAGTGACTGGATGTGTTGTGGATCTGTACAGCTGTTCACAGTTAGCTCTAAGCCATCCTGCCATTTACTGTCTGCACCTTGATCTGTACTAAAGCGGTCACTCTGCTTACCCTCGAGCTGCTTCAAGGCTTTTAATCAACTTTTTAATCTTCCAGATTTCCACGTTTCTGTCCGCAGCGTTTGGATCGTCCGCCATCTTTCCCCCGTGTTCTATTAGACTCTGTAGTGGAAAAAGAAAGCGACATTCCTAGTTTTTAAAATCCTACCGAATCTCAGGCACGCCAGCGCCATGTTGTTGTGCTACAATTGGTCAGTGAACTCTGATCACGTGTTAGGTGATAGTCACCCGTCGACCAATCACGACACTGGGGGCGAGTTTATTCCCGAAAAGCAGTGTGAATGGGAAAAAAATCAACAGCGATAACACAAACAGTTCAAGTTAAAAGGAAGAAAGGAAACTGTAGAGCTGTTTAGTAAACGTGTAATAACTACTTTATAATACACGATAAAGCGTTATAAGAATATAACTAAGTGAGGCAGTTAATCCCACCAGTACTAAGTAGCTTAGCATAATGGCTAGCACGGTTTTCCAACTGTTTCCTTCACTTCAGTAACACTAACAGCACGTGGGCCCACTTACATTTATTAAATCATTTTAATATTTAAAATGTCTAATTAGGAATAAAAACCCGAGTTTGACTTACAGGCCGAGTTTCTGTGACGTGTGAGCCGTTAGCAGCCGGTTTGTTCTAGCCGCGCGTGGAGGTTCACTTGAGGCTCACGTGCAGCATTGCAGGGGGCGGGCAAGTGGGTGGAGCTTTTGGCTTTCTTTTTATATGACTTCCGAGAAAGGTGACTTTTGCGCGGTGTATTCTAAACGTTCATTGACTTACTCGCTTGCCTATCAACAAAATGTGCCAATAGAAGAAAGCAGTTTCCATTATTTTCTGTTACTCGGTGGGAGATTTAGCAGCTCATATCTCATTGAGCAGTGGCGGTGTTAGCGTGAGGCGCAGTCCTCATCCGCGTTGCAGAAAAAAGTGATCATAAACATGTTAAATATAATTTAAATAATACTAAATTATTACTCATTCACTCATTTGGCAAACTGCTTAATCCTGTTATTAGGGCCGCGCAAAGGTTGGAGACTAATTCAGCCAACATGGGCACATGCGGGGCACACCGTAAACAACTCTTTAGGCCATCGCAGGGCAACATACACACACAACCATTCACATAGGTGTTATGGACATTTCAAAAGATCCAATTAACCTAATGTGCATGTCTATTGGGCTATGGGAGGAAACCAGACTACACAGAGGATACCCACACAAGCACAGAACATGCAAACTACACACAGAAATGCCAGAGCCTGGGACTTGAACACAGGACCTCCGTGTTGTAAGGTTGATGTGCTAATCACTACACCATCTACTAAATAATTATGAGGTTAAGATTGTTTAATCATAGAGTGTACATGGCTGGTATAATATGTCAGCGCCTGTCGGCATTCATTTAAAAATGTTTGACTTGGTTAATTAATTTCTGTGTAAATATTTCACAGTTGAGGGACGCTGCACTAATGAGTGTGTATGTAGTCTTTCAATGTTTGACAAGCAGGTGACCTAAGGCTGGACTCTAATCGGTTAGCTTAAGATTCTCCCCCAGGGCCACATCACTGCATTCTTGGCCAGTAAGTATTGTTTTAATGGTATTTTGTCCACTGTGATTGATACCCGTCACCTATCCCTTAAAATCACACCCCTATATCCAAATGCACTGGCAAGACGTCACTCCTGCTAAGTATCGGCAAGCTAACGCAAGCAGAGGTTAGCATGGGAAATCATGGCAGCTTCAATCGAAAGAGAGGAAATTACAGAAAATTCCGTAATCCAATTAGGGTCTTGGGGACACTCGAGCCTATCTCAGCCATCTGTGGGCTTAGGCGGGGTACACTCTGAACAGCTTCCAGTCCATTGCAGGTCAACACACATTACCATTCACACTTACTCCTCACAACTAGGGCAATTTGGAACAGCCAGTTAGCCTGCTGTGCATGTCTTTGGACTGTGGGAGCAAACCGGAGTACCTGGAAGAAACCCAAGCAAGCACGGGGAGAACATGCAAACTCCACACAGAAACGGCCTCGCCAAGTCCGAGGTGGACATGCTCACCACTACACCACCGTGCTGCCCTAGATTTAATTACCTTTAACTCATTTTTTATGGATAATAGGGGTGGACATTTTATATCATTTGAGGACTGACTCGCCTTACTCTGTGGTCTGTGTGGAGGTTAGGTATCAAGGCAGCAAGTATTATACAGAACAAGCATAACTATTTCAGTTACACATGTTTGCACTGTGAGAGAGATAGAGAACATATTCACATAAAATGCTTTATTTTATTGTTGTAGTTGATGTCATAATTTTTGTAATTTATAAAAGAATCTTTATTAACAGTATGTGTACACGATAACTTGATGAAACAGTGTTGCGTTTCCCAGAGTGTCACATTCACACTGATCACTGACTGCACCACACACACACACACACACACACACACACACACACACACGTTTACAGTTCCAAGTTCTTGCAACCGAGAGTTATTTCTAGAATATAGATGTATTATTAGTGACATTTCCTTGGTTGAAACTTCTTGATGATTTCTTTGTTGAAAGTTCTTTCGGGTTCCTTTCAGGTTCTTCAGGGTATCTTGGAAGAAAGGTTCTTCGGTGATCACTGGTTGAAGATACTTCATGGTTGCCTGGGTAATTTGCTGAGTTTATCACCCAGCTGCTGGATGAGATCTGCAAGTTCTGCCGTGACCTGAGATTTTTCCTCCAGTAGCTCGTAGCGTAGACTGGAGATGTCCTGCTTTATCTCCTTCAGCTCACCTGTTGGGTCCCACATACAGCAAGAAAAACCAAGCACTTAAAACAACAGCATAATGTCTTAGCATAACCACACTCATTAATTTGGTAATTGAGTTCAGGGTTTTGTGCTTACCCTCATTGACCTCATCATTTTCACTGTCCGCTTGCGCCTTCAGAACGTAGCGCTTAATGAGGCGCTTCATGATCTTCTGCGGATTCGATTAAACAGAAACAAGAGCTGATTCAATGCGATGATGAGAGTACATGAAACTGTAGGGTGTCTGATATAAGATAGAAGTTCATACCTGGTATCTGGTTGGATGTTTGATGGAATTTCTCATCACGTATTCATCTTGAGAATGGCACGGTCGATACCTGTGGAGCTGACACAGAGAACAATCTCCTCGAAAAATGTGATTTCAATCTTCTAGGAAGTTGATTTCAGTGAACCTAAACTATTTGTAAACTAATCTCAGTGCGTGTGGGCAGGGCCAATCAGATTCCAACCTTAGATTGAGAAGTTAGAGTGTCCATGTCTTGCTGGCTTCCACGACGACCATTGGCCTTGCATAGCCTGACGAGGCAAGATCGTATGCGTAGGCCCATGTAATAGAAAGACTTAGGACTGGGAACCAGATTGAAAGGAGGAGGAAGAGTCCTGCCTTCATCGAAGTAGGAGAGCCAGAGCTTAGCACGGGCAAACTTCCACTCGACGTCTGCGTCCTCCTATTCACAACAAAAAAACGCACAATGACATCACCAAGATCCGATACTGCAAATCTTTCAGAGTGAAAAGAGGACGTATCGGTAACCTCGATCTCCTGGTAGGAGTGGTTCATCATGGCGATCAGCATGTTGAGCAGCACGATCACCATGGTGACGTTGTAGACGCCGTACAGGACATAGCCGATGTTCTCGATGAACTTATGATCGTATTTCAGCACTACAGAGATCACCTCACTCAACCCGAAAATGGACCAGAATAGTGTCTTGAAGCTTTCTTCTACTCTGTTGGACAAACAGAATGTGATTATCACTAAAATTAGGCGATATCCAGAAGTTACGTGAAAGGTATGCCTGCTGGGTGGAGGTTTAGCAAAATCTGAAGGAGCCCAGAATACAACCCATAGATTTAAATAAATTTGGATTCTCAAGACTTACGTGGTGAAGGCAGGGTTATACTTGGCGCCCAGGTAGTACGAGTACAAATTGAACATGCCAATCATGAAGGCAAGGAAGACCATGATGAAGATGACCATAAACTTAAAAATGTCCTTCACAGTGCGTCCCAGTGAGATCTGTAAGGGCCCGAAGCTCTCATTGGCTGGCAGGATGTAGGCAATGCGTGAGAAACTCAGGACCACAGCAATGGAGTAGAGACCCTCAGAGATGAGCTGAGGGTCAGAGGGAAGCCATCGGTTCCTTGCTGAAAAAGATTCACAAGGTTTTTTTCCACCAAATATGCCAGACAACCTACATGTAAATCCTTCTCAGTGCAGTATAGGATTAGTTTACCGTAAGTGAAGTAGGCCACCTCAGCAGGAAGTGAGGCGTTGGTCAGGTCCGAGCTCGTCACATACTGGTCCACGTACAGCTGTGCATGAGAGGCTTGCAGAAACGCCATGAACCGGGCGGTGAATGCCGCCACGAAGACGGACAGCATGCCAAAGTCTAAAATGTTCCAGAGTTGCATGACGTATTCACGCAAGCCGTCCTCCCAAATCTCTTTACACTCTGACCAGATCATTCCTGGACAATCAGCACCAAGAATATGACTTGTTTCCAAAATTTTCCAAAAAAGATATTCAGTACCAGGACTCTATACCTTAATGAGATACTTACCAAGCACCCATTTCATAATGAGCATCTCAGTCCAGGAGAATTGAGTGGTTTTGACCCTGAAGACCTGCCGTGGGTGATCGGTGATGGTTTCATTGGGCAGATTTTTGACTCCATCAAAGCGATCGGACGCATTGAGCACCAGCAGGCACAGGAAAATGGTGAAGGACACCGCATGGGCAACGAATTTCATGAATGGACTGCGCAGAACCTGACCCAGCTTTCCAGAAAAGTAAAAAAAACAAAAACAGAATAATAAAATGACATATAGGATATGAAAATTCCAATTACATTGTTTTGGAGGTATTCTGCTCAGAACACACTGGAGGGACTATGTCTCTCAGCTGGTCTGGGAACACCTCTGTGTCCCCCAGAAGTGTCGGAGTCAGTGGGTAGGGAGAGGGACATCTGGACCTCACGACATTGGCGGCTGCCCCCTCAACCCAACTCCGGACTAAGCGGAAGAAGATGATGATGATGTTGTTCCGCTCAAACATCATACATCAGCCTTTATTGTAGAGTTTATTCTTTGGAGTCACTTGGTGGTGTAGTGGTTAGTACGTCCACCTCACAGTAAGGTCCTGAGTTCAAGTTTCTGTCAGTTTTTCCCACAGTCCAAAGAAATGTCCAAACATTAGGCTAACCGGCTGTTCCAAATTGCTCCTAGGTGTGAGTGTGAGTGTGAATGGTTGTGTCTGTAGCCCTATAATGGATCGGTGAGCTGTTCAGAGTGTACCCTGCCTTCGCCCAGAGTCAGCTGAGATACACCCCAGCCTCCCCGTGACCCTAGTAGGATTAAGCATTTCTTGATGTTCTTCATGTCATCAGATAGGCTACGAGCTTGCTAGCAAATCGGTTCACATGGGGTTTTTGTGTGTAGCTACATAGGTCATTTTTAAAATACAAACAGTGTGTGTTCCATTTGAATGACATATTTCATTCATTCATTTTCTAAGCTGCTTAATTGCAATTAGGGTCGCGGGGAGGCAGGCGCCCATCTCGGCCGACTCTGGGTGAGGGCGGAGTACACCATGGATAGCTCACCAGGCCATTGCAGGGCCAACACTCACTCAACCACTCACACTCACTCTCACATATAGGGGCAATTTGGAACAGCCAATTAGCCTAATATGCATGTTTTTGGACTGTGGGTGGAAACTGGAGTACCCAGAGTAAACCCACACAAGCATGGAGAGAACATGCAAACTCCACACAGAAACGCCCGAGCCTGGGAATCGAACCCAGGACCTTCTTGCTGTGAGGTGGAAGTGCTAACCACTGCACCACTTTGCCGCCTGAATGAAATATTTATGGTTTAAAATACTAGGGTACCAGAGCTTGCTTTAGGATTCTGCATGAAAAATATAAATAATTATTTACCTTGCTATACGGCATAATCCAATACGCAATGGCCAAGAAGGGCAATGCCACCATCACACCGAGGACTGTCAAACATTTCACTCCGATTGGCTGTTGCCTCAAACCCGATAGATTTTCGTACCACAGTGTGAGGAGCTGCTGCTGACAGTTCGGATGAGCCACAAACTGCACAGAAATCAGATTAACTATGCAAACAGTGTAATATCATCAATGCAAAGCCATTTTCTTGTTTGTACAATACCTTTTTGACCTCAAACTTGATGGCCAGTTTTACCCGGCTCAGGCAGGGTCTGCTGTGATCACTCGGTAGGGTACGCTCCACGTTTCCGTTCAGAATGGCCTCGACCTCTTCTGTGTTTCGACACAAGTCCAGCACACCGACCACAAAGTCTTTACACTGCATGGACAGCTTTCTGTAATCGTTCTGCAGAGACACACAAGCAGAGAATTGTGGCATCTAGAGGTAAAGCTTTAACATGCCACAGAGGAGTTTTATTGTTTCATGGTAACAATACAGGCTGCGTTTTTGCATCTTGGTAACCTCTAGAACCCTCTGGTCTCCCTGTGGAGGCCCGATCCTGTCTGATCTCAGAAGGTAAATTAGCCTGGTTACCTGGGGTTTATACTGGGGCACGGTGTCCGTTATCGCCACGATTTGAGATCATTATAATCGTGATGATCTTTAAGGAACTTGGTGGATTCGTGATGATCGCGTTGATTATTACGATGTATTACAATTTGACGCCATTCGTGACAGAATGTGGGAATTGTAGTAGAGCGCAGTAGAGCTTAACCGACCTTAACAGAGCGTAACCTTGATGCGCCATTGTAGGGGATCTTGATGAACTTGGAAACATGATTTCTTCAAGTTTCATCTTGGATATACCCCACCTCCTTTTTATACCCCAACCGTGCTCTAAGCATGCTCATGAATTGCGGAGTGCCATGCTTTTTTGAATCACGGAGATTGCGGACATCGTGCCCCAGTGTAAACCCAGGGTTAGTACTTAGATGGGATACCATCTGGGAATACCAGGTGCTGTGGAGGGTTAGGGAAAAGTGCTGGCAACCTGCCCTGTAAAGAAATCTGCCGAGAAAACTCTATGAGCATAGAGTCACCAAAGGTTGGATTTAAATGAAGGCACTAACAACAACAACAACCTAAAGAGAGAGAGCGAAAAATAAACAAAGCTGGTGAGAGAACAACTTTATTGCGACGTTGCATAAAAGTTATAATTTGGTTGGTTGCACGAAACGTTATCTGAACATTGTGTGAATGTTAAACCATAATGTTTATTGAGAACATATATATGACTTTTATGTACAATGTTGTTTTAATGTTGCCAAAATGAAACATGCATCTGGGCACCAGTGGAGCGCCATCTAGCATGACCTTACACATCCGTAGTGGCGTTTTCATTTCAGTGAATCACGCAGGTATTGAAAAGGAAGCCACAATATACATGCACACTGTCCTTAAAAATTAATGTTACTGTAATATCTTCTGGCCCTGAGATGGTTTGGCGTTCTGTTTAAGGTGTATCTCGCCTTTGCCCAGTATTGGCTGAGATAGGCACTTCTAACAACGTTTTTGAGACATTTATTGAAAATATTTTTGGGGGTCGGCAAATAACATTATCACAACTTTTGTGCGACGTTATAGCAACATTGTTAATACATCAATTTTTAGCTGGGTTTATAGTTGCTATAAACCTTCATGCTACCATTCATTCATTCCTTCATTCATTTTCTAAGCCGCTTCATTCTAATTAGGGTCGAGGGGAGGCTGGCACCCATCTCACTCGGCTCTGTGTGAGCACAGCTTGCCAGGCCATCGCAGGGCCAATACACATACAACCATTCACACACACAGACACACACACACACACACACACACGCCTAGGGGTGATTTGGAACAGCCAATTAGCCTACTGTGCATGTTTTTGGACTGTGGGAGGAAACCAGAGTACCTGGAGGAAACACACGCAGGAGAGCATGCAAACTCCACACAGAAATGCCCCGAGATGGGGAATCGAACCCAGGACTTCCTGCTTTGAGGCGAACGTGCTAATCAGTGCGCCACCGTGCCACCTTCATGCGACCAAGTAAAGTTTATTTGGAAGATGCTTCCGAAGAAAGTTTTCATTAAACTTGTCTATGTATGTAAACATACGTGTGTTTACAGGGTTTATGTAGAGGCAGAGGTTTGCGCTCTGTGTTTGTGTCCTCTCATATTATTGTTACTTACTGATCCTGTATCCTGTCCTTCTCACTCTCTGTATATGGAATTGTCTTTTAGTTTTCTTGTTTTGTGTTTCAAATCCTCTGGTCTATATTGGCTATTGTTTTCTGATCGCTGTATCCTCTTTTCTCATTCTTTTATTTTGATCCTATTATATGTTCTGACACAAAAAGGGTTTTTAAAAATGTTCTCCAGTGGTATTGATCCATGTGAAAGGATGAGTTCAGAGCCAGGTGATTAGGGAATAACAGCAGCGTGATTACATGCTGCTGTCAATACAGACACTTGAATTAACTGCCCACTCGATCAATAAGACAAGCTGACACCCAGGTCGTGAGTGGTGTGCGTTCCTTGGAAATGGCGATCTCCCCTCAAACTTGTTCAATCATCAAACGGCATGTCGGAAAACCAGAAAAACTCTTTCAGTCAGATTGTATGAGCAGTAATCACATCATCACAGGGTTTCATCTTCATCTGGGCAAAAGAGAAAGTGAAGCAAAGTTAAACCGACAGCAAGCCTTTAACTGTTTTCCCAAATCATCCGAAAATGATATCGGTCTGTAGAACAGATTAAAATGCGGTGGTTCCTTTGAAATTCCATTAAGCCTCTCTAGGAGGCCGTAATTACCGCTGCATTATTTAATAACGTGATTAAAACAGCGCCTCGATCCGCCAAAGTGTCAGGGTTTAATGGATCCCACGGCTTTGTGAGCTCAAAAGGATTCATCCACAATGTTAGAGAAAAAGTGTCAGTGTTTATCACTGAGGCAGAAGGGTGTGATCTGCACCTTTAGTACCTTTTGTAAATACCTGGAAACTCATAAAGTGTAAGGTACCTCCACCACATAGCATGGATAATGTAACATATAGCCCCTATGTGGGTGCCGGTTTTAATTACCCATGTACTCGTCTTATAATAGGTTCTACAGCTGGCTGGGGTTTGACATTTCAAGGTCACTCAAGATCAAAGGTCTCATTTGAAACTCCATGTATGCTGTCCTATTAATGTCGATCAGCACTCATTTCAGTCTTATAAGCACTCTATCTCAAAAACTTTGTGACCTTGACCTGACCTTTGACCTTCATTCATTTATACATTCGCCAAACTGCTTAATTCTACTAGGGTCGCAGGGAGGCTGGACTAGCTCAGCTGACTCTGGGCAAAGGTGGAGTACAACCTGAGCAGCTTGCCAGTCCATCACAGGGCAATACACTCAAAACCATTCACACTCACATTTAAGGGCAATCTGGAACAGCCAATTAGCCTAACGTGCATGTCTTTGGACTCTGAGAGGAAACCCAATCAAGCACGGGGAGAACACGTAAACATCTTCGCCAAACCCAGGATTCGAATCCAGGACCTTCTTGCTGTGAAGTGGACGTGCTAACCACTAGGCCACAGTGCCACCCAACGTTAAACTTGACATTCCGAAATCAGATCACCCCTTGGACTCAGGTAAGGTAGTGCCCCCACCAAGTTTGGTGAAAATTTGGGGGGGAAAAATGTGTGTGGTCAGGATTTTTTTTCACAGAAATAAAAACCAAACACCACCGATTACGATACCTCTCCCCAAACACCAAAAAGTATTCATTAATTCATCATTCATTCATTCATTTTCTAAACTACTTTATCCTAATAGGGTCGCGGGGAGGCTGGCGCCCACCTCAGCCGACTCTGGGCGGGGTACACCCTGAACAGCTCACCAGACCATCGCTGGTGATTTGGAACAGCCAGTTTTTGGACTGTGGGAAGAAACCGGAGTGCCCGAAGGAAACCCAGGGAATCGGACCTGGGACCTTCTTGCTGTGAGTGGGGTTTAGAAAATGAATGAATGAATAATTTTTGGTGTTTGGGGAGAAGTAACGTAATTGGTGTCCTTTGTTGATTTTTTCTGTGAACAAAATCCTGACCACACCCATTTTCCCCCAAAATTTCACCACTACAACACCATGCCGCCACTCCAAAATTATGTTTTTAACAATTTTATTTAATTTTTATGTTTATAGCTATAATGTTCACAAAACAAGTTAGTTTCTGTTCTGATTGATGTTATAGCTGCCACATGTCCCTCACTTCTTCTTTTGCTCTTCCATCCTGAAAACCTCTGATTTACAAAGTGCTGACACTGGAGACCACTTCCATTAATATTAAACAAAATCTCTCATTGCAGTATATCAGCAATTACACACATTTAAGTTTTACATACAATAATTTACGTATGCATGAAAACAAAATTGACTATAATTCGAAACTTTGCAGCTTCTGTCATAGAAAATTAAACTACACTCTCTGACCAATCAGAATCTAGAATCTGTGATTATAACCTAATAGCTTGAAGAACAGTCTTCTTACCTTAAATTCAGTTTCAACATTGGCGAGTTGTGCAAGCTCATTGCTGAGCTCCAAGGCCGTCAGCACCGGATCCTCACTGGACAGGCAGAGGAAGGCAGCACTTGCCAGGCCTTTGTAGGCGTTCATGCGTGAGCGCGAGTGGCTGAAAGAGTCTTGCCTCTGCTTCTCGGCACACTCTGCGCACTTGCAAAAGTGATTGTGAGGCTTTTCGATGCGTGCACCTTTAACCAGCAAGGTGTGTATGATCTCATACTCCTGACACTGTGCAGCCAGGATCACGGGTGTCACATCACGTGAGAACCGTGTTCCATCCTCATCGTATGCATAGAAGTCGTCGTCTTCATTTTTCTGTTCACGTTGCAAGATACTTGGGGCAAAACGGAGGCCACCTTTGAAAGCCGGATGTGCCAAAATGGCCTCCACGATACGCACATAGCCTTTGCTGATGGCCAGGAGTAGGGCATCACCGACCCGTGCTAGACCTTCTTTCTTCAGGAGCAGCTCAGTCACCTCCAGATGCTCGTTGGCCACGGCAAGCTGCAGAGCATTCTGGCCCATGTAGTCCACGCAGTTCACGTTGAGCGTCTCAGAGTCTTCGAGCATCTTCCGGACAACCGGGATGTTTCCATACTCTGCAGCATCAAGGAAGCGCTCTTCCTCGGCTGTGAGACTCGTGTCACGCTCGCTGAACATGTACGCCGGCCCCCTGCGACCTTTCTCTCTCAGCGTCGTGTGTCTCCGCTGCATGGTTTCAAACCTACACACCCAGAGTGAGAAGAGAGCTCTTGATGGATGGGTTAACACAGAAGGGATTTTTGTATCTTGGGGGGACAGATATGGACTTCTACTTTTCCCCAATTTCTGACAGTGTATGTACATAAAAACTTGACAAAGTGCCCTCAAGGTCGCCCTCCCAGTTAAGAATAAGTCATTCACTGCCCTATAGGCTTCCCCTATATACGGGGTGTCCAATCTTATTGGTAAAGGATCAGTGTACGAGCAGTGTTTAATTCTAACCAAGCAGAAGCCACTTGCAGAGACCCACACCGGCCCTTTGCGGAATGGACATTCCTGTCATGAACACACTGTATGTGCAAGAAATAGAGTAAGTGCCCTCTTACTGCTAAATACAGGAACATGAGACCCCTAGGGTGTTTCTGAAGTAAAATAAAATGCCCTTTAGGTGCCCTATTGATTATTTCACCCCTGCCCCTCAGAGAGTCTGAAGAAGAGGAAGAGAAAGAAGAACTCACGTGTGATGATGAACTGAATGACCCGGCAGGTGATCCCCACAGTCACTGTACTCGAACTCCACCTGTCCGCTTAACGGAAGTGTGTGGAGGAGAAGCAGCTCCGGTCTGGCATGTGCCCTTTGGAGCGCCGAGCCTCCACACGACATCGTTTCCGTTTCTAAAGAGCTTACGGGAGGAGGGGTAGGAGGAGGAGGATGGGGATGGTGGAAATTGCAGGTGGATTTACTTTGGGAGACCGATCAGGAGAGCACACAGGTTGATAAAGTGGTTGTCAGGGTGAAGTGACTGCCTTTCAGGACATTTCCGTTATATAAGCTACAAAGCAGATTACGTTTAAACTTAATTACAACCTTAATTACACCCACCACCGCATCCATCCATCCATCCATCCATCCACCAGCTTTCTTTTCAAATCAAACGAGAGGACAGGAATAACCCAATCTGGCAACCCAGATGAGTTTTATAATATATCCACTAATTATTGGATCGACCCGTAAAAAAATATGAATATATTATTTAGTACTGTGTTCTTGTCCTGATTTTCACATTCCATCTGTGATTTCTTTACAATATAATATAATATATAAGGTAATATACAAGCATGTCTGGCCACTTTATTAGGAACACCTTGCATTCCTATTTATAAGATTTTCTGTCAATTATGCTGTATGCTCACTACAACCTATATATTAGGCCCAGTGGTGTAATGGCTAATGATCGAGAGGTTGTAGGTTCGAAACCTCATTATACCCCCACTGTGCTAAGACCCCTGGGCAAGGTCTTAACCACAAGTGTGCCTCTGTCCACCCAGCAGTATAAATGGGTAACAGTAAAAATATTGGGAAGGTAACCTGCGATGGACTAGCCCTAGTTGCATCACAGGGATAAGCTCCGGCCTGATGAGCCAGTAGGCTCGGGTGTAAAAATCCCAAAAGACTTTACCTTTATATTACAGCCTATTACATCATACCAGAGATTTAAAGTTCAGATCAGACATCAAAATGACAGGAAAATGTGCTATTCATTACTTTGAGCATGCATCTGTCAGTTTCTGAATTTTGATTTTTGTTTATTTTTTTCATTATTATTTTTTTTCCTTGGATTTTTATACATGACCAAAAAACCCTGCACTTACTGCAGCTTCCTGTTCTTGTGTGACGTGTGACCCAATGTTGTCTCTTGCTGTTGGAGCTCATCAGCCTTAAGATTTGATATGTTGATTGTTCTTAGACGGTTTTAAAGGGTGATTTTACGAGGTACTGCATGCCTTTCGATCAGGCCAACTCGAATCAATGAGATGTTTGCTAACACCCCACCCCAACACACCCCCACACACACTTTATCTACACCTGCCTCTCTCATCCATGTGAGTTTATTAATCCAATCATATTTTGCTTCAGATCCTTTAAATCTCCATGCAGCTGATCACAAAAACGCAGCTTTACCACCTCTTTAAATATCCAGTGGAACATCCATTACACCTGGATTATATCTTTACTCATTCATTTTTTTTAATCAAATCTAATTTAACAGGCATGTCCAAGAGACACAAAGGTTCCCAAGAGATTTTTTTTTTCTTTCTCAGACTTCTTTGATGAGAACGCGGTTAATCATGTTGTATGTTACACGTTCCAGAGATCAGACGAGCAGCACTAATTGCATTACCCTGTCAACCTCCATCAGCTCCTCGCCGTTCAAAGACCTTTCAGGTGCTGCATGATGAAAGCAACACGCTTGTTAATCATCAGCAGGAACTCACCTGCCTCTGTACTTTCACACACTTCAAACATGAACCCACGCCTGGTTCTAACAGGCCGAGCACATCATCATGGGGAATTAAATTTAAGTAACTGATTGAAACCATGAAATCCAAGAACATCTTAATGGAGCAGGAAAAAAATTCCTCCTGCTCTTAGAGATCGTTCTTATTTCCTAGACTCTTTCTAATACTTAGATTTCGAATGTTTGCATGAATATTCACCCCCATTTCAACTTTTTTCCATATTGTCTGGCAATATAGTCTGGAACTGAAGAGGGATTAAATAGCATGAATTTATACAAAAGTCCAGAAGATTGTAATGGAGGAAAAGGTAAAAGTTTTTGCAAATCAAGAATGAAAAACAAGCATCATGAACACCAAGGATATATCGGCACAAACCCAGGACAATCTTCTGGAAAGTGTTTATTTAAAAACTTTATTGTTCTGTAATAATCCACTCCTTTTAACTGGAGAAAAATTACACACATATTGGTATCAGTTCAAGTTTAACTCGATTCACGTGGGGACATGGAAGGTTTTAATAGGCTGCGTGTTCCTGTGGATAATAAATCATATTTTATTCCTCTGTACTGCAAAGCAAATGTCCCGAGATGCTTTACAAACCCTGTTTTACAGCCTGTCGCTTAGGACAATAATCCACAATAATCCCATCACTGAATGATTTAATATTGCCTTCACCACACACGTGCGCGCACGTAAAACAGACTGCAGGCCATGTCTATTGCTTTCTCCTGTGTTTGTACAGTAATCAAATTTAATTGAATTCTCTAAGCAGAAATCCTGGTTTTATGGAATGGCATTTCCGTTTTATAATTATTTAGTTAAAAGTAGGAAATTGACACATAAAACGGTGACACTACAATCTAAAGATGTTAATAATATCAACAATAACTACCTACCCTTCCATATATGCTCCTACCTTATGTTATCATGTCAGGAATCAGGATGGGGTGTTGTACAGGGTTAAAGGTAAAGGATATCCAACTGATGTGTGCATTGGCTGCGCTGAATTAAAATTTCATTCTGAGATGTGAGTTGTTTTTAAATCGTATTTTTCAGTTGTTAAGCATGGTGGTGCAGCATCCACTGATGCCTCCCTACATGCCCAAGACACTGGGGTTGATCCTGTGATGAGTTTTGCATTTTCTCTGCATATCAGTAGATTTTCTCTGGGCTTCATCGTTTCCTTCATCTAGCCAAAAACATGCCTGTACAACTCTAAATTGCTGATTAATTCATTTAATTTGCTGAACTGCTTTTGGCTGGAGTCTAACACAGCCGACTTAAACCCACGACCTTCTTGCTATGAGGCAGATGCCACTAGCCACCATCCCACCCAGAATTGGGATCTCATCCAGGGTATTCCTGCTCCACACTCAGTGTTCCTAAGAGTTATATTTACATTTATAGCATTTGGGAGACACACTTATCCAAATTTTTATGCATCTGAGCAATTGAGCCCTTGCTCAAGGGCCCAGCAATGTCAGCTTGGTGATACTGGGTATATTGGTATATTGGCTTGAACCACCAACCTTCAGATTAGTAGCAGAGTCTTAACCACTGAGCCACCACTGCCCTAGATGAGTCTATCTCCATATCCAGACCCACCATCCTGACCAGGTCAATACTTTTCCTAAAAAGAAATTACTTTATTGATTAGAGAAACATAGCAATATCTTCTCACATATTACAGTCATTAATTTAGTTAAATGCTTGTGAAAACTGAAAAAAAAGTTGACTTGATGTATATTTTTGGCTCTTGGGAGGAAAAATGTATTTGTTATACACCTACGACTGTGTGGCCACTTCCAGCTCCACCAACATCATCAAGTTTGCGGACGACACTGTGGCGGTGGGCCTGATCTCTAACAACGTCTAGACGGCCTACCTAGAGGAGGTTAGAAACCTGGAATTATGGTGCCAGGACAACAACCGATAGTGGACTGATAGTCGACTTCAGCACTAAGCAGGAGAGGAATTACCAGCCCCTGATCACCAACAGGACCCCAGTGGAGAGAGTGGACAGTTTCCGGTACCTAGGTGTTTACATCACACAGGACCTGGCATGGTCCTGTCATGTTAACACCCTGGTGAAGAAGGCCCGACAGCGTCTCTTTCATCTCAGACGCCTGAAGGACTTTAAA
>JBCNYH010000008.1:21250681-21262539 GCA_039654325.1 Tandanus tandanus | reverse complement strand
GATTTAGATGAAGAAATTAATGAGATTAGTTCTGTCTCCTGAATGGGGCTAAAACTCTCTAGTTGCTGATCTAATGGCGGCGTATTATTGTTTACTGTTTTAGTTAATGACATATCGAGGTTAAGTTTAGGGAATCAATTTTTTTCTGATATTTTCAATTTTAACATTAAAAAAGTTCATGAAGTCATCACTGCTATAGGTTGACGGTCTGCTTTAAAGCGGAGCTTGTACCAGTCTGTCGTGGTGAAGAGGGAGCTGAGGCGAAAGGCAAAGCTCTCAATTTATCAGTCGATTTACGTTCCTACCCTCACCTATGGTCATGAGCTTCGGGTAGTGACCGAAAGAACAAGATCGCAGATACAAGTGGCTGAAATCAGCTTCCTTTGCAGGGTGACGGGGCTATCACTCAGAGCATCAAAGCTCGGTCATCCGGGCGGAGCTCGGAGTAGAGCCGGTGCTCCTCCGTGTTGAGAGGAGCTAGTTGAAGTGGCTCGGGTTAGATTAGAATGCCTCCTGAATGCCTCCCTGGTGTGGTGTTTCAGGCATGTCCAAACGGGAAGAGACCCCGCGGTCGACCCAGAACACGCTGGAGGGACTATGTCTCTCGGCTGGTTTGGGACCGCCTCGGTGTCCCCCGGAAGAGCTGGAGGAAGTGGCTGGGGAGACTGCTTAGGCTGTTGCCCCCATGACCCGACCCCCGATCAAGCGGAAGAAGATGACTGGAGATGACTGACTGACTGTATATAGACAGATATAGACACACAGGAAAGGCTATTTCGAGAATGGTCACCTGTACAAGCATGGCTAGTTACAATGCATTTACCTGCACAGGTGCAGTCTTCCTGATTGCTGATTGCACCTGAGCCTTTGTTTTCCAAAAAGCAGAAAAGAAGAGCTATAAAAAAAACAATGGAGGCACAGTGGCTCGCATGTCCTCCTCACAGCAAGAAAGCCTGGGTCCGATTCCCTGGCTCGGGGCATTTCTGTGTGGAATTTGCATGCTCTCCCTGGGTTTCCTCCAAGTAGTCCTGTTTCCTCCCACAGTCCAAAAACATAAACAGTAGGCTAATTGGCTGTTCCAAATTGCCCCTAGGTATTAATGTGAGTGTGAATGGTCTGGAGAGCTGTTCAGGGTGTACCTCACCTTCACCCAGAGTCTGCTGTGATAGGCTCCAAGAACACATTCAGGAGTGATATCTGGTATGCGGTATAGTCTATATAATCTTGCTAATATTTTTTCTTCTAATTACCCCTATTACTTGCATTCTTTGGAGTTCCTGCACTGTCATGCAAAGGAGAAAAAAAAGGACATTCCTTACATTCTGTGCAGTAAAGATGAAATTCCTCTCATTATGAAGCATTTGTCCATGTAACATCAAGCACCAGAAATAATTCAAAAGGATCTTATAAATGTTATATCTTATAAAAACACTGGTGGACATGATTCTGTTTTGTCATTCTGAAGATGGATGATATGATCTTGATGAGCGACGACTGGTGCCGGTCTTTGAGACAAGCAGTCGGAAGTATTTGAGAGCTGAAATGCCTTTTCAATGCAGAATGAACTGCTGTGTTAGAGCCGTGCATCGAGAGAGAGAACTGTGTTAAAGGTTTTGAAAATGTGTCTTCAGTATTGAGAAGAATGAGCTCGCAATCGGAAATAAAACAACTGTAACGATGTATTTAAAGTGGTGTACTCCATTATGTAGGATTTAGGGGATATATGAGCAGAAATTAAAGGAATAAAGCATCATTCATCAGGATGTTTTTATTAGCGCTAACTAGATGTTTAATTGAGCAGACGGATAATTAGATGAGGCGTCTTTGGTTTTATTATTATTATTATTATTACTATTATTATTATCATTATAGTTTTTTGCAAAAAGCACTGTTTCCTGAATCATTTGAATACTGAAAGAGTGAGAAAGCCGAGCATACGATACAGAGAAAATGTAGGCTATATTTGTCACATCCACTACCTGCACACTTAAACCTCTTATGCTACAGTCCATTAATTCAGTGGCTTATAGACAACAATGCTAATAAATCCATGAAATCTTAACGCAGCATTCTAAAACACAGTAAACGTTTGGATAAACCCCAACGGAGTAAGTATGCAACGTTTGATTGGCAAAGTTTTTCTCCAAATATTGCCTGGAAATGCAGAAACACATTGGGGCAATTTGCAACAGTTAGCCAATTAGCCTGTTGAAATGGCTTTGGACTGTAGAAGGAGAACGGGCTACCCAGACAAAATCCACACAAGTTCAAGGAGAAAAGACAAACTCCACACAGGAACACCCTCCCTGAGCCAGGGACTCGAACCCAGGAAGTTCTGTTCTAAATTCTAAATGTACTGTTTATAAGATACACACACACACACACACACGCACACACACACACACACACACACACACACACACACACACACACACACACACACACACAATAACCAAGACATCGCCATTAATATCTTTAACTTTTGTAGAAAAAAAAAAAAAAGTTTACAGCCTAAAAAAGGTGTTTCTAAACTCTTTCAGATAAGCCAGACAGAGCCATCCTGAGTGTGTGTGAGAGTGATAGCAGTATTGAGAAGCATAACCACACCGTTCATGTCTCCACTGGAGCAAAACGGATCAGAGCCTCATGTACAACTGCAATGTCTGCATCACAGATATACAGCTACTAGATACACCGAGTTATTTATTTATTTATTTATTTAAAATCTAATGGAAATGTTGATGCAGAGCGTTGTAATAAGATTCTACCCTTTTTATATCAACCGCAGACCAGAAGTCAGGTACCGGAGTTATGCGTTTTCATCTTATGTATGTTTTTAAACACGAAACAAAAAGGTCGCAGTAATAACCAGCACCGTGTACCGTGGCAGCGTGATGGATGAACACAACATAAAGAAATATTTGAAAGTCAAGCAGAACTGATGGAGCCAATTAAAAATATATTATGAATAAAGTTATTAATGTTAAAAAAAATTCATACCCAGCTGATTTGTGGTTTCGCTTCTCAGCCAGATTCGTGAAATCCTTTGCGGCTTATTAAACTATTTTATTTTTTTTGTGCCTTATCTCATCTACAAAACTCAGGTCTGATTGGACCAGGAGGAAATCATCTCTTCTGGTTTTATTAGGGGGATAAAGATGGCTTCAGGAGTGTCAAAGTTTTCACGGATACGTATAATTCCTCCAGGGCAGGAGATGATGATGATTATCAGAAAATGTTTTAATAGAGTTCCTCTAAAGACATAACCACACAGATACAAGAACAACAACGGCAAAACACACAAAAAAAAACATCCCTAGTAATTAGGATGTTCACTGGAGCTTCACTCGTATCTGTCAGATCAAGCAATTAAAATAAATGATAATTGATCACAGAGGGAGAGAATGCCATGATATGTTTTGTCAGCCTGGAGGACAGATTTTAGAAACGGAAGTGCAGAATTATTTCAAACACTCAGAGGGGCGATTGTTCTTTGGGAATTTCCAATCAATCTCGCCATAGCTGGCCGAACAGATGAATTGGACGTTGTTTTGGTATGCAAGCTGCCCTGTGATCATTAGCGGCATCGTTCCCTTGAGCTAGTACAGCCGCGGAAGCCAATCAGTAACTGTAAAGTTCGTTTATGTGCTATAATGGACACACTTCATAACTGTCAAGCTCTGGGACTCGCGTGCAGTCTTGCAGGCTGATAAAGAACTTGGAGAATCTGAGAATAAAGCAGCTACTGTATGTCTGAGTTAAAAAAAAAACCTGCTAAACAGCACAAGTCTTGTCAGCGTAGCATGCTAGCTTTGGCCAAAGGAAATGCAGTTCATTATAATTAGCAGGACGTCAAGAGCTCGGCTCCCTAGGCGCCGTACGAGCAAGTACCTGTGTTAGATGTGTCATCTTTATTAGCCCGGGCGTGCTAAGCCTGGCTCCCTGTGTGCTAATCCCCAGCTAAAGAAACAGCTTTCAAGGAATTAACATCAAAAGTAGAGCCTAGCATACTGGCAGGGGAGCTTTCACCACCCTTAGCCTGAGCTTGCTCGCCTTCCTCACAAGCTTTTCTGGGGCTCAGGGAGGAACTCCAGGTTCACCTTGTCCTCTGTTCTTCCCTAAGTCTTTGACCTTGTTCTCCAGTACCTTTATTAATCCTTTTCTGATTTTGCTTTGGGTTTTTGGGAAGAAAGAGATCCAGCTATTTCCATGTGCCATGTTGGACTTAATCCTGCCTGTGATCACACGGGTCGGTGGTTCAAATGTCCAGCTTGTGTCAGGACAATGAAGAAAGCTTTTCAAAGGTGCATTTCAAGTGCTGACATGGCTTATTCCCTGGCACTGTTTTGCATTGCTGTGTTGTTGTGAGTCTCCCCGGTGAAGAGCCAGGCTGATTGAAAGAGCTGTCACCATCACTGCAGCGAGCTTGCATTAGTTATTGCTCCGCTTGATATCCTTGCAGTCGCAGAATGGCCTATTAAAGCATAAAACTTGGCATGCTGATGCTTGGAAAGGTTCAGGCCAGTCTATGCTAATTAAATTCAGAGACTCTTCTTTTTTTCCATAAAGTAAGGGAGCTGTTTTGCATCTTTTTTCACTCAGGTATTGCTTTAACGCTAACTCACTTTTGCAGTTTTGTAGAATTTCCTCATGGACGCAATAAAAAACACCCAGTACAATGAGATAAACCTGGTCATTTCTCCCTTTTAATCAAATGCAAATGGCTAGCTGTTGGAGTTATTCAATCACAATTTTTTTTTTTTGCAAAGTCAGCAGTGCAGATATGCCTAAGGTTACCTCTGTTTGGGATATTAGTTTAGCTGAACATCAATACTGTCCTCTAAGCACTGTCTGAATGCTTAACTAGTATAAAGCTAGAAGCTAATACGTTGAATGGCTGTCAAATTGTCCATATTTGTCCGGGTAATCCGTTTTATTCTCCAAAATTCTCTCCGTGCACAGGGACAGACTGTCGACTTACAGTGGAGATTCAATATTTGAACTGTGGAAAGCTTTAACTTGTCCGAAACCTAATTGCTCATTTTTGGATTGCAGAAATCTGACATGTGGGATGTCACTGCAGAATAAATGACGGATGGCTGATTATCAGTGCGGCATATTGAGCAAGAGAGCTGGCCAGTTCTTGTTATGCTAATATGCTAATGCTGTTAGGATCTAGAGTTCCAACAGAAAAACAGGCCTGTGCTGATTTGTCTAGAAATATATGAAGTGTTTCAGTTCAGATGTTACACTGTGCGATAGTGACTAGAGAGCCAATGTCTGTAAAAGGATTTGAACCCTCAGCCACTCTGGTGTGAGGTCCTCTAGGTTCTCAGGGTCACTCTGAAAGTGGGCCCTAAGGATTTCTACATCGACCACACATCACGGGAAACACTGGCCCAGAACTAATCAGCTTGGCATGGAACAATAGCCTAGGGAGTTGCCAGCTTCAAGGCTCGACATATCAAGGCAGACTAATCATTGTAGAAGGCCCGTAAGAACTGTGTGTACAGCAGCGGCTCCACCACCTAAGTGGCCCGAGATCCGTCATCCTGTCCACATTGCCTCAGTACCTTCTACGCACAGACCGACCACATCACTCTGTTGCACGCTTGGCTTGGAATGTGATTTATCTCTAATTCTATTTAGATTCAGCCTTGTACACAATAAGTATCCATCCATCCACCCATCCATCCACCATCCATCTATCCATCTACCCCTCCATCAACCTATCCATCCACTCGTCTGTCCATCCATCCATTCATCCACCCATCAATCCACCCGTCCGTCCATCCATCTACCCATCCATCAACCTATCCATCCATCCATCCATCCATCCATCCATCCATCCATCCATCTATTCATCCACCCATTCATCAATCCATCTGTCCATCCATTCATTGATCCATCCTTCCATTCATCCATTTCTCCATCAGGGTCATGGGGGAAGTCGAATCCAATCCCAGGTGACTTTGGGTGAGAGGGAGGGTACACCATGAACAGGTTGCCAGTCTATCACAGGGCTAACAGAACAAGTCAACCACCACAAAGCTCAAACCGAGCTTAGTGAGACAACGGCTCTTCTTTTTTCGGCAGCTGAGGAGGTTTGGCATGGACTCCAGAATACTCACTTTTACCAACTTTTATTCTGTCTGGCTGCACCACAACCTGGTATGTTAGTTGTAATGCTCTGGACTGCAAAGCTCTACAGAGGGTGGTCAGATCAGCACAACGCATCGCCAGGACCGAACTGCCAATCATCCAGGACCTCTACACACAGCACTGTAGGAGGAAGGTCCAGCAGATCCTCTCTGATCCCAGCCACCCCAGCAGCACACTCTTCATGTTCCTGCCATTGGGCAGAAGGTACAGGAGCATACGGACTCACACCAGCAGATTCAGGGACTTTATGTGCAATTTTGGGGGGCTCTGAGTCCAAGAATTTCACTGTCGGTACTGATGTTCCATTGTTACCTGTATATGAGAAATAAACCTGAAACTGGAAACTTAAAAACCAGAAACTCCTTGCTGTGATGTGTTAGCGGTAAACACTGAGCCGTTCTCAGAATAAGTACGTAAACAAAAAGTAGAACTGATGGCTTGGTGGTCTTTTATAGCTAGAAAATGGTGATTATTCATAGCTCATTAATTTTCCTAAGATAGGTAATGAAAAGGTTGTATAACATTGACGAAAGGACAGCTCTTACTGGTGCGTTTATAACTGACCAAAGGAATACGCCAGATCTTTGTTATGCAAGTATGCTAATTTTGGCAGAATCTGGCGTTCCACCAGAAACGCAGATTAAAGAAAATGCTAAAATGAAGGCTTACTGCTGATTGACAGGATCTACAGATCGCTGAAGGCATAAACATCATGGAATAAATGGTTGATGTTCTTCACTTCAAAAACATTGAGAGTAATACGGCATAAATTACATGAACAACAAGCTGCATCTACTCCAAAGCATTTCAAATAACTTTACATCTCCAAAAATAGATTCAATTAGTGGGTAATTTAGTGCATTAACGTGGATTCATCTATAAATAGATGAAGGGAGGGAGTCGAGATAGGCGGATAGATAAATAGAGGTTGCTGCAGTAGTGACCAGTATGTTGTGAGTTCAAATCCTAAAGCAGTACTTACACAGGAAGAGACAATGAGGTGTGATCACTCTCTGAACACTGCCTTCCTGTGTGAAGTATGATATTTGAGAATGTAACAGCAGCAGCTCATGTTCTACAAACACTGCTGCAGTGACTGAAGTGACGGCAACAAAGCCGCAAGTCTGAAAGAAATGGGTGAGTGTCAGTTACTTTGTAGACGTTGTTTTAAATCTAATATAGTCTGCATCTTGGGTTCAGTTCCATCCATCCATCCATCCATCCATTATCTGTACCACTTATTCATCAGGGTGCCTATAGAAGCTGGAGCCAATCCAAGGTGAGAGGTGGGGCTACACCCTGAACAGGTCATGCCACCTGTCTATTACAGAACAAAACTAGAAGCAGGGAGTCTGCAGGTGGGATGTCCCAGGGTGGTAGCACCCCTCTTTGTGACATCATCAGTGTAGTTGATGATGCCACAGTGTGTCACACTGGCTGGACATAGTAAGAAAAAGACAGAGGGACATGAAGTGTGGAGCACTGCTAAGTAGTCGGCCCATTACATGCACAACAGCCCACAAAAAACATTCACACATACGAATCTGGGGCAAATTATAGTGGCCAGTTTATCGAACGGGCTGCATTGTGGCGTAGTGATTACCATGTCTGCCGCACAGCAAGAAGGAAACCCACACAAGCACAAGAAACACCAATAAGCTGCACAGGAGAAAAGGAAGTTCCATCAGAATGAAGAGATGGCGGATTTTAAGGACGTGAAAGCACCGCGTCCAATCCCGATGATGGGCTTCTGCCACACCTACTCTAACACAGGCCCTACTTGGCCACTATTGGAGCCTTAGCAAGAAGTTTATCCTGTGCCTTCTCATCTATGCTCTTGGGTTTAGGATTTACTTGGAATGCAGATTTTTAAAAAACCCTGATCTTTATTTGTCCCTCAATATCCATAAATTACTAACCGTTAAGTAAAATATTCACTAAACTTAGACATTTTTGAATAAACTGCGGATGTCTTTCCATATTAGCACAACACGCCGACCAAAGCATGGCACCGTGTCTCGTTATGCTAGTATGCAAATTTGGTGAGAAACTGGAATTCCACCAGGAACACAGATTAAAGAGATACGAAAATGAACGCTTACTGCTGATTGACGATACATACAGATTGCTGAGGGCACAAACAGTTATTCCAACAACCATCTTCACTTGAAAACTTGACAGCTATACAAAATACCTCACATTACCCGAAACACATGCTGAATAAACGCACAGTGAAAGCAGGCTGCTGAATTTGGGGTAAATGATTAATGCAGTGATGGTTCGGGTAGAAACAGATGAAGTGTTAGAGTTCGGTGGAGAGTGTGAAGTCAACTCAAATATTAAAAGTGGCAGAGAGCTGCTTTTGGTGAAGTAGTTTTTGGAGCGTAGCCCTCAGCTGGGTTTGGATTACAATGAAGATGGAATATAATATATATGTTGCAAAGAATCATATTTCATTTATATCTTTATTTATTATTTTTCAGTATATACTCAATACTGTTTTATTTCTGGCCGCCTCACAGCAAGAAGGTCCTGGGCTTAATTCCTGAGCTTGGGCATTTCTGTGTTGAGTTAACATCCTTCTGTTCTCCTTGAGCTTGCGTGGGTTTCTTCCAGGTACTCCGGTTTCCTCCCACAGTCCAAAGACATGCACATTAGGCTAATTGGCTGTTCCAAATTGCCCCTTAGTGTGAATGTGAGTGTGAATGGTTGTGTGTGTTGCCTTGCGATGGATGGGTGAGCTGTTCAGGGTGAACCCCAGCCTTGCCCAGTGTTGGCTGAGACAGGCATCGGCCTCCCCGCCACCCTGGTAGGGTCACACTATGGTGCTTTGCAAATCCTAACAAGTGAATTATAAAAATAATTAATAATAGTAGTAGAATTTTTTTTTTATGAATTTGGATTTTATTTTGAGATAAATATGGCTTGTCATAGTGGGCAGAGTGATGTCGTGGATAGCACGTCTGCCTCATACTAAGAAGGTCCTGGGTTTGAGTCCCAGGCTCGGCAAGGGCGTTTCTGTGAGGAGTTTGCATGTTCTCCCCATGCTTGCTTGGGTTTCCTCCAGGTACTCTGGTTACCTCCAACAGTCCAAAGACATGCACAGTAGGCTCATTGGCTGTTCCACGTCGCCCCCTAGGTGGTAGTGTGAGTGTGAGTGTGAATGGTTGTGTGTGTGGTTCCTTACGAAGGACTGGGGAGCTGTTCAGTTAGTACCCCGCTCTCTGTCCAGAGTCGGCTGAAATAGGCTCCAGCCTCCCTAGTAGTCGGCAAATGAATGCATGAAATTATATATAAATATAAATATTATAAATATGGCTGCTGTTTACAGTGTGAATGAGTTGTTGCTATAGAAATGATAACGTATTAAGATGAGTGTATTAATATAAACCTGTGAATTTTGCAGTAAGACTAACAGCATGTGTTCAATCCGAAGAAGTCGTAATGGCAAACTGGAGGGGTTTTTTATACACCTCAACAGCAGGTTGGAGTAAAACATTGCGCTCTGTTTGAGACGCCCCCGTTGTGTTTCAGGGCAACGCAGTATTGACCTCTTAGAGTCGGTAAGGAAGGAGATGTTTGGTGAAAGTAAACGTTTCTTTGCACTGATGTTCTCCCACTCACGTGTCTTCAGGCTCACAGTTTGCAACTTTCAGAGTCCAGCATTCAGTTATGAGACGAACACTGAGAACTGAATAGAATGGAATATTTTCTACTATAAATACGTAAATACGTAAACAGAAGTGGTCATGAGTCATTCTAGACATATTCCACGAAAAGCATATTCCCAAAGACAACTTTATTAGCTTTCTGGGAAGAACCAGCCTCCAGTTCTTGGTGTCACCTGATGCCAGTGACCAGGGAGGAGGGCATTATTAACAGTCTGCCACTACTGGAAGTGCAGCTAGTGGGTTAGCATGATTACACTAGTCATTTGGCGCTTCTGTTCATTTTAGACTTCTCCTGTAAAAAACAACTACATTTGGAGTGAATTTGGTCCAGTGTAAGACTGAGAAGCTATCGTAACTGGTATGTGGGAACTGGAAGTGTGGCGACTCTCCATGTTTGTTCAATGCTAAACAGTGTTCAGTGGTAATTTTTTTAAATAATAATAATAATAATAATAAATGCTATATTTCTCACAATCCAGTGAGAGTGGATAGAATAAAACAGTTATTAGACTCACTCTCATGGGATATGACTAATAGCCAGCTCGGCAATCCCCTCACTCATTACGGGTCCACATCCAATGAGAAGTGATGGAAAAACTGTTAATTATAATCTCAATAATTATCCAGTGGCCTCAGGGTATTTTTTTGTGACCTTAATGTTCATGGTCTTATGGTTCATGGTCTTATTATATGATCTTGTAGACTCAATATTTTATCCTGTAAGTCTAGTATATTATTTTGTGCTCTTGATATATGAACTCATTGTCTTAATATGTTATCTTGTAACCTCAATATATGATTACCTCACATTTACAAAGCATTATCTCAGAGTTCCAATATATTATCTCAGTATATTAATTATCAATTATTATTAATTCAAGAGATTTTCTTGGTTCTGATTGGTGTAAAGCCATCAAATAATTCTTGGCATCACATCATTGCCATCGCATAACTGAATTATAGCCTCATTGCCATGGAATAACTGGATTATTATGTCATTGACATGGAATAACTAAATTATTGCATCATTGGCATGGAATAACTGGATTATTGCATCATTGGCATGGAATAACTGAATTATTTTTGCATGACTGGCACACCCGATGTAGTAACATGACTGTCTACTTTGAAAATATTTTTAATAAATAATAGAACAATAATAGAATTTGGCTTTTGAATAATAGAGAATTATTCAGTTATTCAATTCATTCATTCATTTTCTGAATGGTTTTCTGAATGTTCAGTTCAATTCAGTTTTATTTGTCTATCACTTTTTACAATTAACATTGTCACAAAGCAGTTTTACATAGTAAAAATAATTTAAAAAAGAATTTAAACATTTCTTCTACAAACTCTACACATCCCTAATGAGCAAACCCGCGGCGACGGTGGCAAGGAAAAACTCCCTCAGCTGACATGAGGAAGAAACCTTCAGAGGAACCAGCCTCAAAAGGGAAACCCATCCTTATTTGGGTGAAACCATATAAAAATACAATCCATATAAGAGAAACTTCATTACGGTCCAACATGAAGTCTGGTTGGTTATACGACAACTGAATAAATCATTTTAGCAAGAGTAAAAGTAAAAGTCATCTTCACTGTCTGCGAGTGTACATCTAGGTCCATATGGATCTTCATCGGAAGGAGTGAGGGGCTTCCAAGATAAGAACTCCAGCCAGCATTAGCGCACCAGGAAGGACCACAGGACTCAGAAAACAGAAGAATCAGGAGGATCACCAGCATCCTGGAAGCAGCATGTGTACCTCAGCAAAAACACAGAGAGAGAGACAGGTTGTTAGGTATGCTCATAACAGTGTAATGGTAAAAGAAGAGTTTATTAGTACTGAGTGCAAGCAGGGACTCTGGCATGACTGACACTGGAAGAAGAGAGAACCAGAAGGAAGATTTCAACACCTCGACCGAATAATTATCTATATTACACTTCACCTCCCCCTCCTTGAATCGCCACCTTATCGTGGTGGAGGGGTTTGCGTGTCCTAATGATCCTGGGAGCTATGTTGTCCG
>JBCNYH010000008.1:21222806-21234538 GCA_039654325.1 Tandanus tandanus | reverse complement strand
CACCCACCTCCCCGCACACCCCCCACTCATCCCATCCCACGCACACACACTCACCCACACGCACAGCTCAAATTCACTACACTGTGGCATTTAAACAGACAGAGTAGCTATACAGTTGGATAGATGCAGGCATTAAGCGCAAATCTCCTCGGCTATTGATCTGATGTTGAAAAGTATATTATTATTCTGATATGACAGATGGATTTTCACTGGACAAATAAGACCATAACAAGTCGGAATTCTCCACAAGGGTGAAAATCTAATCCATCAACAGCTCGACAATGAAACTAGAAGAATTAAGAAAAGCTTTTCATATCACAAAGAGTTACAGCTTTCCTTCTGACTGCAACAAAACTGATTCAGTCGCGGTTTCCCCAAGCTACAATCTACACCAGGGGAGCCCAACCCTGTTTCTGGAGATCTACCATCCTGAAGACATTTGATCCAACATTAACCAGATCTATTCATCTCCTTATGTCAAAGTCTAAAGTCGTGATTAGATGAGTAGATGGTCACGTAGGATTGATAATTGTTGCAGAGGAGTTCAAGGAGGTAGATCTCCAGGAACAGGTTTGGGAACCATTCATTTGGGTTGTAGAGAGCCTGGAGTCTATTTCAGCCAACTCTGGTTGAAAGAGGGCCAACACACACAATCAATCACAATTACACTCACACCTAGGGGCAATTTTGGCAGCTGTGGTTTAATGGTTAGAGAAGCAGCTTTGGGACTGAAAGGTCGCTGGATCAATTCCCAAAACCAGCAGTAAAAATGGGTGGCAGTGGGGGGAGTGAGCTGCACCTTCCCTTCCACCTTCATGGCTGAAGTGTCCTTGAGCAAGGCACATAACCCCCAACTGCTCTCCGGGCACCCCAATGTGTGCTCACTGTTTATGTGTGTGTGCTCACTTTGGATGGGTTAAATGTAGAGGCAATAATTTCCCTTGCAGGATTAATACAGTATTCATTCATTCATTCATTTTCTGAACCACTTAATCCTAATTAGGGTCGCGGGGAGGCTGGCGCCATCTCAGCCAACTCTGGGCGAGGGCAGAGTACACCCTGGACAGCTCGCCAGGCCATCGCAGAGCAGAAACACGTTGATAGCAATGCAGCCTACTCTTGACGAAAATCAGCAATGGTTCTTTTACATGCCTCTCACCACAGACAGTGAGAGACATGGCCATGGGGGACATGCAGTGACAACCCATTGATAGTGGGGCTTGAACCTCCGACTTAGGGATCAGTAACCCAGCACCCTACCACCAGGCCACCACCATTAGCCTAATGTGCACGTCTTTGGCCTGTGGGAGGAAACCGGAGTACCCAGAGGAAACCCACACAAGCACAGGAAGAGCAAACCCAGGAGCTTCTTGCTGTCAGGCAGACGTGCTAGCCACAATGCCACCGCGCCGCCCTCATTTCATTATAAGTTGTACTATTTTTGAAAGACCGAAGAAAGGGCTTAGCCCTGTTAGTGCGTTTTCTAGCAGCCTTCCCTGTCCATTGTGTTTCACCACAGAGAGCAGATATCTTCGAGCTGCTTTGTTTGAGGGGTGAGAGGAAATGGCTTCTAATTAACACGTGAGGATTATTAATGACAGCGTTATTAGTCTGCCTCTGTGTCATTAATTAGTCCCCGGATGGCCGATCCTTCTCACGCGCCGAGGTTTAACTCCAGCTCGGAATCCAATCACACACTTCATCCTTTGCCGAATCTCAGAACTAATGTTCTTGTCCTTTCACCCTTATCTGATGAGCTTGTCACCAGAGACGCTTTAAAACCTAAAAACAAAGAGAAGAAGACAGCATCGTTAGCAGAATAACTGCAGACTCCTGACACAACTGTCACTAATTGGCTGCAGTGTGATCTAGAAAGGAATCAACTCAAGCATCAATTTCTCACTTCTTTATACTGTCCAGTGTTTTTCTAACAGTGATTAGTGGCTTGAGCATGCACTGTTTCACAAATAAAGTTAGTTATTATACATAGTTTCAAATGTAAAGTTTTTTTTTGTAGATAAGGAATAAAATGCATGTTGGCATGCTGCGATGGGAAAAAAACTACTTGTTAAACAATAATAATCTAGTAGAACTTGTATAATTAATGCATTAAAAGTGTAATGCAGTGCCATGATTTGTATTAGTATCTGTATAGTACAGTATCTGTATTCGGATTTAACTCTTTAGCATAGCATATCTGCTACATGAAGTGAAAGTGTTAACAGCCTAGAATTTTTTTTTTCAAATATTGGCCCAAAATCAACATTTTTGCCTAGGGAAATAATTTTAACACAATTAGAAAGGGACTTGTTTAATAGAGGGTTAAACCAGCTGTGGGCGTGGCCAATTAAAGAAGTCATTTTTACATGAATAAATTATAACTGGCATGGTGGCACAGTGGTTAGCACATCTGCCTCACAGCAAGAAGGCCTGGGTGTGATTCCTGGGCTCAGGTGCTTTTGTGTGGAGTTTGCATGTTCTCCCTATGCTTGTGTGGGTTTTCTCTGATTTCCTCCAACAGTCCAAAAACATGCACAGCATGCTGATTGGCTGTTCCAAATTGGCCCTAGATGTGCCCCTCACCCAGAGTCGGCTGTGATAGGCTCCAGCCTCTCTGAGACCCTTATTAGGATTAAGTGGTTTGGCAAATGAATGAATGAATTAATTAATGAACCGTGAGTGTCTGTCTTCTTAAATTAAGAATTGTCCACTTAGGATAATGTTTTTTTTTTTTTTTTTAAATTCTGTGATAATGGACAAATCAGATTGTGCCGTTCCCATGTAGTATATTTGATGTTCATTCATTCATTTTCTGAACCACTTAATCCTAATTAGGGTCGCGGGGAGGTTGGCGCCCATCTCAGCTGACTCTGGGTGAGGGCAGAGTACACCCTGGACAGCTTGCCAGGCCATCGCAGTGGAGAAACACGCTGACGGCTATGCAGCCTACTCTTGACGGAAATCAGCAATGAGCAAAGCAGAGAATGAGAAATGAGAAAAATAGAAAATCAGCAATCTTTTACATGCCTCTCACCATAGACTGTGAGAGACAGGGCCAGCCTTTGATAACCCAGTTAGCTGCACTGGGGGAGAAAGCAGTGACAACCCGTTGATATTGGGGCTTGAACCCCTGACCTTGGGATTAGTAATCCAGCACCCCTCCTCAGCCTCAACTACATCACTCCAGTTCTTAATCCATTTCAACCGGACACCCTGTGGTACTTTCTGGAAAACTTTCTTTGGGGAATTTTTTTTCTACCCTTCCAACTAACAGAACTATAGATAAGAGTTAACTTCATATATAAAAATCTAAAAACTGCTACAGCTATTACTGTGGCACAGTGCTACTATGAGTCATTATAATCCCTGTAGAATTTTCCAAAAAGATTTCTTTATGGAGTAGCATTAAAGAAAGTTATTTAAAACTGACCAAAAAAAAAAGTACTGAATGTACGAGTACAGGTTTTTAAAAAAAAATAAATTAAATGATTAGTTTTTCTCCATGCCCTGTGCACAGTATGTGGTCTCTGTGGGTTACATGGAGCGGCGGCTCTATAAATAAAAGCAAATCTCATTTGTTAATTTATTTATGGGGAAGAAAAGCAAATAGTGTCACCTTTTATATCAGGTTAAACATTATCTTTGTTTCGCAAGATTCATGTTCATAGCCTTCAAACTTTACACGCCGATGGAGCCAAGTCCGTGATTGCCAATGCCAAGACCAGGGCTAGCCAAGACCAAGCCTTAAGATGGATGAGTCTAAACAAAAATGAGTCAAAAGTTAAAAAAGCTTTTCAAATACAAGCCTTTACTTTATCCGTTTAGCTTCATTGTTGTATTGCTCTCATTATCAGACTGTTTCCTAAAAGAAAATAACACCATCCAAATATTACAAACACTCAGGCAAGCTCCAAAGTATAGATAACAAGATCACCATCAGACCAAAACAAGTCCAAGGCAGTACGGAAACTGTCTCAGAACACAAAACAAAACAGGAGAGCGCAAACCTCTGCCAAGTCAGAAAATAATGGACATACACAGCACCCACTGCTGGTCCTGCTGTAGTACTACACCCCCCCAAAAAACAAATAAACAAACAAAAAACCCCGTCTTATCTCACACCATTTAAGAATCCTTTAAAAATGTGTTTCTTGGGATGTACCCCAAGACAATTCATTAAAATTTTTTTATAAAGTTTTGCATAAACTTGCTAACAAACAAACAAACAGACAAAAAAACAAAACTAAGAAAATAACCTTCCTAGCGGAGGTAATAAAATTACTATAGGATCACACTCTTGGTGTGTTTGTTCTATATAATGTATTCATATTCTTATTATATATGCTAGTATATCAAGCTAATGCTACCACATTAATATAAATCTGTCATGATCCGAGCTTTTAAAACATAAAACCTAAAAACAAAGCGAAGCCGAGCATCATTAATATTTTCAGGGTCTTGATCTAGACCTCCACATTGTAATCTGTCTCAATATGTTGACCACAATAACAAAACCATTCACCATAGTGCTGATGCTGACAGCAAGGTTCGGTACATGGTCCAATACTAATTTAATAGCTCCCACTGTTTTCCTTTGGGAGCAGGGATAAAAGCCCTGTCTGCACTATTGGCAACGCCGTGCAACCATTTCTGTGGGTGTTTTTTTTTTTTTACTCCTCCTTCTCCTCCTCCTCCTCCTCCTTCATCCTGCTGCTGCCTGCACATAAATCCCTCAGTAAATATGCAAAGCAATATCCTCTGATGTAGATTTAATTTATACTGGCCCTTTGACAACCAATATGTGTAGCTGTCATCTGATTAGTGTTTGAGCCCAGCGTCACTGCATATTTTTTCACTTTTGCGTGAAGAGCAGAGCACACAGTGCCCCACACGTCATCCACGTATCACGTCGGAATTATTTGGACACAGTGAGAATGATTTATCACCGCGCATTACCATAATAACACATAATAGTCTCGATAAAGCACCTAATATCCACGAGTCAGGGCTGGCCTTGCATTATGGGATTTCATTTGTTTGATCATACTGAGCGAGAACTACATTAGCATATCACACATCGGGAGCTGCGGAGTCATGAGTGCTTTTTAAAACAATTTGCTTCCTCCGAAAAGCTATCTTTCCATAAGCTCTAGTCTAAACTAAGCACGAAGATTAGAACATTATACCTGTGATTTCCTCGACGCGAGGGATGGAATCTCGGGATCAAAATGGATTGAGGGTAAACATGGAACACAGGATTTAAAGGTTTAGCAGCGATTAAGATGAAATTCGTAACATATTAAACATTTAGTTTCTGGTTCTCTTAGAAACTGTTATTCTTCGTTCCATTGCGTCTGTGTATGATTTTGCTCGCTGTCTGCCGCAAACTGGAATAACTGAATGATTTTTAGGTCAGATCGCTCAGTTAGCATTGTCGCTTTCTTTAGCTTAGTTTGATATGCTTGTGTTGAACTGGTTTCACGTCCAGGGTGTATTCCCCAACCACGTTGCCGCACAGCATGGATAAGGTAGCAAATAGGTCCTATATGCGAGATCCCAAGTGGCGCATCGATTTGGTTTGTGAATATCAACCTGTTCCTGGATATCACAGGTTCCAGATTGTTGTTTCAGCCATTCGCACCCAGAAGTCCATGTGAGCTAACTGGCTGGGCTCTCACGGGGGGAATGGGATGGCACCTCACCTCCCTGTCACTTACCAGGCAATCATAGGTGTCTTTGAGCTAATTTGTACTGAGATTGATAGCGCTTTCTCTCCTTGTGTTAGGCTGCCCTGGAATGCACACGAGGAGCAGTTCACAATGATGCAGGTGGCAGCATCATGTGCCACAGAGGAGGCACATTTGTTTATGCCCCTCCCTGGTTGAGTTTGATTGTATGGTTTAGGGAGCAATACTTGATGGGTGGCGATGAATTAATTCAGGAGAGAAAAACTTTTGATTATCCATGCGCTCAGCTTACGATATGTTCTACAGTATGTCGAAAAACTTTCTCTTTTCAAGGGTTTAAAAGATGGCTGGGGTTTGATCCATTCCCATTGACTCTGTGATGCTTTTGCCCCTGTCATCATGGCTCAAGGACATCACAGGGTCAACAGGCATGAGTCTGGCTGAAGCAGCTCATACTATGGCCAACAGGTAGAGTTGGTGACAGATTGTGATGACCACAGTATCGCAGGCGTGCAACATCTGATACAACGAGTGGGGCTTGACCTTTCAAGGTCACTCAAGGTTAAAGGTAATGGTCTCATATGAATGGTCCCACATAATGTTTTCTATTAGTGTTCCATAGTAACTGCATGTCTATCTGGACTTGTTTCATAGTGGTCTATCTCCAAAACCTTGTGACCTTGCTCTGACCTTCACTTTGACCCAGACTTTCAAAAATCGACTCATGTCTTGGACTCAGGTAGGACAGTGTCCCCACCAAGTTTGGTGAAAATCGTTGCATGGTTGAGGTCAGGATTTTGTTCACAGACAAACAAACAAACAAACGAACATCGGTGATTACAATAGCACCACCAATACTCTATTTTGTTCCAGATATGATAAATGTTAAATTATGAACACTGAAGGAATGACACACAGTAGTAAAACTCAGCACAACTCCATTAGGTGCAACAAATCCCAATGTGTTGAACATCTCGCCGCTCATCTCAGACATTTTAACCCCTCGCTGGCAAAGTGCCAAGCAGCTACATTTCCCCAACAGCATCGCTGCATATTTGTTGATTTATCATCGCAGCAGAAGCATAAGCGCATGATTTCTCAGGCTAGACTTGGCAAACGAGAAGCGAATATCATCTCACCTCTCACCTCCATCACCGGCACGAAGGTGACGTCTATCCAGTGAAGCTGAGACATCGGGGTAAGAAGGGTCGCAACCAATCAGAGAAATGAAAATCAGAAAATCTAGAAAACGTCCATTCGGGTGACTTTCCAGTTGCGATGCCATTTTCTTTCTTTATTCAAATGCTAAGATCTAGCACTAGCATGACCCTAGATGTTTAGATAATGCTGAAAGAAATGGAGGCGTGGTGGCCAGGATATCAGCACTGAATCAGGATGAAAGCAGAAGGAAACTGTGACACAGGGATTCTCTGGATTTCCCCGTGGCTTTGTGTACAGTCAAGCTGGTGGAAGTGTGTGTCAGCAGTACCAGAATGATCAATGGTCATTTGTGATGAATGGAGAGAGACCAGCGGGTGAAGAATGAATCTTTGTGATGTACAGCTGGCTGGAAAGTCGGATCTATCGGCCGGCTGGAAGTTTGGCGGACAATAAATCAGAACGATTGGCTGAGTGGAAAATCTGAGTAGGACGGAATTCCATACAGCTGTGATTTGTGATCCGGTAGTGCAGCAGTTATGGCAGATACAGAAGCTGTCCTGGAGTATAACCAATTTAGTCAAGTAGAGGATAATGGCACTTCAGATGAATTTTGTGTTCTATGTGTCATGTGGACGTGACACTTTGATGGCTTATCAGGCTCAAAGAGAGAGAGAGAGAGAGAGAGAGAGAGAGATAGAGAGAGAGAGAGGGAGGGGGAGAGAGAGAGAGAGAATAAAAGTAAATAAAAGCCAGAAAGTGAAGAGGCGTGGAGCCTCTGATGGAAAATAAATGGTAGAAATAATAATCGATGTTAATGCTGTGTATATACTGTCTATATGGATTAAAAAGTATCATGGTGAATGATTAATTGACTCTGGGCGAAGGTGGGGTGCACCCTGTACAGCTCACCAGTCCATCACTGGGCCAACACACAACCATTCACACATGGAGTGTTTTATTTCTCACATTTCCCACTGAATGACCTCAGTCACCTAAGCAACATCTCATAACTCAGTATCAACAATCTCCTGGGGTTTTTTAAAGGTTTAAGGTCACAACGGATCCAGATAACACAAGTACACAATGTGTGCGTGTGTATGTGTGTATGTGTCTGAGTGTGTGTTACAGTGTTTTATAGACCCCAGCATGGTAGATAGCAGCTAGCTTCCCTGCCTGAGTTCAGATCGATGCTGTAAGATCAGTGGAACGCGGCAGAAGGAAGGGACAGGAGGAAGCACGTAGCTGGCTCCCTCTGAGGGACAAGTGTCTCAGGCTCGACCTTGCTGGCACACACACCCACCCACACGTACCCACACACACAGACACACACGCACACTTGATCCGTAGCGAAGCGAATTGCATCCTATCTGATGGAACCGTTCCAAACAGCTTTGCTCTTTGCACCGACTAAAAAGGTTTGGAGATGGTACAGGTTCGCGCTGGGCCAAAGGCTGTTGGAAGGTCAGATATTTAGCAAACCCTGGAGGCCTGGAAAGGCCACAGCAACCGTGGCCAGGAATATTTATACTTCCTAAGAGCATTTTTTTGGATTACAGTCTATAAAAGATGCATTTAGTCATTCAGATTTTAGGGTAATAGCAGATTCATTGCACTCTTGTGTGTGCGACTATACGCGATTAACCTTGCATGAGCATGAGAGGTGATGTAAATTCTCTCTCTCTCTCTCTCTCTCTCTCTCTCTCTCTCTCTTGCTCTCTGAGTGGCTAAATGAAAAACATTTGTAATGTGGCCACACAACAGGAAAGGTGGCATTCAAACTCCTAATGCTTAACTCACAAGGCAATCACGATGCACACACCATCAAGGTTCCTCTCTAGTTTCTAGCAAGTCATTCTGTAAAGCTAAGGACTCGCACAGCAGAGAACCATCAGTGGGACTACTGTGACCATTCTGGTGGATTTAGGAGGTGGTCTGTCACAAAAATATGGATGGATGGAATATGCAGCTGCCTGAGAAATGCCTCATGGACACTTTTATGGTTGCAGGAGTTGAATTGCTCTGGCGCTGGACCCACAATTAATTTCAATATGATCAAACTTTCCATAAATGGAAGCCACACCCTCCTGGTTCTCAAGGTAGTGCTGCAGCTCTCTTGTATTCTGACGGAAGTGCTCAGAACCCTTACAGTTGACCCCTGGAAGGCAAAAAATTGTCTACCGCTGTTGACGGCTATGTGTGACATCTATGTGTAAGTTTTAGACATCTTTTTGTTTATTTACGGTATATTCCAGGTAATATCAGCATCCAGGGTTGCGAGAAGTTACACAAGATCTGAAATGCTTCCACAGATACATAGTGAGAGAAAGAGAGAGAGACAGACAGAGAGAGAGATACAAATTTGCTTGGGAAGCAAGGTCACCACGGTGTGTGAATTTCTAATCGACAAGATAATGGATATAATTTATTCATTCATTCATGTGCCAACCCACTTAACCCATCTAAGGTCACAGGAAGGCTAGAGCCTATCTTAGCCAAAGCAGGGCACACCTTGAACAGCTCCCCAGTCCATCACAGAGCCAACACACAAAACCATTCACACTCAGGGGCAATCTAGAACAGCCAATCAGCCTAATGTGCATGTCTTTGGACTGTAGGAGGAAACCGGAGTACCCGGAGGAAACCTACACAAGCACAGGGAAAACATGCAGACTCCAGACAGAAACGCCCTCGCCAAGCCCAGGACTCGAACTCAGGACCTCAGGAATACTGTGTTAACCACTACGCCACCGTACTGCCCATGATAATAATTCTTCGGAGTGAATTGGGGTGGTGAGAGAGAATTAAAGATGTATTATATGATTGGAATGAGGAAGAGTGCTAGCTTTTCCCCTGAGCTTCTCCTCATCATAAACATTGGTTTAGTGTCACTTGTCGGTACCGTGACCTTGAGACGGGTATTACACAGTCATGGTGGTGTTGGAGCGTAAAGTTTTTCAGATTGTGCCAGA
Organism: Tandanus tandanus; assembly: GCA_039654325.1. Taxonomy (NCBI): domain Eukaryota; kingdom Metazoa; phylum Chordata; class Actinopteri; order Siluriformes; family Plotosidae; genus Tandanus; species Tandanus tandanus. The sequence continues at coordinate 21,224,721 of JBCNYH010000008.1, read as the reverse complement.
TACAATATGTCTGTCCTAATTAAGATGGCCACCTGAGATCCAGCCGACAGATCCAGAGCAGCTGAAAGGCAATATAATGGCTTTTGACTTCTGCAGGTGAGCCTGACCTCGGCTGTCTCCCGTCCTCAATTTTGTTTTTTCCCCCTGTCTTGGATTTAGCCCGTGTTCATTGTTCCCCACGCTGATACACTCATCGACTGCCCTCAATCGAGTTGTCATGGGAACAGGTGGGATCACATGACCCAAAGTCGACACCAGAAAGTTGGTCTGGCGTGAAAGGTTGGGGAGGAAGGGAGGAGGTTTCAGACCAGTCCTTTGGAGGCACTCAGTCCTCTGACACGTTACCTTGGAAACAAGCTGGGGAAGATGGAGACAGAGAGAGAGAGAGAGAGAGAGGGAGAAAGAGAAAGAGAGAAATGGGGGGAAGCAGTGGCAGAAAATGATTGGAGACGCCATATGTGTCCTGGACTTTATTTATATCTTTTCCCTCTATGAAGACAGGTCTGCGATACTGTAATTTTTCATTTTTCGTTTCCTCGTGGGTTTTCCCCACTTTGAAAGATGGCTCTGATGTTTCGAAACCTGAACGTAATTAAAGCAAGCCGAATGGAGAGTGTACCGCTGCTAACAGGCCTGAGAGTGTCCGATGGAGGGTTTTTTTTTTTGAGAGAGAGAGAGAGAGAGAGAGAGAGGAGTCAAGCTCGGAGGGGTTACATCTCCCCGGAGAACAGCTGAAGTAATTATTTAACATCAAACAGCCGGGTTAGGAGGTTAATAAGAGGGGATGTAACGACGCTCCCCGGAGGCCCAGGAGGAACTAATATTTACTGTTGATATGGATGGAGCCACGAACAGCCCTGACAGCCTCTCAATATCACTGGCAGCTGCTGGGATGGATGAAGGAGGTGATGGAGCAGGCCTGGGGATCTTTAATATGCACATATGGCCACCAATCAAATCTCAGCTTGAATAAAATTTACTGCTTTCTAATACAGGTGTACCGCACTGATGCTAACCTCCCTGCACTACGTTACGATGTCACCGCTACACAAACAATCACAAAAAATACTTTCCTCCAGGTACCATTCACACTAATTCTTTTCACGTTATTTATTTCCTTTGATGTGGGACATTTTATCAGACATGATTCATTTTTAAAATGTGATTTATTTCTGCATGATTTATTTTTACACATGATTTCTTGCCTCACAATATTCATTTATTTTTATGATTTCCCCCTTTCCTATTTTACAAGATTTTTTAAAATGAAAATTTTTTCATGCATGCAAACATACAATTCATTTATTTTCATCATTCAGTTTTCACGTTATTTGTTTCCCAACTGATTCATTTTTCACATGATTCCCCACAAGAAATGAATCATTTTCTTATGGTTCCTCCCAAATGATTATTTTTTCAAATGATTCCTCCCCAGCTGATTCATCCTTCACATCCCCCCCATTATGAATTTTCACGTGTTTTATTTCCTCTCAATTGATTCATTTTCTTATGATTCCGCCCAAATGATTCTTTATTTCCAATCATTCTTCCCCAACTGATTAATTTTTCTTATGATTCCCCTGCAAATAATCAGTTTCATTGGTTTTCAGGTTTTCTTTTTTATGAGTAAGTTCTGTATTTCTTTTCCATGTCATTCATCTACATTCACATAAGGATAGTGTGTACGTCCTGTATATCAGGTAAGGACTGAGATCACTCACTCACTCATTTTCTGAACTGCTTACTCCTATTAGGGTCACAGAGAGGCTGAAGCCTATGTCAGCCAACACTTGACCAAGGCAGGGTACACCCTGAACAGCTCGTCAGACTATCACGGAGCCAAAACACACACACACACACACACACACACACACACACACACACACACACACACACACACACACACACACACACA
>JBCNYH010000008.1:21187109-21214505 GCA_039654325.1 Tandanus tandanus | reverse complement strand
TATATATATATATGGTAGTGAGGGGCCACTTGGGAAACCCTCAGCAATTCCTGTTCAAATATGCCTTGGGTGATTGGGTGCCATGTTGGGCATTGCATCATAGGTACGTTGGAGCTCATACTTTTATATCTGGGGTAGGGGCATTCAGGACTGGGAGAACTGGGCACGGGGAGAACAAGCATACTTCACAGAGAAACACCCTCACTGAGCACGGGAAGTGAACCCAGGACTTTCTTGTTGTGAGGCGGACGTGCTAACCGTTACGCCACCATGCCATCCCTCCCAAAGAGTGCAATTTGTACTAATTAAATAAATAATTTTTAAAATCTGTTTATAATTAGATTTAATGTTAGTGTTAGTTCTTGTTCACACTTTTATAAACACACGTGACTTTTTTCTCTCTTTAAATTAATAAGACATAAAAAGGCAACTTGTGATGTTACAAAAACTCTTCTGTCTGTTGCTATGGAAACAATAATGTATTAAAACTAGTGATTTAATATTCATTTATGATTTTTAGCTGCATGTCAGATTATCTCAGGGCTCTGAATCTTGTAGGACTGTCTTGGTTGACACGTCTCTGCAACATCGCGTAGTCATCGGGGGCCGTACCTCTGGATTGGCAAACCGGGATGGTAGTTCCCCTTTTTAAAAAGGGGAACCGGAAGGTGTGTGTTCGTGAAATCACACTCCTCAGCCTACCCGGGAAAGTCTATGCAGGAGTACTGGAGAGGAGGATCTAACTGATAGTTGAACCTCGGATTCAGGAGGAACAATGTGGTTTTTGTCCTGGCCGCAGCACTCTCGGCCAGCTTCACATGTGCTTTGTGGATATAGAGAAGGCTTTCACCCATGTCCCTTGGGCTATCTTGTGGGGTGTGCTCCAGGAGTCCGGTGTACTGGACCTGTTGCTACAAGCACCGGAGCCAGAGCTTGGTCCGCATTGGTAACAACAGTTCGAATTTGTTTCCAGTGAGGGTTGGAGTCCGCCAAGGCTGTCCTTTTTTCCCCGGTTCTATTCATAATTTTTATGTACAGATTTATAGGCGCAGTCGGGGCTTTGAGGTCCGGGAGGAGCTCAGAGAATAACCACTGCTCCTCCACATTGAGAGGAGGCAGTTGAGGTGGCTCGGGCATCTGATTAGAATGCCTCCTGAGTGCCTACCTGGTGTGGTGTTTCGTGCATGTCCAACCAGGAAGAGACCCAGAACAGAGGGACTATGGCGAGGGCGTTTCTGTGTGGAGTTTGCATGTACTCCGCATGCTTGCGTGGGTTTCCTCTGGGTACTCTGGTTCCCTTCGACAGTTCAAAGACATGCACATTAGGCTAACTGGGTATTCCAAATTGCCCCCGGGTGTGAGTGTGAGTGTGAATGGGTATGTGTGTTTTGCTGTGCGATGATCTGGCAAGGTGTTCAGGGTGCACCCTGCCTTCACCCAGTGTCGGCTGAGATAGGCTCCAGCCAGCCCGTGACCCTAATAGAATTAACATGAAGGATTGAATGAATGAAGTCCTTCCTACCATTTTTTTGCCATCTGTTTATCAGTTTGGTTGTAAGTCCCTTTAAACTCCACCCAAATTATTCACCATTAGCGCTCATTCACTTAAAACCAACCGTTAACGTCTTACGCTCGAGCGCCTACCAATCATCATTACGTCGCTCGGCTGGATGAGCACTCCATCGTGGTTCAGTGCTTCCCGCACAAAACAAAAAAAAATGGCTGGACCACAATTTGAGGGATGAGTTGATTCTTGGGTTGCCTGATGAATAATTATCGAGTCATTTTACACACCAAGCGACGCGTATGTGTTTATGCGTTATGAATAGGCCGCAGATCCCTGGGGGCTCCTCAAATGATTGTGCGGTTCTGGGCACGAGCGGGTGACATTTAAACAGCTGTTGTGACACTGTGAAATATTTGACGGTCCCGCTGACATTTCTCATGGTTGTCCGATTGCCTGTTTTTCGCTGTGATCCAGATGGGTCGAGGAAGCTGGATATCATATTCGGAGAAGGCAAAGTGCTAGGAAATGGGTGAGCGTGAATCAATAATAATAACACTTTCAGATGAAAGTGCACAAAGATACTACAGAATGGAGGGTTTTTTTGCTTCTTCATAATATCGTCAGAAACGATCGGGTTGCTTGTAAATGGGTGGATAAATATGTGGCATCTGAATTTATGCTATTTTTCTATTTTTCAGCCATCTTTGCAGAATTCCTGGCAACGAGCTCAGACTGAATCACCGCGCCCTGGCAGACAAGTGAAAAATGAAGATGCATCAGTTGACATTTTCACTGTTGCGCGCTACCAGCGGACGGCGCTGACAGACAACCCGCTAACGCTCTTCTATTGACCTCAAAAATCGTTGAAACCCCTTCAAAAGAGCACGATGACAGATTGCTGCACCGTGCAAACAGAAGGAGCGTGAGGCAACTTGACATATTTGTATACAGTTTCTCGCTTGTCACCGCTTTAAAACCTCACGATCATGTAATCTTAGAATACCTGCCTCTTGATCATTTGCTTTTTTTTCTCCTCTCTTTCTGTGGAGGTGTGAAACCATCTTTTGTGGCTGTAATGACGTCCTGTGATGACACGTAATATAGAACAGCATGCAGAAAAAGGACAAATCACACAGTGAGCGTGGCGTTGGGGAATTAGTTCCAGTTACCGGAGCCCAGAAACTTAAAAAAAGAGGCAGAAAGAAGAAAAAAAAGAGAGTGAAAGGAGTGAGAGATAGAAAGCGAGGCCCTGGCTACAGTGCTATTGTTTAGTTCCATATCCACACACAGCTCTCCACAATTTTCTGCAGACTTTGAAGCTCAGTCTATTTCTTCAACATATTGTCCCATTCATCTGCACTGACACGAAGACAATGGCCGAGGGAACGGTGGATTTTCTTCCAGCACTTTTGCGAAAACGGACAATTTCCCATCATCCGTGTTCATTTCGGGCTGTCGGAGAAGTGGGAGCAGAAGTAGCGCATGACATGAGTTCAGTTCAAAGCTCGAAGGAAATGTCAACAAAGTGACGTTTGAAAGAGAGAGAGAGAGAGAGAGAGAGACAGAGAGACAGAGAGACAGAGATAGAGAGAGACACACACAATGAGAGAGAGAGAGAGAGAGAGCGAGACAAAGAGAAAGAGAGAGAGAAAGAGACACACGCACACAATGAGAGAGGGGAGAAAGAGAGAGAGAGAGAGACAGAGAGACCGAGAGAGAGGGAGAAAGAGAGTGACAGAGAGAGACATAGAGAGAGAGAAACACACACAGAGTGAGTGAAAGAGAGAGACAAAGAGAGAGATGGAGTGAGAGAGACAGAGAGAGAGAGACACACACACAGAATGAGAGAGAGAGAGAGAGACAGAGACAAAGAGAGAGAGTGAGATAAAGAGAATGACAGAGAGAGAAACAGACAGAGGAAGAAAGATACACAGAGAGAGAGAGAGAGAGAGAGAGAGAGAGAGAGATGTAAAAAATGTGACATGTTCTTCTACAGAGGGGCAGGTCAGTGTTGTGTTTATCTCATCCACCTCATAGCAAGAAGGTCCTGGGTTTGAGTCCTGGGCTTGGCAAGAGTGTTTGCATGTTCTCCCTGTGCTTGTGTGGGTTTCCTTCGGGCAAATGCCCCTAGGTTTGAGTGTGAGTATGAATGGTTCTTTGTGTTGCCCTGTGATGGCCTGGCGAGCTGTTCAGGGTGTCAGTTGAGATAGGCTCCAGCCTCCCTGTGACCCTAGTAGGATTAAGCGGTTCAGCAAATGAATGAGAGTGATTGGATGTGGATAAAGTATGGAAGGTGGTCCAGAGAAATATTTGTGTGTGTGTGTGTGTGTGTGTGTGTTCAGATTGAATCATGATTAAAGTCATTAGAGACATTCAGACATTCTTACTTAAGCCTCCAGCCAATGCATCCTCCTCATGCTAACTTCACTGCAGCTAATAATGCCCTTCATAAAAATCAGACGTCTGTAAACAGCTATTCAGAGCTAATGGATCAAATCTAATGTCGCACAGCGGCGAACAGTGATTCAGAGTCAGTTTAAGGCAGTGTTAAGTGCACGGGCTCTCATTGTGCAGAAATATACACTGATTTATGCTTACACGACCAAACACAATATAAACTCCAACAACAGGGAGCCGCAGGGGAGGGGGGGGAGGTGGGGAGGTTTGGAGAGGCCGGGGGTCGCTCAACACGTCATCCATAACACAGCCACATCTGCTTTTATGCATACCTCGGAGATGTTTCAGCCTCACAGAGATAGCGGAGCTGCTGGTGCAATGTTTTCTCTAAATCAACAGGGAATGTTAAAAAATTAATACTCTGCACAAGTGAGAGTGTATTTTTTTTTTTTACTTTCTGCTCTGGAACTAAAAAAATATGGCTTTGTTAGCCAAAAAAAATGTAATAAATAAATAAATAAATAAAAATACCCACCCAGCTCCAATGCTACATAATTAAACTGCTTTACTTACAACGAAGCGTAGTCCAATAAATAAATAATTAAATATTTAAAAGCCTTGAAAAGAAATACCCTGTTTTACCGGTCACATGCAAGTATCACAATGAAATATTCATGCACCAGTTTTTATCTTGGAATGCGGTTGTGGGAGAAAAGCAGGTACGCTGATACCGAGGCTTATTTACATCGGGGGTTGTCGAAAAGTATGAAAATACGTGCGGTCAGAAAGCCAGGACTTGACGACCGCCTCCTGCTTCCTGCCATCGGCCCGGAAACGTCTACCTTCAGTGAACCCAAAAACTTCTACTGTCAATAATTTATTTGTTAGTATATTCCAGTTAAATAACACCACATAAAGGTCTGGAAAAGTTTGAATCATGTTACAGTGTGATGATGATGTTGCTTGATATTGTTATATATAAATATGTATATATATTGTATTGTGTATCTGCACCTTTTGACTTTGTATCTTTTGCGCTAACAATGATTTCAAACATTCATCAGTCACTTCTGTAACATGAGATCATGGACTGACAGTGGATACAAACACTGGTTTGCTTCTGATATGGAAAAAAAAAATCTTAAAGCGCCGTCCACAGAGTTGGCTAGGCAAATCAATAATACGCAAATCATGTAGTGGTGGGAGTGGTTAAGGTCCAGGGAGTGGTAGGGGTGAGGGGTGAGGGGTGGGATTGCAAATCCAAATCCCATGACTGTCATAGTGCCATCGCTGGGTGTTGACTGTTGGGCGTGCTCAGTGGGAGGATAAATCACCAGACGAGTGAAAAAGAAAGGAATAAAAACACGGCATGCCACGCTGTAATCGGAAAATATTCAGTGATGGTGTTGTGTTATGAAATGAGAGGGATGAAAGGCTTTACTACAACAATTATTATTTATTCATTCATTTGCTGGACAGCTTAATCCTACTATGCTCGCAGGGAGGCTGGAGCCTATCTCAGCTGACTCTGGACACCCTGAACAGCTCTCCAGACCATCGCAGGACCAACAGACACAACCATACACCTTCACACCTGGGGCAATTTGGAACACCCACAAAGCCTCATATGTATGTCTTTGACCATAGGAGGAAACCAGAGTACCTGTAGGATCCCACGCAAGCACTGGGAGAACATGCAAACTACACACAGAAAGGCCCTCGCCAAGCCTGGGACTCGAACCCAGGACCTTCTTACTGTGAGGCAGACATGCTATCCACTATGTTACAGTGCCACCCCTGTCCTGAAGATATTTCAGAAATCTTTACCTCTGACACTAGAGACTTCTTCCTTTCATGTAACAAAAAGTGGTAGTGAGGGCCACTCGAGAAACCCTCTGCAATTTCTGTCCAAATAATTCCTTGGGTGTTGGGGTGCCATGTTGGGCATTGCATCATGGGTATGTTGGAGCTCATACTACTTTTATATCTTGGGTAGGGGCATTCAGGACTCCTTCAGCGAATTCTGGTGGTTTCCACTCTTGCTGAAGGTTTCCCAAGTGGCTGCCATATTGCTTCTTGGGATCACTGTTGTTAATAAATTAATAAATGTGATTAGTGTTAAGCTCCCTCAAACATTAAATCTTTTTCTTCTTTCAGTGTTTTCTTTAGAGCCGAATGACTACATTTGTACACAGTAAGCAAAAAGAGCGTGTTATTATAATGCACTACTTACTGGTTCGGTTGGAAACAAAAGCTGGATGACCCCTGCCGCATTTCTACAAAAACACAAGATAGCTTTACGCCAATATGGCGTTAATCGCACCGAGGCTATTTTCACATAGAAGAAACCACCAGAACTTGCTGAGAGAGCCCTGAATGGAGGTGGAGAGGAGTCAAATAAAACTTGCAGGTAACATGTTGATGAGTTTCTCCTGTGTGTAATTAGCAGCACTTACTTATATGTGTGCTCTGTGTGTTTAGAGAAAGAAAGCGCTGCAAACAGTCATGAGTCTGTCTGTGTGTGTGTGTGTGTGTGTGTGTGTGTGTGTGTGTGTGTGTGTGTGTGTGTGTGTGTGTGTGTGTGTGTGTTTAGTGTGTGGTTTGATGCATTAAAAAGCCTCAGAGGGAGGGGAAAAAAGACAAAGTGCCAGCTTTAAGTTGAAAGAGAATAAACAGAGTGAACTTTCCGCCTGTCTTGGAGTCTTCAGGTTCTCGAACCACCACATCAACACTTATACAAACCTCTTTAATATTCGCTGTAAACTATACAGCATCTATAATTCGCTGGGAATAATCTGGCACCATAGAAACAGCAATTTGTCAGTGAATCCAATGGGTAATATACAGCATTAATAAGCAGCACGTCACCTTTTTTTATTCATTAATAGTGTAAATGTGTTTAATGATTTGGGAGTAATTATTTCCTGTTATCAGATACTGTAGATTTAGAACCCCATAAGAAAGCGTATATCACTGTAGTGTATATGTACAGTAGATTTAAAGAACTGTAAGAATAAGTACTCATGACGACTCAACAATGATATTCTTAATATTTATTATTTAAACCTGTTACATACATGTCGGATATTTGAGGTTCATACATCCACATGTGAAATTGAAAATCCTGTTCATGTGTCATTTCTGTCTGATTTTCCAATTATGCTGACATGCAATGTGAAGAAACAGTTTTGTCCCAATTTGTTGAGCCAGTTGCCACCTGATGCCACGATTTCCCAATATCACTTCTAGACTCCAAACTGACTACATGAAGCAGCTGCTGCATGTTCCCAACATGTCATTTCTACTTTTTTTCGGTAACTAGGAAACCTAATGGGAGACAACCGAGAAGAGTGGTTACCACCCCTGTTCGAGAAGCTCAACCTTCCTGCAGGTTTTTTTTCTCCAACCAAAGTTTTACACATCTCAAGAATCAAGAACCTATTAGGTCAATGATTAGATGGTCAGGTGGGCATCGTCAAGGTTGGAGCCGAAGTCTTCAGGAAGGGAGATCTCCAGGAACAGAATTGGTGACCCTAATTAGAATTAAGCAGCTTAGAAAATGAACAAATGAATGATTCATTTATTTGCTGAATCACTTAATCCTATTACAGTCACACTCACCTGACTTTGGGCGAGGGTAGGATACACCATAAACAGTTTACAAGCATGACCATTCACACTCACACCTAGAGGAAAACTGGAACAGGGAGTTGACCTAAAGTGCATGTCTTTGGACTGTCAGAGGAAAACAGAGTACCTGGAGGAAATTTAACCCACACAAGCACGTCCTCGCTGAGCCAGGGACTCAAACTCAGGAACCAGGTGGTTGTACTAACCATTACACCATCGTGCCAAAGTCAGAGGTGTGAGCCATTGTGTTTTGTATTACAGTATTTAAGGACAGACTCGTACAGTTCATACTTGTTCATGTCATTTCGTGGTGACGACTATAAAAGCCGGAGCAGTGTAGAAAGGGTATTGTTGCAGTCTAGGCACCTCAGTGAGAGCTTTCCGGTAAAAGGAAACTTTAATTCATTCCGTGTGTTTCTGACACTGAATGGACTGTCGAATGGAGAGTGCATTCTTCTCCAGCTCAGCGGGCCAATGAAAACATCATCAGAAGCTTGGTGATTACTGCTGTGGGCTCCTCATTGATCTCGGAGTGAGTTGGTCCATCTACCCGCCGCTCGGAAATAATGGCTGTACCCTAGGCGTTAATCGATAGCCCAGGAGAGCCTCTTCTAATGTGGCCTGAGCACGGCCCTGAACCCCCATTAACTTTTATCTCTGCTGAGTGGGTCACCTCGATGAATTCAAACGACCTCGTTGGCTATGAAAATGGCCCTGCTGCAGCCAAAAACACAAATATAGGACAACGGCAGTGCACCAATTACATATAATAAAGCTCCTCCATTTCTTTGGGGGCAGAGACCGTGGGAACAAGGGCATAATTTATATTTTGTTTGGATGCAGACTCTTAAAACCACAACTCTTTAAATAATGCATGACTTTGCGTCTTTGTTAATAGGGTTTGCAGTCGAAGTAATGTGCCTTTTCCCCTCCTTTTCCAAACGCTACAGAATGCCGCTCGTGCTGGTTATTGGGCTTTATCGATCTCCCTAAAGCCTCAGTTAGCAACAGGACATTAGTCAGCGCTGGCCTCCAGCCAGTTGCTCTACATAAACAAAGCTCTGGCAAGTCACATCGAGGGCTTGACGGATATTTTTAATCTCATATATGTAGCCGTGGCAAATTGGATTATTTTCATAATTAAGAGAAATAGCTCGAGCGTGAGATCAATAGGCTTCACGGCACACAATAACAGAATTCACATTACTAATCGCAATTAGACACCTGCACTAGTCCATTTCACCCTGTCTTCGTGGATCTGGAAAGGCCGCCTGTGCCATTACGTAACATGTCGACATGATGCGGCATTTTCGTTCATCATTCCAAGCCCGTGTCTTTTTCAGTCAGAGATACAGATCCAGAAACACCGTGGTTCATTCATAAATCTAGATTATATATTGATGATCCAATTGGGGAGCGGGCTTGGTGTGGGTGCAGGAAACCAGCGTGTGATGGATAGCGCAATATTTAAAAGAATATTTCCTATAAATCACAGTTACTTTGAGCGCTTTCTGTCGATATTGTAAGCAGTTCTTACTTTTATTGAGTAAGCAGCCTTGGTTTATGCCTGGCAGTCATTTCATTTGGCTGATAAGAGCCGGAGGTTTACGGTGCATGCATATGCAAATTGTGACGCGCACGACAGAGTGCATGTCAGTCTCAAGATGTTTTATATTTTATTATTATTCCACAGAAATCCTATTTGCTTCCAGCTGGATCAGTGAATAGTTCCTAATAACGTATGGGGCGTATCAGTAATCCTCATGTAACTCAAAACATTTAATAATGTACTGTAGAAGTGCTCGAATCTTCCCAGAGGTTAAATAACGAGCTCGGGAAGTTATCTGCACCCGAGGATTAATGATTGCTGGTTGAAGTCATGCGCAGTCAGGGAAATCGGAGGGGAAACTGGCTGCTCCTGCGTCTCTGTCAGCCATTTCTGCTTGGCCCAAACGTGCAATTACAAACACACCGCTTCATTTTACTTTTTCATTATTTCAGGACTCAGTTGAATCATTCAGTGTGCTATAATGAGTCGACCTAATCAAGGACTTCCGCTTTTCGCTCAGCAATAATTACACAGTCAGAGCTGCCACACATGCTGTATGATTTATGACAGGACATGATGGATATTAATGGATTTCTTAATTGGTGCATATGTTTATGAAATTGGCTGCCTGACTCTGCCATAACAGCCTGTCAGGTAACACGTGGCCGGGCTCTCGAGAAACCATCAGTGTGAAGACAGAAGCACTATTTAGATTAAAAATGAAAAAAAAAAACCTCACACAGAAGCATTTGTACACACGCTTAAACATACCAGGTGACTGGACAAAGCCCAGTATGCTGGAATAAAAATAATATCTCACTTTTATACAGATGTGTTTTTAATAAACGTAAAATGTGGTGTATTTTAGAAATTATTAATAGGAGAATAAAAATAACCATCTAGCTGGAGTTAATTCACTGAGTATGGTGTTATTTCTTAATGTTTGTGATTATATTCTAAGCCTCCAAAACTGGGCGGCAATGTAGCGCAGTGGTTAGCATGTCCACCTCAAAGCAAGAAGGTCCTGGGTTAGACCCCTGAACCTGGTGGGAATTTGGTGGATTTGTGATGATCCTGAGGAAACTTGGTGGATTTGTGATGAACTTGAGGAAGCTTGGTGGATTTGTAATGATCTTGAGGAAACTTGGTGGATTTGTGATGATCTTCAGGGATCTTTGTGGATTCGTGATGATCTTGTGGGAACTTGGTGAATTTGTTATGATCTCGAGGGAACTTGGTGGATTCGTGATGATCTTGAGGAAACTTGGTGGATTTGTGATGATCTTGAGGGAACTTGGTGGATTCATGATGCTCTTGAGGGATCTTGTGGGATTCATGATGATCTTGAAGGAACTTGATGGATTTGTGATGTTCTTCGGGGAACTTGGTGGCATAATGATGATCTTGAGGAAATTTGGTGGAATCATGATTATCTTGAGGAAACTTGGTGGAATTGTGATGATCTTGAGGGAACTTGGTGGATCTGTGATGATCTTGAGGAAACTTGGTGGAATTGTGATGATCTTGAGGGAACTTGGTGGAATTGTGATGATCTGGAGGGAACTTGGTGGATCTGTGATGATCTTCAGGGAATTTGGTGGCATCATTATGATCTTGAGGGAATTTGGTGGAATCGTGATGATCTCGAGGGAACAAGGTGGATCTTTGATGATCTTGAGGGAACTTGGTGGCATCATCATGATCTTGAGGAAACTTGGTGGAATTGTGATGATCTCGAGGGAACTTGGTGGATCTGTGATGATATTGAGGGAACTTGGTGGCATCATGATGATCTTGAGGAAACTTGGTGGAACTGTGATGATCTTGAGGGAACTTGATGGATTCGTGATGATCTGCAGGGAACTTGGTAGAAATGTGATGATCTGCAGGGTACAAGGTGGAATCGTGATGATCTTGAGGGAACAAGGTGGAATCATGATGATCTTGAGGGAACTTGGTGGAATTATGATTATCTTGAGGGAACTTTGTAAAGTTGTGATGATCTTGAGGGGTCTTGATGGATCCGTGCTGATTTTGAGGGAACTTGGTGGATCTGTGATGATCTTGAGGGAACTTGATGGATTCGTGATGATCTGGAGGGAACTTGGTAGAAATGTGATGATCTTGAGGGAACAAGGTGGAATCATGATGATCTTGAGGAAACAAGGTGGAATTATGATGATCTTGAGGGAACTTGGTGGAGTTGTGATGATCTTTAGGGGTCTTGATGGATCCGTGATGATCTTGAGGGAACATGGTGGATTTGTGCTGATCTGTGATGATTTGTGATGATTGCGCTGATCATGACAAAATCTTTGACTGTATTACAATTTGATGCCAATCGTGATAGAGCGTGGGAATTGTAGTAGAGTGCAGTAAAGCTTAACACAGTGTAACAGACCTTGAAGCGCCATTGTAGGGGATCTTGATGAACTTGGAAACACGATTCCTTCAAGTATCTCTTGAATGCACCCTGCCTCCTTTTTATACCCCAATCATGCTCCAAGCGAGCTCATAAATCATGGAGCTCCACTCTTTTTTGAATCACAGAGATAGTAAACCAGTGTAAACCCAGGGTCACCAAGTTCCTGGCAAAGAGCAAACAGCCAATCGGCACTGTGATGCAAACCGGTGGATATACAAGCCAAAAAATTATGTCAGTGGCTATTTAAGTATGATTACGCACACACATGGGTTCTAAGCAACTATATTCCATTCACAGTGTAAGCAAATCAAAATTCTTCCCTGACGATTAACTTGATTTTAGTCACACTTGTGAGGGATCTGAAAACTGTCCCAGGAGGTAGAAATACACTCTAAATATACTCCAGTTCATCTCAGGGCACTGTTCAATTTATCACCTCCAACTCATGACACCTTCAGCATGTTTTTAAAATAGTTGAAGAAACACAGAGGACCCAGAAGAAACCCACACAGATACATGCGAAACATCATCCATACAGTCATCGAAGCTTTGGAATGAACCAGCATAGATTCCAGAGCTGTGAGTTGACCAGTGCACCATGGTGATGCCCTATTTTAATGCATATGTTGAAGAGATTCACAAAAAACACACTGCTACACTTCATTAGCAGAACACTCGGAAGGCATAAGCAGGGTATAGGCAGAAATAAACTAAGATCTGATGTAGTGCAAAACAATTACACAATCAGTGTTACTGGTTCATTAGTAGATAAGAGAAAACTATTAGTGGTGTGTTTTTATGAGTACATGGTAATTACATTTGGATTAAATAATGTCCATGCCATTAGAGCAAAGTCCGGAATGTAATTGTGTGTATAACCTGGATATTGAATTCCCCATGTATACATTATCGAAATTATCCCTCAGAGTCGTAGGTGAGCTGGAGCCAACTCAGAGGTGGGGTGCATTCTGAACAAGTCACCAATTCATCAAAGTGCCAAGAGACACAAACAAGAGCACATGGATAGCGCAAGACTCCACCAAGCCCAGCAATATGGACCAAAAATGGTCCTATCTTACGATGTTAACGAATCCTTAAGAAAATTCCTGGATCCAGAGCTTGACCTGGATCATCTCCAAAATCTAGTGTATTCTTTCTTGTAAAAAGCCCCGTCTTGTAGAAATTTCTTGAAAATTCTCATCTAACTTTTTTTTTTTGTAATCCTCCTAACAACATACAAACTAAAATCACTTGGAGAGTGCAAACCTCCACCAAATCTGCCAAAATAATTTTTATAAACCCAGAGGGTACCCAGCACATCCTGCTGGGCCTGCTGTAATAACACCCTTCTTAAAAAACCTCGAAATATCAAAAAATTATTTAAAAAAATTTCAGGCTCCTGTGTGGCACATCAATAAGGTGCGTGATTATAAACCTGGAGATTGCAAGTACGAATCCAAGTTGATGCCACAGCCATCTGCAACTGGGAGTCCATGGGAGCTAAGAGGCCCAGCTCTAGCAGGAGGGATGGCATACACTCCTCTGTCACTCACAGCAATCACCAGCCAATCTATGGTTGTCTGTGAACTCATTTGGTGAATGTGTTAGGCCACCTTCAAATACGTATATGCAGCATTTCGTAAAGATGCGGGTGGCATCATTGCATGTCACGGAGGGGGCATGTGCATGCTTACGCACCTCCCTGGTTGGTGGTGGTCGTTTGTGATAGGCACGCTACACTTGACGGGTGGGAATTGGATATGAGTAAAATTAGGGATGAAAAAACAGGGAAAAATAAACATTAAGAAAATAATACATAAAACATTTGTGGATTCTATTGGATCTGGATCATCTCCAAAATCGAATGGAGTGTTTCTTTGGCCAACAAAAGTGTCACCTCCTTGGGAGAGGCAACAACCGTTCACACTCATATTTACACCTAACGGCAGTTTAGAGTCACCAGTTGACCTTATAAAGATAAATATAAAGAGATAAAGAGATCTTTGTTGTCAACTGTTGCATGAACAATGAAAACCAGTTTAGCAGCTCTCTATTTAGCAGCAATTATAAAAAAGTACACAAAAGTCAACAAAGGTAACTACACTAAGCTATAAATGTGCATATACCTACATACACATATATACACATACCTATATTTACACATATAGACACATATACATACATATATCCTGTATATGCAAACACATATACATCGATCCACATATTTACACATGTACAGACTCATACATTTATCCACATATTCACACATTTAGAGACATACACAGAAGGGTGCATGATATGTCAAAGGTGAATGGTATACACAGGGTGAGAGGTAGAGCTTTTTAATCATAAGATGCATGATGCTAAAATGTTATATGATGTTCGAGACTTGCTCTAAACATGAGTATTGTACTTAAACATGAGTATTGCACTTAAAGAGTAATATTGCACTTTCCAGGAAGATGGTCTGAATAATGGTTATTCAGTCAGTGACGGTGGTGGTGGTCGAGTTGCACGTTTAACAGCTTGTGGGTAAAAGCTGTTCTTGAGTGTGTTAGTTTTTGTTTTTAGTGTCCTGTACCATTTTTCATAGGGGAGAGGGGAGAAAAGGGGGTGTCCAGGGTGTGTGGGGTCCCTGATAATTCCACTGGCTCTCCTCTAAAGTCTGTCAGTGTAAATGTTACCACGGGTTAGTGTAGTTCCAATTACCACTCTCCTGTCCTCAGCACCCACTGCAGGGCCTTCCTGTCCTCTGCAGTACAGCTATTGACCCACACTGTACAGCAGTAGGTCAGGAGGCTCTCGATGGAGGAGCAGTAAAAGTTTGTCAGTAGGGGTCAGGGTAGGCGGGCTTGTCGGAGCTTTCTTAGGAAGTAAATCCTTTGTTGTGCCTTCCACACCTGGTGAGAGATGTTTGTGGTCCAGGTGAAGTCAGCAGAGATGTGGACTCCTAGAAACTTGAAGCACTCCACCCTCTCTACCACCTCTTCATCAATATAGAGGGCAGCTCTAGCAGCTGAGTTTGTTTAGAGCTCAGTTTGTTTAGATCTCCTGAAGTTCATTATCATTTCCTTTGTCTTGGATGTGTTACGGTCCAGGTTACTGTTGTCGCCGCAGATGCCGGACCTCCTTCCTGTAGGCTGACTTATCATTATCTGTTATCAGACCTATGTGGGTGGTGTTGTCTGCAAATTTGATAATGGTGTTGCGGGTGTGAATGGGGAAACAGTCATGTGTGAAGAGGAAGAAGAGGAGTGGGCTGGGGACACACCCCCGTGGTGTTCCAGTGTTCAGGATGAGAGTGGAGGAGATGTGGTCTCCTATCCCAATGTTCTGAGGTCTGTTGCTAAGAAAATCCAGTATCCAGGCCCAGGTTGCCCTACTTCTGAACCAGTTTATGTGGTAGAACTGTATTTAAAGCAGAGCTGAAGTCTACGAACAGCATCCTCACATAGGAGTTACTGCTGTAAGTGTGTGAAGGCTGTGTGGAGGGCTGTATTGATGGCATCCTCTGTTGACCTGTTTGCTCTGTATGCAAACTGATGTGGGTCAAGATCAGCAGGGATGGCAGCCTTAATGTGAGACAAGACAAGTCTCTCAAAACATTTGGTGATGATGGGGGTTAGGGCAACTGGGCGATAGTCATTCAGGCAGCTCACTGTGCTCTTCTTCGGCACTGGAATGACGGTGGCTGTCTTGAGGCAGGTGGGAACCATACATTGCAGTAGCGAGAGGTTAAAGATGGTGGTAATAACCCCTGCTAGTTGATCTGCACATGTTCAAGTACCATTCCTGTTTTTTCATCTGGACCAGTAGCTTTCCTTGCGTTGACTCTGCGGAGGGTGGCTCTGATCTGGTGCTGCTGCAGCTGGATGGGGTCGTCGCCTCTCTCTGAAAGAGCAGGGCAGGTGCGTGCCTCTCTGTTGTGTTGGTAGAAGCAAGCAAAGAACTGGTTCAGGGTGTCTGGTAGGGTGCTGTTAGAGGAGCCAGCTGATGTGTGCATATCATATCATATCATCCCATGCTCTAAGCAGGGTGCGCACCTCACTGTTTAACCATGGTTTCTGGTTCAGGAACACTTTAACAGTCCTTGTGGTGGTCACATTATCAATGCAGTAATTTATGTAGGAGAGCACAGCTGATGTGTGACCCTCCAGGTCTGTCTCCTCTGTGAATATTCCCCAGTCTGTAGAGTCAAAACAATCCTGTAAAGCTGTGGTGGCTTTCTCAGTCCACACCTGAACTGTTTTAACTGCTGGTCTTTGGCTACCGATTTTAGGTTTATAAGCAGGAATCATGGACAAAGAGAGATGATCTGAAAGTCGGAGATTTGGCAGGGGGGTGGCTTTATAAGCATCTGGAATGTTGGTGTAGACCTGGTCCAGTGTGTTTTTTCTCTCATCGGAAAACTCACAGGAAAACTCGTGTTTTCACAGGAAAACATGTGCATGTCTTAGGACTGTGTGAGGAAACCCGAACACCCCATGTGCCATGATATTCACTCATAATTAGACCAAAAAGGGCAATCACTCCTTCAAGTGTCACACACTTTGCCTGGCTTGGAAGCAAAAAGAAAAAAACCCCAAAACAGCAAACACTGGACTCTCATATAACACTAAAGTTGTCTCATGTCTCCAATTTACTGAACAAGTGATCTTTGCACTTCATTAGAATATTCCTACACCATGTTTGTTTTCTTTTTCCTCTTGCAGTATTCGGTTTGCGTATCAAGTATCACACAAGAGTCAAATGGCGTTGCCAGACATTTTGACTTGTAAATTATGTAAATTATGTCTTCTGGTGACATAAAAATGCGCTTGGATTTCAGCCAAATGTCCCTGAAAGCATGGTGGTAAAATCCAGACGGCTTATCAGGGTGTACTCAAGCAAGAAGCCGTTGTTATTGAGGCTCTACCGAAGGTCCTCTCTCTGCCGAGCAAGTGCAGAGACAATCTGATATAATGCCTTTGTAACTCTCCCTAAATGCAATTTGCTCTCTGCTTCAGCGAGGCAGCAAATAAGGAGGGATAACACAGATCTACAAACCAATACTTCTTTAAGTTACCCAGCAACAATTCAAAAAGAATCAGACATGTTTAAAGCGTCACGTGAGATGAAATGATTTGCTTTTAATCATGTGTTTTGTGTGTGTGTGTGTGTGTTGTAATGTGAGGATTTGTGTAAAAATCCTTGAAATCCTGTGTACACTCCAACAGTAGCCTTTTATGTTATTTATCTTCATTTAAACTCATGAATTGTTGTTTGCTAGTGATCACAGCAGCCCCTGGAGAAGCATTAATGCTAGCTCAGTATCAAGCTGTGCAGCCCACACATGGGTTCTGAATAAAACGGAATGTAAGTATTAATGAAAAGCATTATCTGTCATTGTGGGGTTGAATCAGAAGCCGCTTTGTGTCCGATTGTCACTGACGTCTCCTATGGAGTCTCCAGTGAACTAATGACTCACACTCCTTTATTAACTTTACTGTCCAGGTCAATAGCATGAAGAGAAAAAGATAACCAGCACAGTAAGTTGGCACTACATTGGGTACTCTTTAGTGCATCTATTGCTCTGTAAAAGTATTGATCCCCCTTTCTACTGTTCATCAATATAAAGGGACCACTGCTGAGCAGATATTATTTGGGTGGTGGTTTATTCTCAGCGCAGAACTCACACTGACAGATGGTGTGTCTGATGCATGCTAATGTTGTTGTGGGGAAGTTAAACACTTGCTGCACTTTATTATACACTCATTCCCTGGGGTTAACCAATTTATCACTAATCCTAACCAACCTCAATCCCAAATCTACCACCAAATCCTAACCAACCCCAATCCCAAATTTACCACCAAATCCTAACCAAACCCAATACCAGATCTACCACCAATCCTAACCAACCCCAATCCCAAATCTACCTCCAATCCTAACCAACCCCAATCAAAAACCTATCACCAAATCTTAACCAACCCCAATCCCAAACCTATCACCAAATCATACCCAACCCAAAAGCTATCTCCAATCCCAACCAACCCCAATCCCAAATCTATCACCAATCCCACTAACCCCAATCAAAAACTACCACCAATCCCAACCAACACCAAATCTACCTCCAATCCCAACCAACCCCAATCCAAAATCTACCACCAATCCTAACCAACCCCAATTCCAAATCTACCTCAAACCCTAACCAATCCCAAACCTATCACCAAATCCTAACCAACCCCAATCCCAAACCTGTCACCAAATCCTAACCAAACCCAATGCAAAATCTACCACCAATCCTAACCAACCCCAATCCCAAATCTACCACTAATTCCAACTAACCCCAATCCCAAATCTACCACCAATTCTAACCAAATACAAGCCCAAATCTACCACCAATCCCAACCAATCCTAATCCCAAATCTACCACTAATCCCAACCAACTCCAATCCCAAATCCATCACCAATCCCAACCAACCCCAATCCCAAATCTACCACTAATCCCAACTAACCCCAAACCCAAATCTACCACCAATCCTAACCAATCCCAATCCCAAATATACCAGCAATCCCAACCAACCCCAATCCCAAATCTACCTCCAATCTTCACCCGTGAGTTCCAGATATGTCACCTGCGAGTTCCAGAAATGTCTGACGGGAAAAAGGAGTTGGTTTAACAATTTATTATGATTGAGCCAAAGAATGTAGCAATTACATAAGTACGTAATGAGTACGATGAAGTAACTTAGCTAAACAGTCTTAATCAGGAGAGTGTCCGTTATCCAGGGCCAATGAGGTTGTGGCAGTTTGATTGTAGTGAAGGTCAAAGATGATAGGTGGTGTCCACCGTCTTGGGTAGCACTCTAGCAGCGTTTAGCCATCAAGGAGCAGCAGTGTCCTTGGTGGAAAGTTCTCAGTTGGCCAGGTTTCCAGGGAAGTCCATCCAAAAACATCGCTCCTGAGTATTCTTCACATGTACATGTAGCTAATAGCTACTGGTACCTCCGCCTTTGATAACATCACTACGTCACAAGATATGATGCCTGCTACCTCACGTTAGATACATCACAACAGTATGTCAGGTTGTGCCGGTTACATCACACACCATACCAATACCAAATATACCACCAATCCCAAATCTATCATCAGTCCTAACCAACCCCAATCCCAAATATACCACCACTTGTAACCAAACCCAATCCCAAACTACCACCAAATCCTAACCAACCCCAATCCCAAATCTACCTCCAATCCTAACTAACCCCAATTCCGAAGTAAAATATGACCAAGTCCTGTCTGAAATCCAACAATACCCCCCAGAATGAACCACCACTTAAAGACTATTTCTGTTTACTGTTCCTCATATGGTTCTAATAATAGCCTGTCCTTAGCAGCAGATGGACTTCAGTGATAATTATACTCATAGAAAGTGCTAATATACTGTATATGAATAATAAGTGAGAAATAAACTGTACTAGGCATTTTATTTTTTTGTACTCTGATAAACAGATGGCCTTGATTAAAGAGACAGAACATTGTTCGGTACTGAACAGAATATCAGAGTGAAACTATTTGCCATGTTTTTTTTTCAACTACTTGCATGTGAAAGCATTGATGCCGTCCCTCCATCTGTGGCCCTGCGAAAATCAAGTGATGGGAACAAAATCATGAAGAGTACATAGCCAAATGACAGCTCGTCATGTGCCAATGTCAAGAGTTGAGTTGCGGCATAAAAAGGCTCAATGTGTATGTGCACACTCATGCATGCATCCGAGTACACATACACTCCAACCATGTTTTTTTTAGAGGCTTCTTTGAACAGCTTCGACTAATCAGTCACATTGGTCAGGTCACACATTTGTGAAGCCATGAGAGCGGGTGTCGTTCACACCCGGGGAGTGAGAAGCAGCAGGGAGGCTTGTTTTGCTCTTGATTTTCTGACACACGTTGAATATTCGCGTCCCCTCTCGCTTCCTCTCTCTCTTTTTGTGTGTGTGTGTGTGTTTGTGTGTGTGTGTGTGTGTGTGTGTCTGTCATCACTCATATAGATATTCAGTACACATTGTTTGCAACCCAACCACTCAGTGGATCAAACCTGTCAAGAAATGTGCATACTCACTTGGCTAGATTTCTCCAGGGAGGATTATCAGGACTTGGCTTACCTTATTTCTATCAAACTTCCCCATAATGCACTGCGTCACATACACACACACACACACACACACATACACACACACACACACACACACACACACACACTCATGGACATGCAGCGAGAACCCTAATCTGGCTATTTCTGTCTCGTTCACACTGCAGCTGGTGTCTGCTTCGGACTTTGTTCTGGAGGATGAGACTGTCAGACAACTCTTACAGCTTTTTGAGGACAGAATGTTATAATTCAGTGTTTTTTTTCTGTTGTTCGTTCCTCACTTCATGCTTTGTAACATGTCAGTCGACAGTACAGTGGCGTAGTGGTTAGCGCATCCACCTCACAGCAAGAAGGTCCTGGGTTCAAGTCATAGCAAGAGCACTTCTGTTTGGAGTTTGTATGTTCTTTCTCTGCCTGCATGGGTTCCCTCTGGGTACACCAGTTTCCTTGGCCTTGGCCATTAGTTGGCTGAGATAGGCTTCAGCCTCCCCACAACCCTAGTATGATTTAGCGGTTTGGCAAATGAATGAATAAATAAATAATATGGTGGTCTTACTTGATCACAGGCTTAGATGATACTGTATTGTGAATGGCATCCATGAATTCTCTCCGCCTCACTCTCAGGATGTTGATGCTTACCCCCCAGATGGTGCAGGAACGATATGCTTACTTAACCTTTAACATTAATATTAGTGAAGGGTTTTCATTTTTCTCTGACTGCACTGAATTATAACTGTGGAGCTCCAGGCTATTTGTTCCAACCTTGAGTGGATTAGCTCCAATTAGAGGTTTTGTCCTCTTAAGAAAAAGAAAATTTGCATTGCAGAGAAAAAAGATGCATTTCAATAATAAGAGATTCAAAAAGAGCTCATAACTTACAAAGCATAGCCAGAAACCACAGCAACATTGCACAGTGCACCACGGGTTACACTCAAAATGAATTCCATTAGTCATTACCTGAGCAAAGCTGTAATTAGTAATCTAAAAGGTTCTAAAACTCTTTACACACTCCAAACACCCTCACTATAGACACTAATGTTGATACTAAACCCAGTGCTAAAGGAAGTCCAGTATGAAATCTAGTAATACTAATCCCAAATCCAGACCGAACCCTTAACCCAAAACTAATCCCAACCATTTAATCCCAATCTAACTGAAGTAATATGATCCTGCATCTAACCCCAATACTGAATCTTAATCAACCCCAATCATGAATCTAACCCCAATCCTAAATCTTAATCTAACCCCAGTGCTAAATCTAATCTTATCTAACCCTGATCTAAGACCAAACTCCACCTCAAATCTTAATCCTAACTATAACTTTATCCAAGCTCAGTTTTAAACCTTATTGTAACAAAACCAAGTTTCAAATCTAACTGAATATGACCCGAACCCTAATTCATCGAAAATCTCATCATAACTACTGTACTCAAAGCAATTCTAATCCTAAACCTAACTTTAATCCTGATCAAGTAAGATCCTAAACATCAATGAATATACCAGGATTAGTTTACAGATGAATCGTGATACAAATATTTGCATGATAATATTTACTTATCTGAATATTATATTCTAAAAAACTCCATGTACACACACACACAGGACCACTTTTATCTCTGAGCCCTCAGCAGTAGCCTCGTATATCCTCTGGTCGGGAGAGAGTGTCATCAGGTGGTCGACACAGCCAGGAATCCCACACTGGCTTGACAAGAAACGGCCGAGTAGGAGCCAAGTCTCATTAAAAATTGGAGCCCAGATGTGGTGCTAGCTGTCTGTCTTCTCCCAAATGAAAGACTTGCCAATGAGAGGCATTTGTAGAAGCTCATTACACCAAAATTAGGTGGAATTTAAATCCAGGAAAGAAAGAAAGAAAGGTGGGGTAGCAGGGGTAAAAGTGCTTGTTTAAAAATCAGATAGAGTTAATGATTCCTAAATCGTGGAACTCAAATCCATGCTAAAATGCCTGAAGGTTTCTGTACGTCAGTAATAACATTTCAAGCGGAATAAATGAGAGATGAGGGGGGAAAATGAGCATTGTAGACGTTAAATCCAATAGTGCTCAAATGGAGAGAAACCCGAAACATCTGCACTTTCATTCTTAAAGTCGAGACATGATCAAAGAGAGCTGAATAATTTGATTAAAGCCCACAATCGCATTATGGCATCTCTGGATGAGGGATGAGCGTAGTGCTATTGCTTCCCTGTGAGTAACCCGTGCCATCTGCCATGCTTGTAGCTTCCTGCTGAGGCATCATTAATTACCACATCCTCTTTTGTTGGGTGGTGGGAAATCAAACACTCACTTTAAGTACTTAAGTGCGTGCCAGGAAATCGCAACTTATTTAATCTAACGCTTTAATTCAGACATTTATTAAAAAGGAATCCGCAAGCGCTCCATGTACTCTTTTTATAGGACCTTCGGCTACTGATGTAATGATTGGCGGGAGTGAAATGTAAGACATTCTCAAAAAACAAAACAAAAAAAAAACATACCAATGCATGATATCATTCAATCCTTCTTTTTAAATAGAATTTTTTTTCCGGAAGCTATTCTATATGGGAAACTGTATCTGTAGCATTGAGACCCGAGTAATGAAGCCAGATGAGCAGGAAAAACTCTATTTGTTCAACCATGATCTATGTTCTCGCTCTCCTCTCTCCCCCCTCTATTACTGTCTCTATTACAGGTTTTTTTAGAAACATAAAGGATATAATCCTATGTGGACCTTCTCAGTGCACAGTTTAGTATCTTAATTAGAGAGGGAAAGAAAGATAGAGAGAGAGAGAGAGAGAGAGAGAGATACATTCCATCTTTCCACTCTCTATTTTTTGCTCACAGAAAGTGGAGGCCGGGTGCTGATGTCAGGCCGTTGCTGCTCCTGTGCTAATGAGCTGTCAGGGATATGAAACTGGTCACTCGGGTTTCCCTGAAAAAAAAAAAAAGAGGCCAAGGCTGGACTTGAGACCACAGAATCAGCAGAGGCGTTTTTTTCCACCACTTTTTTTACTGCTACTACTTACTTTTTAAGTGCAAGCCCCGTGGACGGCCGTGTCAGAGGCACCGAACTAAAGCAGCGAGAACCGAGCAACTTCCTCCGTTTCAGCCTGCAGCCTCACGCACTGCACTAATTAGGCCTTTTAGATTCTGGCTCTGGAATAAAACAAAGAAAAAAATGACATTTGCTTTGAGGGATTGATTTAATTCACCAGGCCATAGTGAGAGAGAAAAAAAAAAACCAGGCTTCAGCTCTGGTTCCTTTCACCATGGGAGTTTAGCGTTAGAACCGATCTCTATGGGCAGTTAAACGCTATAATAAAAACTCTCCTACTCTTCCACTGCACTGAAAGAAACAGGTCTTCCCAAACCCAGCTGAAAGAGGTAAAAACAGCAGAGTGGCCTGTCAGCGTGCCCATGATCTCTGGTACCGTGGATCTCAGGGGCCCGTGGCAAGGCGGAGGCGGCACGAATTGGTTCAGCGGCGTGTTACCAAGCAATTTGAAATGACAGCGCAAATCATTTCTCCACTATTCACTGAGGATTATGCTCATGCACAATGGAGGGAGTGTAACTAGCTCATTATTCACATATGAAGCCAAAACATGTCATGATGGCATATTAACAGTAGGAATTGTTGAGAAAGTTGAATGCTCCCACTCACAGCTTGGTCTCATTGGATTGCTGCAAAATGAATGTGCTGGTTCCTGACGTCTACAGGTTCACATCCATCCCAACGTCGTCTCAGGAGCTGCTCAGGGGTCAGCAAAACTGGGTGTTCAAGGAAAGAGTAGCCAGAATTCTGAATGGGAGAACAATTAGGTGACATCATCAATAGAAATGACATCACACGCATATTTTGACATGTAGGTTTGTTGACTTGGGGTGGCATGGTGGTGTAGGGGTTAGCACATCTTTCACACAGCAAGAAGGTCCTGGGTTTGAGTTCTGGGCTTGGCGAAGGTGTTTCTGTGTGGGGTTTGTATGTTCTCCCTATACTTGTGTGGGTTTCCTCCTGGTACTCGGGTTTCCTCCTACAGTCCAATGACATGCACATTAGGCTAACTGGCTGGTTTCACCCTCGAAGAGGAACCCTTACAGGAAGCTGTAAGGAACCTTTAATGTGTTTCAATAGTAAAGTGTTTATGTACTCTTGTAGAGTTTGTAGATCTTTCCCATTGTGTGTTGCAAGTTTAACTACAATCTTAGAAAGGTTCAACTAGCACTGTTAAGGGTTCTTCATTATTTTTTTCACTGATTTTAAAATTTATATAATTTTATGTTGGATCCTGCATACCTTTCCATGGAGAACCCTTATAGCAAGCTAGATGAAACCTTTTCAGTTGACCTCTTGTGCTCTTGCTGACTTCCCTTCGTAAGTCAATCTTCAGCATAAAGGTGGCTAAGGTTCTTCAGTTGGTTCCTCTGAAGGAAACTTTAAAGTTTTATGTGGATCTTCCAGAAAAATCCAGCTTCATATTTATTTACTTAATTATTTTGATATACTGTATTAATCCCACAAGGGAAATTTGGCTTCTTTATTTAACCCATCCAAAGTGAGCGCGCGCGCATACACACAAACACACACACACACACACACACACACACACACACACACACACACACACACACACACACACACGTAAACAGTGAGCACACACACACTCAGAGTAGTGGGCTGCCACATGTTATGGAGCCTGAAGAGCAGTTGAGGTGAATTGCTCAAGGACAGTTCAGCCATGAAGGTGGAGGAAGGGAAGGTGCTGCTCAATTCTGCTAGCCAGCACACATTTTTCTGGGAATCGAAGGTTTGGGAATCGAACCAGCAGCCTTTTCATCCCAAAACTTCTGTAACCATTAGTCCACGGCTGACTCCTATCAAACCCTTTAGGAAGCTAGAGAGAACCTTACTTTCATTATCACTTCTGATGCATCATTTTTAACATTTCTTTGTGAGCCAAAATCACTTTCCACGTACATACAATCCCAGAAAAAAAATTGCATCTTTTTGAAACCAATCCGATCTAAATGAAATTTCCTCAGGATCAAATGCTTTAACATCCGACCAAGATTCCCCCAGATCTGATCCAGATTGTGCATTTGGTGGCAATTTAAATTTAACATGAGAAATTCCATTTTTTTTGGAAATGTGGTAGTACAGCAGACCCAGCAGGGGATGCTGTGTAGTTGATCTTTTATAATTTTGTGGAGGTTTGTGCACAATCACTCATCAAATAAATTGTTGAAGGTTTCTTTAAGGCTATGTTTAGGGCTTAAAAAAGGGACAGCTCAAGAAAGGGAGTGCACTGAACCTCACTCAGGCTAATAAAGTAACAGAACGATTCAGAACAGGATTTAACCAAGGGCAAGTGATGAAGGGAAGATGACATGGCTACAGTAAAAACGTTATTAGAACATATTCGCCGTCATAAAGCGACTGGAAACACACTCTATTATAAGTTCCATTACCCTTTATGGCATGTTCTTTTTATGTATAATAAAAGTAAGGATAGTTTTCTTTTTCACAATGGTAGGCATTTTTGTATTAATGTCGTTTACATTCTGAGGAACCGATTCACAGTTCTCCCGAAACACAGCCCGGATTCTGAATTCCAGGCTGCTGTCCATGGTGCTGATGTGCATTTCTTGCCCAGTGGTTCCCAGCCTTGGCTCTGAATTGTGCCTTTTTTATTATTTCTTCCACTATTATGATAGTGATGATGGTTTTGGAGTCAGCGGGTAATATTCCACACATCATTCCACACATTTGCACTGCAAAAAGAGCAAAACAAAAACAAACAAACAACAACAGCCTGAAGAATTATTTGCTATTAAAGGATTAAATTGGCACCAGTTTCTTGCTATGAATGTAACTTCTGAAAATGTCTGTCATTAAAATAACACTAGAACCTTGTGGGAGGTGAAAATGATTGTTGGCATAGCAAAAATAATAAAATAACACAATTAAAAGCACCATGATCAATCTGTTGATTCACATTTACCTTCGCCAAGGAGGTTATGTTTTCTTCGGTGTTGGTTTATTTGTTTGTTTGTTTGTTTGTTTGTCTGTCTCGCTGTTAGCAAGATTATTTAAGATTAAGATTATGAAATTTTCAGGATGAGTCAAAAAAGATACAAGGAACAATTCATTAAATTTTGGCACGGATCCAGATTATTGTCTGGATGCAGGGAATTAAAAAAAAAATTGTATTTTACCCCTGGTGGTTATTCTCCAAAATAACTTTTATTGAGAGTAAAATTATATTTAACTGCAAAGGGGCACCAAATATTTAAAATATGACCTTTTTATTATTCTGCCAAGGAGGTTATGTTTTCACCAGTGTTGGTTTCTTTGTTTGTTTGTATGTTTGTTTTTTTGTTTGTCTGACTATTAGCAACATTACTCAAAAAGTTCTTCACGGATTTTGATGAAATTTTCAGGATAGCTGGGAAATTAGACTTTGGCAGTGATCCAGATTATAATAGGCACCCAGGAAACGTTAAAGTTTTTTGCAGCCTTGGCGGAGGTCTGCGCTCTCTGAGTGCTTTTCTAGGTGAAGTTAAATTTACCAGGTGCTGCTTTTTACTTAAAGATACAGCATGCATAATTAACAGCATTAAATACATAATTGTAATAAGGATGTGTAACTGACACCTCTATGATTGGAATATCTTTCAAAATTCATCCATCCATCCATTCATCCGCCCATCCATATAGCCATCTATTTATTTACTCATGCACTATCATTCAACTATCTGCCCATTTAAATCCTTATCCATCTATCTATTCAATCATCCATCCATCCACCCATCCATCCAATCACCTGTCCATCTACCCATCCATATAGCCACCTATCTATTTACTCATGCACTAATATTCAACTATCTGTCCTTTTAAATCCTCATCCATCCATCCCTCTAATTATCCATTCATCTACGCATTCATTAAGCTATTCATACACCTATCCACCCATCCAATTAATCACCTGTTTATTCACCCATGCACTATCATTGATCTATCTGTCCATTTAAATATCCATCCACCCATCAATCCATTCATCTATCCATTCATCCATAAATCCATTCATCTATCCATTCATCCATCCATCCATCCAATCATCTGTCCATCCAATCATCCATCTACCAATTTATTTGATCATCCATCTAATCATTCATCCATTCATCCATCAATTTTTCTTATCTATCCATTTGTTCATTCATCCATCTACCCATTTATTCAATCATCCCCCCACCCACACATCCATCCAATTCTCCATTTATTCATCCAGTCATCCAATTATCCATCTAATCATCCATCCAGCCATCCATTACTTGTACCACTTACTCCTTAGGGTCTTAAGGAAATCTGGAGCCAATTCGTGCTGATTTCAGGTGAGAGGTGGGGTTACATCCTGAGCAGGTCGCCAGTCTATTACAGGACTTACACAGACTTCTTTACACTCACATTCACACCTCTAAGGGATTTACAGTATCCAGTTCATCTAATGTGCGTGTCTCTGGACTGGTAAAGGAAATCAAAGAACCCTCAAAGAAACCCACACAAGCATGAGGAGAACATGCAAAAAAACACACTGAAAAGCTAAGAATTGAACCGAGAACACTGTCGCTGTGAGGTGACATTGACATCCACTGAGCCACTGTGGGATCATCTGGGAAAATATCCAGGAATGGGACAATCTAAACGCACATCTGGGTGTGATGGTCAGGTGTCCACATACCTTATGGTGTGGGTATATATATA
>JBCNYH010000008.1:21176121-21186192 GCA_039654325.1 Tandanus tandanus | reverse complement strand
ATATATAGCTCTGTTGGTTATCATGGCAACCTCTGATGTCATTTCCATCCCAGGTGTTATGCCTGCAGAAAATCACTGAAGGCAATCTGTATGACTGTTATTTTGTTAATTCGATTACACATCCCATGATGCATTGGGCAACTTCTGTGGTTTCTGTTGCAATTTATGTTTTTACCTGAGCAGGTTGCAAGCCCTCTGCAGAACTCATCCATCCCTAGGACAAACATTCATTCACATTCACATTCACATTCATATTCACATTCACATTCACACTCACACCTAGGGGCAATTTGGAACAGCCAATTAGCCTAGCATGCATGTCTCCAGTGGGAGGAAACTGGAGTACCCAGAGGAAACCCACACAAGCATGGAGAGAACATTGATGATTAAACATATTTCTATTTTTTGGGGAGGTGGGCTACACCTGTTTGTAGCTCCTGATTGACTAGAATGAACCCCGAAGCCACGTTGGCCTTATTTGGTACAAAATTGACATCCCTGTCTAGACACGCAAAATAAATGACTCTGAGATATAAAGCATCTCACTCATCTTGTGTGCTGTTTTTCTTTATGCTGCTGTCCTTGTGCTGTGTGTAGAAAAAAAAAACGCTCAATACAGAAATATTTCTTCACCCATATAAAGGTAGTGCCAAAGGTACCGCTGTGGTCCTGTAGGTCAAATTATATTGTTTAAATCATGTTTCTCTTCTATTATGTTCTTTAGACTAAAAGCACAAAAGCCCCCTGGCAGGCATTACCTCAAATTCCCTGGTTTGTAAGTGTTTTCCCCAAAATGTGTAAAAGATTTCAGCAACTAAAATCCTCCAACTAGCTGAAGTCCTCAGAAATTATGCTATCCACAGGTTCGCTAACCATTCTGCATTGTATCCTTACTGTCATATGTCTGCTGTTCTGTCTGAGCAGTGCAGGTTTCTCTAAATATTTCTATATATATCATATAATGATGCACTGCAGGATGCTAAGCAGGGCTGTAATGTGATGCCAAAAAATAAAAAAAATAAAAAAAACAATGTGCAAAACATAATGATATTCAACTCCTGAACCTGAAACAGTTCCTCAGCCTCAGCTACAGCACTCGAGTCCATCATCGCATTCAACCAGACACCGGGGCTGTAGTACCGGAGTCTAGATACAAGACAATTATTCTGTAGACTCATTGGTATTTACACTCTCCCATGTCTCTCTCTTGGCTATTGGTCTTAGCTGAATTCTCTCAAGCAACACCTTCTTCATTTGGACTTTAATCTTGATTAGTCCTGACCTTGAACCAGACTTGGACTGGACAAAGCTGGTCTTGACTCCAGCTCTGCCAGATGCCCCTGTGGAAGCAAGTGTTCATATACTGTACAGTTGACAGAAAATAGCCACCTAATAACATTTTATCAGTTTTGGGGTTGTCCAGTGTTTTACAGCCTACTGTTGCAGTTGTGCAGTTAATGTGTTCCTTAAAGGGAGCTCCTTTGCTCCAGAATATGTACATCAATGGTGAAGGCCTGTTACATGTACGGTAGTTATACTGTACTTATTCTAAAGTCATCAGTTTTGTCCTGTGGACCCCATTACACATGCATTATTCATCAGTTCCCACTCGTTCCTTGTCAGTAATCATCCACTGACCATGTGGCCTATGTTTTTTACCATGCTGGTTCACCTGCTGCATGTCAGGTAGTAGTCTGGCTGTGAATCAGGTGAGACAGGTGAGAGCTGACAAGTAC
Source organism: Tandanus tandanus (assembly GCA_039654325.1). NCBI lineage: Eukaryota > Metazoa > Chordata > Actinopteri > Siluriformes > Plotosidae > Tandanus > Tandanus tandanus. The sequence continues at coordinate 21,184,456 of JBCNYH010000008.1, read as the reverse complement.
AGGAAGACGAATGCAAGAATTTTGAAGAAAATGCATGTCCAGCGCGCATGCTATACAACCAGTGAACGTTGTTCCAAGTTTTAAGGGTGCGCACAACTTTTAACTGGATTAAAAAGACCTCATCTGACAAGGAACCGAAAAAGAAATGGACAAAAAAACCCACAAGCAAATGGCGAGGACTGGGTTGAAAATTTTGCTCTGTGTGGGATGTCTGTTTGCGGTATCCAGCCAAGTGCGACTGCTGCTTCTGCAGTAAAAGAGATAAAGGTCAGGGTGATGGAGGAGATGGTTGCTGGCAAAATAAAAGTGCAGCAAAGAATCCACAATTCGAGGCGAGTGTGTTATCTGAAACAGGCAGAGGATCAGGCGCTGAGCAAGCACACAAACTACACAAATCCAAATACTGTGAAAACCAGGAACAAAGAAAGTTTTTTAATTAAGCTCTTGAGTGTTACTTCTCATATTGTGTGTGTGTGTGTGTGTGTGTGTGTGTGTTTATACACTGCAGTAGTGGGTGATAGTGATTGATTCCAGGTGTGTGCAATCAGTAATCAGGTCACTGTGAACGTGAGGATACTGGAGAGTGAAATCATTGTCTGCCACTCTGCGAATTAAAGTTCAGCACAGAATCTGATGTGACAATGGTCTTCTGATCCTCTGTGATGGTATCCACCTCCGATAGATATTGCTTTTTTGGAGACATGCTAGATTGTGTAGTGCTTTGTATTTGTGTTCATACAAATTCCCTGTTCATTCAGAATAATATTTTCACAGATACATCACTATCACAATAACCCCAACTCTCTGTGTTTGCAGTGCCTACGATCTCCAGTTTCATGACTGAGTAGTGTTTGTGGATATATCCTGCCACACAGTCTCCAGCCTCCACCTCCATGCTAACTGTTGTGTTAACTGTATAATTAGCACACAGATCATTTAAATGCCTGAGTTGGAGCAATGTTTGGACGGCAATCCAAGAGGCCATCCGAGAAAGCGGCTAATTACAAGCCATGTGGCTGCAGTTATCGCTAACCCCCACCCACATGTATACACAAACACACACACACACATACAAACACACACACACACACACACAAATCACTTCACACACATCCAAGAAGCTCAGCTCATCATATTTAACACAGAGAGACAGGAGGAGGATGGAGGTTTGGAGAGAGGTAGGTGAGTTAGTTCAAATACGGCACACACACAGAAAAAAAAAGTGATACACATTCACACCCACGCTTGCCTCCTCTGCCTGCAGTGTGTGTGAGAGCCTGAGGCCAGCCTTGCACACACGAAGCGAACACACATCCTTCAAAGCTATGCTCAGGAGAGGAGAGTCACCAGCTGCATAATTATATCGAAATAAACCCAAACCGAGCCACACAGTGCTGGACCACAGCCCCAGCTGAAGGGGGCAATCAAGCCCAGCTTGATTTATGCGCCCTACTTCTTGTCTAATTCCAAGTGAATTGATACTCATCCCTCTCCCTGTCCCAAGAGGAACGTTTTATTGCTTAAGACGCGTAACATTTTTATTGCTAAAATTCCTTAGGAGAGATGGCATTAATCAAAAATGAGGGATATGAGATCCTTCCGAGCTTTAGAGAATCAGAACTGAAAATTTGGCTTGAGAAGTATATTAGATCAGAAAAGATTTCCTCCATACTTTAATCTTTTTTCAAAATCCCATATAATTTTTTCCCCCTGCAGAGTGAACAAAAGCAGCGAGGATTCCGAAGTAACAGAACAAACTCTACAATCAATCAAATCTATTTTTTTTCTTTCTTTAATTTCTTTTGTTCTTGAACACAGACTCTGATTTTTTTAAAGATCCAGAATAAAGAGGCTCATTTGCATCAGATGGATTAATTTCAACATTAATGGACCAGTTTTAGGTAACAAGCGAGAAAGAAATGCGTCATCAAGTTCATCATGTTTTAAAACAACTCATAACTGAAAGAATTTTCTTTGATTTCAACAAGAGTTCCTGAAAATATAAAACCAAAAGTACACCAAAGTACGACGATGTGAAATGCCAAATTATTTTCAAAGTACATTTTTTTAAAAAGTTAAATTTAGGGGCATTGGTGGCCCAGCGGTTGAGTGCTGGCTTACTGATCCGAAGGTCGGGGGTTCAAGCCCCACTATCACCAAGTTGTCACTGCTGCCCCCCAGTGCAGCTAACTGAGTTATCAAATGCCAGCCATGTCTCTCACTGTCTGGGGTGAGAGCCATGTAAAAGAACCATTGCTGTCGTTCGTAAAGAGTAGGCCATTGGGTTGCCATCAGCCTGTTTCTGCCCTGTGATGGTCTGGCGAGCTGTCCAGGGTGTGCCCCGCCCTCACCCAGAGTCACCTGAGATGAGCAGCCCTAATTAGGAGTAAGCAGTTCAGAAAATGAATGAATGAATGTTTGGTTTAGTTAACTGGATGCTCTTGCTTGTTTTCAGCTGTGACCTCACTGTGATTAGCGTCAAACTTTAACTCCATGTTTTTGTCAAACAGTGTAGCTTGACAACGCACTTGATGAAAGGTCTCACATCGCCAGTCGATACATGAGAACCACGGCTGAAACTACTGTGACTGTTCCGCTGGATTTTAGAGGTTAGTTTTCTCACATAGGGATGGAGCAAATATGCAAATTAAGATACTGTAGCTAGCTCAAAAAACGAAATGGGGTTGACCTGATCCGGCGATTGACCAGCAGAAATTTTCATTGCGACCAAACTTTCCAGGAATAAAAGTCATGCCCTCTTGGTTCTCCTGGCTCTCATAAAACATATGATCTGCACACTCATGATTGACCTATGCACCATGTGATGATATCACAGAGTAGAGCGCTACCACCCAGGGATATCACACTTCCAGAGCTTTATGTGCTACTTCTAGTTGTAGGATGCCCACTGTTATGGGATAGCCCACTCAGAGATGCTGAACCAAGGGCCAGACTGTGTCCCACTGTCTCTTTGTCTCTCATGATGTCCTGCCAGTGTGTCACATGACCTACACACTCTGTAATGATGTCACAAAGGAGGCACTACCATCCTGGGACATCCCACCCACAGAGCTTTACAGAAAGCTTTACGCTTCTAGTTTCTTTCAATCCATTTTTTGTTGTTGTGTTGCCCTTGGTTAATGTTGCCTGCTTGTTTTTTCTTGGCACACTACGTTGTCCTTAATAAAGCACACATTGTGTTAGTTTTCTTCTATAACTCTTAATAGAAGCAAGTAAATCATCTCTAAGGGAAACTCAATGAGAACAAATCTCTTGAGAAAAGCACAGACAGAACGTACAGCTAGTCTACAAGCAACCCTGTTTGTGTTCTAGGTCTCAGTATGATTATTTATTTAGGTGCACGCTTTCTATATTTATTTGATTGGATTTTACTGCTAAGGTGTTAAATGCTTTCCACTGCTTCCTTCTGAATTCAAGTGAAACATCACCAATGTGCGAAAACCTCTTGAGAGGTGAAAATCCTGTTCAGTTTGTGTGTGTGTGTGTGTGTGTGTGTGTGTGTGTGTGTGTGTGTGTGTTTATGTTGTTTATTTCTAATTATACTATCATCACAATGAGGGTTCAAGTGTTTACTTACTGCTTTATAGATGTACGATATGCCAATGGAGGTGCAGTCAAAATTAAAATAACAGCATTTGCCTTTTTTTTTTAAACTCAGTACCGAAACAGCTTAGTTTTAAACTCCAGGTCAAACTCTGTGGCTTTCGCAAATAAGGAAGAATGTTAATGCAAGCTAGCAGCTAATATGGGCTTCCTGAAATGTAGTACTTGCCTGTTGTCACAGACTTCCCATGGCCAACACCTTATTCAGCGAGGCCGAGCATCGTTCACAGCACAGCAGTCATGACCACGATTCTAAGGTGGAAGAAATACAGTTCACCTGCAACATGGCCCAGGAGCCTAATCGAGTGGTGCATATATGCAAGTTTTGTTCAATTTAGTTTTATTTGTTGACAATTGACATTGCCGCAAAGCAGCTTTACATAGTAAAACAAATTTAAAAAATAAGTTAAACATTTCTTCTACAAACCCTACACATCCCTAAAGTACCTGGCGACAGTGGCAAGGAAAAACTCCCTCAGTTCAAACGAGGAAGAAACCTTCAGAGAAACCAGACAGGCAAGGCTGCACATGTTATCTGTCAGACCTGTAATGGTGAAGACTTCATGTCACAAAACATTATTGTTGTATCCTTGTATTCATTAATTGCTAAGCCTTATGTCCAGTATGTTTTGCTTTATCTGTGTATGACCCATTTTGTTAATTGGTTTCCTGATTCTGCCCCTGCCTGTGATATTGTCTGTATGTGTATGAGCTCTTCCTGCCAGTCTCTCAACTGTGAGTTTGCCTTGCCTCTGAAGTTTTGTTTGCCTGATCCTTTGACCCATGTCTGCTTGACTGTGTCCTGGATACCTCTGTTTGACTTATAAATTAACCGTGATATACATTCTGCATCTTTGCGTCTGTTGTTCACTTCTGCTGCATAGCAGAGTGACACCTGTCAATCATATAAAGTCATTTTGGTATACAGTACATTAGCGCAAAGTAGGTTTGTAGACATCTGGGTGTAACATGAATTAAAATATTCATTTTCAAAGACACTTAATTCAAATTAAGGTCACAGGGAGGCTGGCACCCATCTCAGCCAAATCTGGGTGAGGGCAGGGTACACCCTGGACAGCTCGCCAGACCATCACAGGGCAACACACACACAACTATTCATATGCACCTAGATGCGATTTGGAACAACCATATAGCCTACTGTGCATGTTTTTGGACTGTCAGAGGAAACCAGAGTACCAGGAGGAAACCCACACAAGCACAAGGAGAACATGCAAAGTCCACACAGAAACAGCTAAGCCCGGGAATCAAACCCAGGACCTTCTTGCTGTGAGGAGGACCACTGCCGCCCAAATTAGAATAGTCCCTAAAACCTAAAGTCCTAGAGATGAAGCTGGAAAAGCCCAGTTTTTTCAGGACTTTTGGTTTTACCCTGTCCATCTCTGCCCAGGTGGGAGGAGCTAGCTCAGGTCTAACTTCAACCTGTAGACTTTTTCAATCAAGAAAAGAAAAAAAAAACTTTCTGAGATGTCATGAAGAATAAAACATGTTGGAAGAACCCATCGCACCTATCTCCAATAAAATATTTTATTTTATAAGGTTAGCGCTGTGCTATCATGCCAAATATATGATGCGATATGAAGTGTACACCCTTTATGCTGCCCCAACATGTTCCTGTGCGCTCACGCTTGAATTAATTACTCTGCATTTGCATGAGAAAGATTAAATTAACAATTTGTTCCCATACATTGTCAACAGCTAATGGCTTCTCGTCCCACATGTTTTAAAGGAGATTAATTTGTTTAGTAATGCAGCAGAATGGCCTTTGTGGTCAGTGTGGCTTTAATGGTGTGTTTTACAGCCCTCCAGAGTGCCACACCGATGTTATAAAGCACATTCTTTCTCTAAGTGAGCCTATTCATTTCAGCAGACGCACTTCATCCATAATAAGCGCTTTTAATGTCCCGCTGTAACAAAAACCCATCCATTTCGGCACAGCCCGTATTACGCTCGCAAGAAAACGGGAACGTTCCTGTGTCTCATCTCAGAAATGAGAGCCTCGTGACATGGAAATCATGAATATTGACAGGAAATGCAGAGCTCGGTCCCGATGCTCATTTTACGATGTCAGGCCACGTTGCAGATCTAATTCATTTTCCACCCTGGACCATCTCACAAAGCTGCCAAGTGTGATGGATTGAGCGAGAAATTCATTTTCCCTCAGGATCCAGAAATCTTGAAACATTTTCAAGCGAAAAGAAAAAAAAGCAGCACCATCCTGTGGTGGTGTTGGTGGGAGGCGTGGATCGTTCATCTCAGCGCTGAAGTGGTGTCATATCATTTACGGTGTGCATGAGTCATGAGTTTTTGACCAGGTGCTTGACCCACAGCTGGAGAACCATTTATATGCTTTGTTCATTATTCAACAGTGAAACTGTAACACATGTAAACCCACAAGGGATTTGTCCCCATGGGATCCAGCATGTTCATAAGGTCAGGGTTGAGTTCACTGGCAAGAGGGTTTTTATTTTATTTATAAACCATTCATTCATCATCCATTCAATTTCTAAGCCACTTAATCCTAATTAGGGTCGCGGGAAGGCTGGCACCCATCTCAGCCGACTCGCCAGGGTATTACAGGGCCAACACACACACACAACCATTCACACTCACAGCTAGGAGCGATTTGGAACAGCCAATTAGCCTACTGTGCATGTTTTTGGACTGAGGGTGGAACCTGAGTACCCAGAGGAAACTCACGCAAGCACGGGGAGAACATGCAAACTGCACACAGAAACGCTCCGAGCCCGGGAATCGAACCCAGGACCATCTTGCTGTGAGGTGGACATGTTAACCACTGCTCTACTGTGCCGGCTGTGTGAGGGTCAATCAGATAAAATTGTTAATGTTTCCTCACCTCTCGCTAGAACAGGAAATTCTTCCAGTTCGCCATCTTTGCCAGCTGTCCCAATTCTCTTGTTTGTGCTTTGAGTATTGAGGAGCAATGAGTGAGGATACACGAGATCTGCCTTGGGGACAAGCACATCAAATATATTCTTTTTATCATTTAAACCATAATGATGAATTGTACCAAACATATTAGCACAAGGCGGCACAGCGGCATGGAGTTTAGCGCGTTCACCTCACAGCATGAAGGTTCTGGGTTTAAGCTGCAGGTGTTTCTGTGTGGAGTGTACATGTTCTCCTCGAGCTTGCGTGGATTTCATCTGAGTATTCTTGTTTTTTCCGACAGTCCAAAGACATGCATATCAGCCTAAATGGCAGGTCTAAATTGCCCCTAGGTGTGAGTGTGAGTGTGAATAGTTGTGTGTGTTGGCCCTGTGAATGCCCCGAGCCAGGAATTGAACCCAGGACCTTCTTGCTGTGAGCTAACCACTTATAAACCAATCAAACTCAAATCTGGAAAAATCATATACATTTAACTCATCTCTCACTCACTCATTTAAGGTGCAGGGGGACTGGAGCCCATCTCAGCCAACACTGGGCGAAGACAGGGTACACCCTAAACAGCTCGCCAGACCATTGTAAATCCTACATACACCCAACCATTTACATTCACATCTAGGGTTGATTTGGAATAGCCAATTAGCCTACTGTGCATGTCTTTGGACTGTTGGAGGAAACGGGAGTACCCAGAGGAAACCCAGGCAAGCACGAGGCGAACATGCAAATTCCACACAGAAACACCCGGGACTCAAAATCAGCTCTGAGACGGACCAACTAACCACTACGCCCCCGTGCCGCCCCATACATTTCATGTCATCACTAATTTCTCAGACATACAGAGAGTTCAAAAAGCATGGGGACGGGTAATATAGCGAAACAGAGCAAAGCACAATAATGCACATGCGGTGGGAGGGAGAACTAACTCCCATGAGTCAGCGTGCTACACCTGTATTAAACATGGGAACTTAAGTGTAAATATGAATCCTGTAATGACTGTGCTGTGATCATATAAAAATATATAAGATACTACATTCCATATCTGATCCTGAATCTATGAGCAGGTCTGGTACCTCTATACACAGTTACTATCATCGTCACTGCTGCTCTCAGACACAGTTTCGGATTCCTGTGAAGTGAAGAAGACATAAATATAATTTCACGTGTGTGTTTTCACTTCTGAACCTTGCCATAATTCCCAGCTGGGAAAAGAATATTAAGCGAGGAAAGTGTTGAATGTTTTCCCGCCACCTATTTGTTAAGGGTCAGTGTTACATTAAGTCAGATAATATTTCCATTCTGTTCTACTGGAGCGTGTGGGATTTATGCTGAGTCAGCACTTCTGGAGAGCACGCGCGAGAGAGTGAGAGAGAGCGAGAGAGAGAGAGAGAGAGAGAGAGAGAGAGAGTTTGTTTGCCAAACTGACAGCATTGATCGAATATCAGCTTGGTGCGAGGGCCTGCTGATTATATATCATTTGTATGTATTGTGTTTAGTAACTTAAGTGTAAAAGCCTCTAATCAAAACCATTTTGTTCGGTTATATTGCGACGCGCCGCGTATTTGTTTCTTTTCCTTTTGTTTTTTCTTTAAGATGTTCTTAAAGATGAGCAGCTTTAGAATCAGATTAAAAATGTGTATGTGGGTGGGGTTCACAGCAGCAGAAATGACCTCATTATCATGCCTGAAACTGTCGATTAGCAATATGATGTGAGACTGTGTGTGTTTGTGTGTGTGTGTGTGTGTGTGTGTGTGTGTGTGTGTGTGTGTGTGTGTGTGTGTGTGTGTGT
>JBCNYH010000008.1:21083951-21109411 GCA_039654325.1 Tandanus tandanus | reverse complement strand
TGTGTGTGTGTGTGTGTGTGTGTGTGTGTGTGTGTGTGTGTGTGTGTGTGTGTGTGTGTGTGTGTGTTCTCTTTCTCTCTCTCTCTCTCTCTCTCTCTCTCTCTCTCTCTCTCTCTCTGTGTATTTGGTGTTTTGCTGATTTGTTTATTTGTAGTTAGGTGGTAAGTTAGTTGGGTTAAGGTTGATCTCCATGGTGTTCCCCGAAGCGCCCGTGGGTGGCGCCAAATGAGCAAAGAGCCCTCGCGCACCTTCTGAACTGTTGAGCGCGAGACCCACCAGCACCGCGCGCTCATTCAACACCGCAACCACTGGATGGATCTCACCCCGTCATTCCTTCGCCAAAATCGTTGTGGAGTTTGAAACACATTTGTAACACGCACATTAAAAAAAACACGCACATTTTAAAATAACAGCGGCAGCAACAACAACGACAACAAAGTCGATATCCGGGTGAAGTATCGGGTGATCAAACGGCTCGTTATCGATTACAATCGTTCAATACACCGGTATCAGAACCGCCAGAGCTCTGGAAGGGAAACTAGTTACTGAACCTGAGGGACTTGTTAGCTCCGCCCCCTCCCCGCTCCACCACCCTCCCTCGCATCCTCCTCCCCCTCCTCACGCTCGCGCTTCAGCGTTCCGGCGGGAAGCGCGCGCTGAGCCGAGCGCTGAAGGATCGCCTCAGTGGTGGTGGGGTCTTTTTTTTAATACATTTATATATTTTTTACCTGAGGAGAACCTGGACACGGGATTAAACTGGAACTGGGGTCGTTTTTTTATCTTTGAGGAAAGAAAAGAAACCCGTCAGATAAGTATGGAAGTTGGGGGAGACTTGATAAACTGCATCACATCCGAGTGAACGCCGCGAATCTCTTTCTCTCTCTCTCTCTCTCTCTCTCTCTCTCTCTCTCTCCCCGCTGAAGAGGGAACATCTTCCGAAATTACTTCAGATAAAGTGCAGGATTCTCTGACTTGACACGACAGGAGTACTTTCCTGTCAATACTTTTAATACATCGTCGTATTTTAATGTATAAAATCTTGGTTTTGTATAATTCTGTCACAGACACTAATCTGAAGCGTTACCGATCCTCCTCCTCCTCCTCCTCAGCGTTAAAGCGGCCGGGCTCGGTGAGAATGGCGGGGGCGAACAAAACGGTGACTTAACGGATTTTCAGCACCCAGACGGATTTTGGTGTTGTTTTCTTCTTGTTTTTCCCCCTCTTTTCATGGCTGGATGGTGTTTATGAAAGCCAGGGGCTGTGCCGGTGTTATTAGAGTCTGGAAACCAAGCAGCAGGCTTAATCTCCATCCATCCATCCATCCGTCTAGCCTTCCTTCTTACACTGAGGACTTGAGGTGAAGAAGAAAACATAAAGTGGTCCACGGAGGGTAAGGAAATCCTTCTGTATGAACTTTAAGATACGTTAAACAGGAATAAAGGCGTTATTTGCACGGCTTTTTTCCCCCTTCTCCTATCCGTTTTCGGTTTATAGCTCGTGCCACTTCAGGAATTCACGTGAGCAACCGTCTGAATGGCGTACAGCTGCACGCGATCATTTACAGACGAATATAAATAAAAATAAATAAAGAAACGGAATGAGATGGACATGCATGTCGGTTTGGATCGATGGAAAACGTTGTGATGTTGGCGTCACGCTTTTTTGGATGGAAGTGGATGTGTTTTATTATGGAGGCTTGAGATCTGCTGGAGGTTTTGAGGGGTTTGCAGTTCGCTTGCGTAATTAACAGCACTGACACTTGTTTGCCTTCGATTTAATAATTGCATCGGTTGATTCCTGAGAGATTGAAATACATCTCACCAATTAAATCGAAGGCAGACAAGTGTCACTTTTATGTCGCTTCAAAATTAGAGCTCATAGAGCATGCAGAACCGTTTTATCTTCAGTCCTACGGGGCTGCTGGCTCGTGCATACACACACACACACACACACACACACACACACACACACACACACACCTATCTGTGTACTTACTATGTACTTACCTATCTATCTATCTATCTATCTGTCTGTCTGTCTGTCTGTCTGTCTGTCTGTCTGTCTGTCTATCTATCTATCTATCTATCTATCTATCTATATATACATGCGCACACGTATACTGTGTATATGATTACATATATATGTCAAGACTCATTTCTGTGTTTGCACAAACAGTTCAGACTGAATGTCAAACAAGTCCTACTAAAATATGTCATATGTCGTATGGAGGTATACACCCTGAAGAACCCTCATGATCTTCATACTCATCTTCATGATCTTCCTCATCATCATCATCATCATCATCATCATCAACTCTCAGGTTTCTCTAGACTGCGCTGCCTGAACGCAGTGCCATTTAATTTGCAGGCAACCATCAGATCACATCCAGCCTGATTCGAAATGAAGAACATCTCCGGTGTTTTTTTTTATTTAGAGTACTTGATTTTAACCATATTTATCCATATTTGGAATACGATATAGTCCCGTACTGTAACTTGCAGCATCTCTCCAGGTTCATTGATCCATTTTTGCCGTAAAACAACAGGTTTGCTGAATGTAGCCAGAGTCTGAAATTCAATCGAAAGGCCAGCTTGGTAAACTTCCTGTGGTAGTTGTAGAATCAAATAAATAAATAATGAATAAATAAATAAGGAATCCCAGTGTACGAAGTTTGCATCATTAAATATGCATCATGTGGATGTGAAATATTAAAGATAAAGATGATGAAATTAATTTCACACACTTACAGTAAACCATCGTAATAAATGACTGAACGAATGCAAGCACCAATTAATTAATGCTCATGCACATTTCTGAGTCACGGTGCCAAGCTTGAGTGGGTTTGCTGGTGGGGAAATTGTGATCCGAAAGGAGCAGCAGTGTGCATAAACGACTGAAGCGTGCCACACTTGAAATGCTAAACCTGTTGAACCTGAATGAATTTGATAACACATGATTTATGAACAGAAATAAATAAATAAATAAAACAAAAGGTCATAACAATTCAGGGCGATAAAATGTCCAACATGAACTTTAATTACGGTAAGTTGAGCCGTGGGATTTGAAAGGTGCGTGTGCATTTTTATGCATATTAAGTTACAAGCGAAGGGGAAAGAGAAATACAAGGCTTGGAAATAGAGCTAGTGTTTTTCCTGTAAGGTTTACCAACTGAGACCTGGAATAATGGCTGGGATGTGAAATTGAAATTGAAATGGATTATGACGGTTCTCAAAATGGTTGGCTTCTGCTTTTGTTGAGCATCACTGCTGGCAAAACATAGCATCCCATAAGATCTCATTATCATTAAGTATCATTAAGGCTCAGGTTCCAACCTATTATATGGAAATGGGTACTTTGTTTTATATTTGCATAATAATGCCACGTAATAACACAGGAATCGTTTCACTTGAGATGCTGAGATAGCTTCTACTTATCAGTGGTACCCTAACTGGGACTACTTCACCTACCCCTACCCCCTTAGTGCTGTCCTTCACCCATACTACCACCATGCACTCCAGTGGGAAATCAAGCCACAAGTGCCTGTGTTGTTTACGTGGTATGCTGTACCAATAACCCATTTGACTCTGAAACTGCCAATGACTCTCAATGTGTTCAAGAAACTTAAGCAAGTCAAGTTGCCCTTGTTTCCCTTATTCTTGGCGTTGTTGAGTCACAAGAGAACAGTATGAAATAGAAGTGTACAAACCCCCAAGACACATTCACTCAAACCATTTGCCAAGATGGTCTTGGATGTGTTTGGCCACATATCCTCTGTCCTCATGTTACACAGATAATTATATAAATACGTAATCAGTGCAGGACATGCGGTGGTTGCTTTGGTGAGAGCACGCCAATGCTTGTCCTGACAAGTATGGTGTTTCAAGTCACAAATTACTTTGTCCTGCTAATCTTAACAGACAGAATAGGCTGTACATGTATATTAGTTCTTGAAACATTTTTTGTTTTCTTAGTTAGCCCATGCTAAACACATTTGCCGCTTGCCTGGTGACTGACGTTATGACTATGCCTAGGGCCCTTTGACCTTCAGCAGAAGTGATGTAGGCAGTAATGAAATCTGACATGTAAATCTAACTGTTTATGTGCAGTAGTTACATGACATATGTACTCCGTGAGACGCCCACTTTGCTGATCTGCCATCTTACACATCACAACAGCCTTATAAGTCCTCTGGTTACAACTAGGCTTTTGGATATTAAACTTCCTGGTGTTACAGATGTTGTGTCAGGGGTGTGTCATGTACTAAATTGTGTGTACCATCTATTAAGTGGGTGTGTCTTAGTATTTGTTAGTCGACAAATCGACTTTTCTTATCTGAACACAAGTGGTCAGCTAGTCACCATGTAGACGTGTGATAGACACTGGGATCCATGCTAACGTGTCTCGGTTGTCCATTTGTGTTATGATTATCCAAGAAACATTTCAAAACTGAGTGTAAACAAGGCCGAAGATTAAATGACTGGCTAATGTAGTATGTTGAACTATTTTGACAATACAAACATGGTCACATGGTCAAGTTATTCAATCTTTCAGTACAAATTGCTTAAAACTTTTTGACAAGAGTGATATTGTAGATTTACTGAGAAAAAAGTGTGCTAAAATAAGGTGGGATTTGCAAGAGATGCATCTCTTTTACCTGGAAAATTTATCTTTTACCCAGCACTGTACATCGAAAGGCCAACTACGGTATATCCACATTTCTAGGTAAAAGATAAATATTAAAGGTACAACTGAAAAGTGTACCAGCTGCAAGGAAACATACCATACCTTCTACTGCTGTGGATAGTCCTACATCGCTACTTAAAACATTTCACCTACCAAAAATATTCTATTACCTCATTTCATGGTATTTACCTGGATACTGTAATGAATTATATTTCCATCTGCTGTCAACTTAAAAAATATGGATTATTTTTCATGGACTATGTTATTTGAATAAGATTCATCATTTAAGGTTTGGGGATGTTTTTAGATATGTGGGATATTCTCATGTATAATTTCTAATTGCACCTTCCCAGGGAATAATTTTCATAGAAATTTTTGCAAAATATATACAAATTAACACTATGGTACAGAGTATATTTCTGTAAAGTTTTGAAGCTCCAGTTTTTTTGAATCATAAATTACAGCAATATTAATACAGGATTTTAACAGAGCTGATGTAGCAGAATTGACAAAGTTCTTGGGGACATAACTTCATATGCTCAAAACGCCAAAATGTATTAATTTTCTGTCTTAGTACATGTACAGCTTAAATTGTCAACACATGAAGGTACTGTTATATTAGAACAGATCTGGGCAAATCCATTTTAATAACTGGAGAACTGATGCTAACTGATGACAACGGTATTGGGGACACAGCACATTATTAATTCAGCATTTTGCACATATATACAGTTAAGATAGGTGCTGGGTTTTTTTTTTTTTTTACATACATTTATATGTATATAAATAATCTTATTTGGGTGTGATTATACCATGTGATTTATACAAAATGAAAAAACTGCAATCTTTTAAAAAAAAATAATTGGGTATATAAAGAGTGGCACATAAAATATGCATTTCTATGAGAATGACCCATGTAACAATGTTCATACTTTGGCCCAATGTGAAAATATGGCCCAAAATGTTTGGACAGTGCCAGAACCTATTTGGCGTCCATCAGGCACAAAATTAACCATCATATCATCACTTGGACTCTTCTAACTTATTCACTTGTTTTTCACCCCAGCATTACTGTTGCAAAAAAATTACTCTTTAGAGCAGAAATTTAAACACTTAGATAAGATAATTAATAATAATAATAAAAAACCAAACAAAACAGTAAATTGATCATTTGAGCCAATAGAATGAAAAAAATTGTTTCATGAAGCGATGCCGTGTAGAAGTAGGCAGGTATCAAAAGAAAACTTTGAATAGTTTGCTCCCTTTTCATGAAGAGAATTATGTAAAAATATTATAAAATTATTATATGGTTCATTCAACTGTTCTTGTGCTATACAGTGGAGCATCGAACGAAATTCGCTAGTTCCAATTTTACTGGTGTACTACTAAATGCCATGCTAGCAGTGTTCCTGTTGCTAATGCTTTACCAGTGATGCAATTTATTTTTGCAGATGTGAAATAAATTTATATTTTAAATATAAATAGCTTTACAAAAAAAAACAAAAAGAAAAAACCTACCTATATCAGTGATCCATATCATTTCAAGAATCATGATGAGGTACTTTTATACATGTGGTATATTGGCCACCCCTAGGTTCAGAATTATACTGATGGTTGCTAGGTGCATGGAGTTATGAGTTTAAACCTCATGACTGCCAGAATTCCATTCTTGGCCTTTAATCCTTAACTAGATTTGGATTTCGCCTCACACACATGCTTAGGATAAAAGCATTTGCCAAAAAAAAAGCTACATATTTTCTGTTTCACAGTTTAGTTAAAAACACTTAGAGTAGGCATTTACTTGGTAGGGACTCTGAATAATGCACAATCAACAGCATTTAAATTGTGCGCTGAGCACTTTTGAAAATCCTATCTTGGCATTGACGGAACACATGGACATGGGGGGGGGGGGGTGTTTGGCGAGTCTCTTATCTTGGGAATGTCTCTAGAATATTTTGAAGGTTTAAGGTTATTCTGGCTTTGGACAAAAAATATGGGAAGACAAATGCAGGAAGACATTTGTTTGCCTTGGCTGCGGAGGACATGTATTGACTATCTTTCAGGAAATTTGTGTTCTCTGGTTGATTGATGAAGTTAGACATTGAGTTGGTATACATGACTGTGCTGCAGCAGGAAAAGTGTAAGCAGAAAAAACCCACAATCTAAAAAATAAAGTGGCAGAATTTAGGATCAGGCTTTCTCCCTTATAGACGTTAAGAGTTGTCTATGGGCTTCTGCACAGAATAAAAGTCGACAGAACATAAATGAAAATGGTCTTTGTTTCCACTGAGTGAGGTTACATGATTAAAACCTTCTCTCTCGCAAAATGTCGGCATGGTTTAAGTTTACCTTTCATTGCGGTGAAATTATTCCATTGTTGAATCATTTGAAAAACCACCTCATGTGAGCGTATGTACTTTTTGTGATATTTGAAATTTTTTTTTAATATTCACATGTTTTTAGGTTGAAACTTTGAATTGTGTATATTGCAGGCTAATAGAAACCCACCTTGTATGTAAACAAATGAAGATTGCTGTCAAATAAGGTTAATATAAATATAGAATAAATCTAATTAGTCTAATATTACTTATTATACTCAAGTAAAATTTTTGTATTTTATTAGAAATTAGGTCAAATTATAAATTTTGTCAATAGATTTGTCATTTGTGACAGAAATAGTGTAGTATTCTAGAAGTACATGTGCTGAAGATTTTGACTTAAGGGTAATTTATTTTTAGTTCAAACATAAATACTTTTCATCTGATTTTTATTAAATTGATGCGTTTTGCAGAAAGTTAGAGTTAGATATTTTATTTTTAGTTCTCTCAGACATTAAAAAAGCTTGATGTTGATATAATGTTGATAATATTTTTCTAAAAAAAGTATTGTTCTAGTTCATGTAACGTCTCCAGGCAGTCATTAACATTTCTGTAAAGATTCTCATCTCATCCCTTGAAACCTCCCGAGTTATTGCCTAGGCCTTTAGAAAGTGGGTTTTTATGCCCCACTTTTTAATCATGTTTTTAACCCAACATGTAACCATTGTAAGTAAATGGGCACTAGGCTGCCCTACAAATGCAAATGCAAAAAAAAAAAAAGGTGCACATCAATAAATGAGCAATTAGCCTGTCAGTATGCTGCAATCCCAATCTCAGCAGATACAGAGGAATTGGATTTCTGATTGGATTACAATGCTTTCCGGTGTTTAGCTCTTTCATGTTACACTTGTTTGATTTGCTTTGATTCAGACCAAGAGCGATTGCATGATGGTGCAACACCGTATTGATTTTCGTTCATACCAGTGTGCCATTGGTACTTTGTTTACACATAGGTGTACAATTTTCATCATGGAGTGATCTGTCAAAACGTTAAGGCTCAACGCAGTAAACCATCTGCTTCTCTTTCAATTAACAAGGAATACACTCACTGAGGAAATAATTAAAGACTGAAAATAACGTGGAGGCTAAAAAAAAGAGAGAATGCCTCAGCTTGGGGAATGTGGATGAAAGCAAACACTACAATAGAAAGTATTCATTAAGAGAGGGATAACAGGTTAGAAATCCATCATTACCGTTACAGGGTGTAAATTAGCTTCGAAACAGAAGAGCTGAAAAATGGAGAAATGAGGATCTTTCTGAAAAAAATTGACAGCAAAGCTGTGGTTTAAGATAAAGGGCTGAGTGACTGGAGTCCATGGGAATAGAGTTTGTTTGAATTAAAATATCCTAAAGAAAGGATTGGTTTTGCTCTGCGATGCTCAGTAGTGCCCTGTTGTGTAAATATTCCTCTGCTTAACCACATCTGTCATCTCATCAGCACTCCTCCAGTTTAGCGTTATGGATGAATTGAAATGGAAAGCCCCCGCCTAAATAACCAATCCTTGATTCATAGTCTTCCATGTTAATAAGACAGTCATTGCTAGTAAATTTGTTTTAAGTTAAGTACATGTTGGGGGAAAATACATTACAATCCAGTTACGAGCTGGGTCTTACTGAGGTTGTAAATAATAGAAACTATGCTGAGCTGTTGTTTTTGAGCACATTCACCCATACATTGTTAATAAAAAGCCCATTAAGAACTGCCTTATTACTCGTGTTAAATCATTAATTTCCAAAAGCAGCTTATCTTGGACAGCCATTCAAAAGGGTAATAATTAGCAGTTTCCTGGTGGCATTAATGAGGATGAGTCTTAGGAGAAACACTGAATGTGTTGCTTGGGCTAAATTGAAGAAAATTATGATATGCTGTGTCAGAGGAATATAAAACATTTTATGCAGTTAAATCAGTTTATAAACATTCACTTAATATCATCTTCATACTGCTTTGTAATGATGTGCTAACCATTATATTGAAAAATATTTTTCAGTCAGATATGTTTGATAAAGAATGCAAGATAATGACAATGAAAGCTTTTAGTAGAACCAGGAAATAAAACCCATCATTCTCCAAAATGATTTTACAAGAATTTACTGTTTAAAGTGTACACAAAACACAGATTTTTTTTGATCAGGTTTTGTCCTGATATAGCTGTCTGCTACAAATGTAGAACACTGGCCTTTGTATCTATTATAAATATCTATTTTTACAAGACTGTAGATCATTTTTATGCACTCTACCCATGTTTATGATTTAATTTAAAATATTTTTCTTTTACCTTATGTTCTCCAGACTGAGCTTTTACCCCCCTGGGGCATCATGGACTTCTCAGTCGGATTGTATCTGCTATGGGCATTAACATTAAACTTTGGGTGTGGCTCAATTGGTGGCATCCTGTATCGTGTGCGTGAAGAGCAGCCACCAAGCACCCTGATAGGCAGTTTGGCAGCTGATCAGGGCTTACCTGACTCTGGACATCTGTACAAGCTAGAGGTGGGCACCCCTTACCTGCGGGTGGACGGCAAAACAGGTGAAATATTCACAACTGAAATCCCCATAGACAGAGAGACACTGAAGGATTGTCGGATGAAAGGAAAGCCATGCTTTCTGGAGTTTGAGGTGTCTGTCACGGATCTCATCCAGAACCAAAGCCCCCGGCTGATTGAGGGACGGATCGAGGTGCTCGACATCAACGATAACACCCCGCAGTTTCCTTCACCTGTCCTCACTCTCTCTGTGCAGGAGAACACTCACATGGGAGCCACCTTCTCCATCCCACTGGCCACCGACAAAGATACAGAGCGTAACGGTGTAGCCGACTATACCCTCACTGCCGGACCAGAGGCTGCTTCACTCTTTGGTCTACAAGTGGCAGATGACAGGGGTGAGAAACTGCCTCAGCTCATTGTAATGGGAAACCTGGACAGGGAGTTGAAAGACTCCTATGACCTAACCATCAAAGTAGTGGATGGTGGAAGCCCACCACGCTACAGTAGTGCCTTGTTAAGAGTCGTTGTCACAGATGCCAATGACAATGCACCCAAGTTCGAGAGATCATCCTATGAAGCAGAGGTTTCAGAAAACAGTCCTGTTGGGCACTCTGTATTACAGGTAAAAACCTACAGTACTATTTACCCTTTAGATCTCAGCAAGGGAAGAAAAAAGAGAGTGAGTGGTGTTTTAATGAGCACTGCTGTTTTACATCCCCCCAACCCCCACCCCAAATTTCCTCCCTTTTTCACTTTGATGTTTTTTTATAAACAGAACAAGGACTAGTTCACTGGAATCACCTAGCTTAATTGCTTGAAAAATCTAGTTATATTAACATAAAAAAAAACAACAACGCTATTCTTTTTTATATTCTTTTTATTTCTTTATAAGTACAATTGCTGATGTAACACGTTCTTCTCAGTTTTTAGGGACTTACTTTAAATAATTTAGCCCACTGTGAATTATCTTTTAGAATACTTTACAAAGGAGACTGTGGTGATTCGAGGGAATAGGAATACACTTGTTGATTGCACTTTATTTCATACATATGAACATAGCCATTTCACTATGACTTCAGAATTTTAAGATATTTAGAACATCCTCACATTTCATTCTTAAATAAAGTTCTAATTACTTATGGGTTCTTATTTGATTTCTGATTACTTGCCTTTATACTTACAGGTCAAGGCTAATGACTCAGATCTGGGTCCAAATGGTGAAATCGAATATATCATTCATCAAGCCAGTGATCCAGTGCCAAAGCTGCTACAGATTGACCGTTCCACGGGCATCATATATGTAAAAGGCTCACTAGATCGCGAGGAGCTTAACAGCTTGAAGTTTCACGTTATTGCACGGGACAGAGGTCCTTCACCTAAAAGCTCAACAACATATGTTTCTGTTGAGGTAACGGATCAGAATGATAATGCACCAGCTGTGGAGATCCGTGGTATCGGCCTTAGGACCCATAGTGATGGGGTAGCAAACATCTCAGAAGACATGCCAGTGGGCACTGCAGTGGCACTAGTGCAAGTGTCAGATAAGGATGAGGGAGAAAATGCTGTGGTGACCTGTGTGGTAGCTGGAGATGTTCCATTCCAGCTCCGACCAGCTGGTGATTCCTCGATTGATAACAAGAAGAAATACTTTCTTCAGACCACCACACCTCTGGACTTTGAGCGAGTCAAGGACTACCGGGTGGAGATAGTAGCTGTGGACTCTGGCAACCCAGCTCTGTCCAGCACCAACTCCCTGAAAGTCCAAGTGACTGATGTTAATGACAATTCTCCCATATTCTCACCACCAGTGTTCGAAATAGAGTTTGCTGAAGAGAACCAGTCTGGAGAGAAGGTTCTTGATGTCACTGCTGTAGATGCAGACAGTGGTACCAATGCAGAAATCATCTACAGCATTGTTGCAGACTCATCAACAAGGGGGCTCTTTGAGATTGACCCCAGCACAGGTGAAGTACGAGCAAGGAGCCCACTTGACCGTGAGCACAAAGAACGTTATGAGTTCCGTGTTACTGCAGCCGACAAAGGTGTTCCAAGCCACAGGGGAACTGCGACTGTTGTGATCAAAGTAATAGATAGGAATGATAATGATCCTAAGTTTATGCTTAGTAGCTACAGCTTCTCTGTTTTGGAGAACATGCCACCCCTCAGCCCGGTCGGGATGGTGACTGTATTAGATATGGATAAGGGAGAAAATTCCCAAGTGCAGCTCTCTGTCGAACCAGATGTTGGAAAGTTTGTAGTACAGAATGGCACAGGAACAATTCTGTCAAGTATATCATTTGATCGGGAGAAAGAAAGCAGCTACAGTTTCCGACTCAAAGCAGTGGATGGGGGAGAACCCCCTAGGTCATCTTATGTTGGTGTGACCATCAATGTACTTGATGAAAATGACAATGCACCTGTTGTCACCAAGCCTTCCAATTCTTCCTTCACCCGTTTGTCTCCTCTAGCTGCACCTGATAGTGTTGTAGAGGTGGTGGAGGCAGAAGACATGGACTCTGGCTCCAATGCTGAGCTGATTTATAGTATTGTTGGGGGAAACCCCCATGAGCTCTTCTATATATCTCCCTCTGATGGAGAGATCAAACTAACCAAGGAACTAACTCGGAAACATGGAGGTCTGCATCGCTTGGTGGTTAAAGTGAGTGATAGGGGTAAGCCCTCTCGCCATGCCATTGCTTTGGTGCACATTTATGTCAATGAGACCATTTCCAATGTCAGCCTGGTGGAGGGGCTAGTGGGACATAGCTTATACACTCCACTGGACACAGACATTGCAGGTGACCCTGACTATGGTCTGGCTGCTCAGAGAAGCAACATCCTTTATGGCAGTATGGCCGGTGTGGCAGGAGTTGTCATGGTAATCATCGTGGTGGTCTTCATCAGACATCGCCTCCAAAGAGAAACCAAGAGTGGCTATCAAGCTGGCAAAAAGGAGACCAAGGACTTGTATGCACCCAAACAAGGACCGAAGAGCATTAAGGGTAAAAAGGGAAGAAAGGGAAAGCCTCCAAAATCACCCAAACCTCTTGGAGAAGATGAAGAGGTCAGTCTCCAAAAGAGTTTAAAGTTCAACATTGATGGGGTTAATGACAGTCCTAGGATCCACCTGCCCTTGACTTACCCACCTGGCAGCCCTGACTTGGGCAGGCATTACCGTTCAAATTCACCCTTGCCCTCCATTCAGCTTCAGGCCCAATCTCCATCTGCTTCCCAGAAGCATCAAGCTGTCCAGGAGCTCCCTGCCGCCAATACCTTTGTGGGAACAGAACGAGATGACAACTCTACTGGCTCTGACCAATACTCGGATTACAGCTACAAGACCAGCCAACCAAAATACAGCACAAAATCGGTGAGTGTTTACTTTCTCCCACAATTAATCCTACCCATTTATTTACTTTGGTAGATTACAGGAATGTAGTCACATGCTTTAGTAAGCTGCTAAATAACTGGCATGGTATTTATTTCCTTTCATCCTTTTAGGTATGTCACACAGTTTGAGCTATTGTGCTAGAATAATGCTTTTAACCGTCAGGTTTTGTGACATGGGGTATACAGAAGTAGTAGTTCTCGACTAGTGAGTGTATATATAGCTTTTTCGTGCATGGTTATGGTCCTAAAATAGCTTTAGGTCCTGCTAAGATGGTCGTAAACTGTCAAATAGTAAAGACAGTTTGCCCTGATTGTTAAAATGCCACAAGTAAATATGCCAGCCTTGTTTGCAAAATTGGCTAGTTGAATTTGACAGAGAGACACACAGCCCCTGACAGGCAATAAGAAAATGTGGAAATAATTCTGCACTTATTCTATATGCATCATACCGGGATACATTTTGTGATAATTTGATCGCTTAGAAAAACCACAGATAGCATTTTTGTCTCATAATAGGTCTTTTCCCTCTCTTTTCTCTTTCTTATCTTTCATAGATGCAGTGTGCATATCTGTCAGCCTTCTCGCTTTACCCACAGGGTCAGTCATTTGACTGGTACATGTTTGACCTTCTGCCACTAAGCAAGTCCAATTTGGCGAATTTCTCTGCAGTTTTTGGCTGAAGTTTTTGATGCCAACCCATTACCCTAAGTTATTAATGTTTTGGTGATTAAAGTAGAATAATGCGTGGGTATTTTGTTGTGTGGGTTGGGGGAAAGGTAGAGAGCTATCAGGTAAAGCTTATTCTCCTGAATGAACATGTTAGTGATGGTTGCTAGGCTGGAGATGTGCATGAAACACAGTTTAAGGATGTATAGGCTCTGGGTTCGTCTGTGCCAGCCCACTGGTTGGTAATACCAGCAGATGCTTGCTGACAGTCGGGGTTAGTTTATGCCCTGTGGACTTACTGACTGGAGAGAAGAGTGACCCAGGGCAACACCGGCACTGTGATGGACAGCAAATGGCATGGAAGTGACAATGGACTCCAGTAATGCATAGCGTGTGTGCCAACCAGAGTTGAAAATTGCTTGCATGCTTGCACATTAAAAGAGTACTGACTGGCTCATATCCTACATTCACTTAAACATCTGATTATTACCCTCTGTGGTACTTCTGAAACCATGGCAGATCTGAGTGACAGGAGTACAAAAAAAGGAACAGATGTTAACTCATGCAACATCTCTCAGCAGATGCGATCTCATGTGAGGGTTCCCTCCCTACATCAGGCCGAACAGATTGACCAAAATAAATATTAAATACGGAAGCCAAGCAGAGTGACAGATGTGGAGAAATGGAGCTTGACGGAACCAACAGTAATACACTTGACAATGTGTCGTTGTGGGGTGTGAAGAAGAGCTCAGGTGTTCGAGTCCAGTGAGGCATGCTCCCTGAGTCTCAGCGCTGAAGACTGTAAACATAGCAGTCTCGTTTGCTGTGTACCATCAGTGAGGGCAGACTTTAACAGATGACTTTACTATCCACCCTTCTGCTTTTAGATTTTTTAAATAATCACAAGTTTGTTTGTTAGCGAAACCTGGTCCAATGATGGAAAAAACCCTGAGTGGTCAGTTCACACAGGCAGGAGTCTGACTTTGTGAACAGTGATTTGTTTGCAATGCTGTGTATGTGTGTGGTGTGTGTCAGTGTGTGACAGATCAAGGGTTTTAGCCTGTGCCTTTTTTTCCAATCATCAAAATGTCCTGGATTTTGTGAAGGTTGTTGAGGAGTACACTTGCGCAGCTGGTAGAGTGGCAGATTTGACCTGGCATTTTTTTTTTTTTCCCACAGAGCTGTTTGGTGGCTTTATACGTACTGAAGTATGACTCATATATCAGTACAGCTTTCACAGCCCACTTTACCTATAATACATTTCAGCGTATAAATAAATATTTAATGAAAATGAGAAAACCTGCACTTTCCCAAGTTAAATTTGCCCAAATGTCTTTTATTGAACATTCTATACCATGATGAATATGTAGACTAAGGAACAAAGTGAATAAATTGCTTTGGTCAGTTTTATTTAAACACTTTGTTAGATGATACATCATTTAAAGGGGCAGTGTCAAGGTTGTTTAAAGAAAATAGTTGAAATATCATGAATGGTACTGTCAAACAATACAATTATCCATATAAATGGAAATTTGGTTTACAAGGATACTAGACATGAATAGGGTTCATACATTCAGTTTGTTAATGGTTTGCAATTCAAACCCACTCTTTGGAAACTGTTCAGCCCAACAAGAAGTCCTTATTGCAGTCCATTTCCATCCGCTCTATTTTGGGCTTAAATATTCTCGACTTGTTTTGATTTGTAAGCTGAAACCACCCCAGCTCGCAGGCATGGTATTGCTTATTCACCTCTTTTACATCTTATTTTGGTTCTGTATCTGTTTACAATAACAATTAAATAATGGGAATAATGAGAATTTGTGAAGCCATACAGTAAGTCTGTGCTTAAATTAATTCCATACAATTAAAATCCCTTATCACATGTACTGTAGATAGCAGAGTATTGTGGCCCATGATGTGCTTCACTTCATCTCTTCACAACTTCAAACTTGACTGCTTCTGCAGGATTGGAAAGCAGGGATGAGGCAGGGATTTTTGGGGCAGGCTTTAATTAATGGAACACATCACTTAACCTTCCTCACCCACCGTGAACTCCAGCAGCTAGAGTGCCAGGAGATTACTCCCCAAACCTCTGTCAGCCTGCTGTGACCGTCCAGTGCTGCTCCACAGGAGGATAGCAAGCAAAGGCAGCTCATAATTTTTCACTTATATTTGCTGCAGCTAAAAAAAAAAGTGATGAAGCTTAGCCATGCTACACAGCTTCTATGCTATCATTCTTTCTGTCTCAATATCTACCACTTGCACCTCTTATTAACTCTCTGTGCCATGTGAGGCTGTAAGATTGGAAGATCTGTCATCAAAAGGTTATGAGTTTCCAGAGAGTATTCTTCTTTTCACCCCTCAATGTCTTGCTCTGTTTGAGCTGTTCGCTGTGTGTGTTTCTTTCGAGTAAATTCTTTCCACCATATTGGGAAACCGCTGCAGTGTTCCCTGAGCCTTTCCTACTTACTCTCTTCCCATATATAGCCTTGGGTTCTTTCAGGTAGCCTTTATCCCTATCGCAGAATCCTCTGTTTTTGAGCATCTGTACACCCTGGCTCCAGCTGGCAGTTATCCGTAACAGAATGCACTTGTAAACCCTTCAAACCCTGGTATTCACCTTTTCAAATTCCGCTCCCTGGTGAATCCATTCCATAATGCCCCCAGCATGCTGCTCATTAGAGCACAATACCTGCATCCCATGCTCACTTCGGTGGGGGGAATCCACCATCAGATCCACTGGCCTCCCAGGCTCTGACAGGGAGAGATCACGACCATCTGGTGCCTCCAACTAAGAAGCAAGCAAGCAATTACAGACAAATACATTTGGAATAAATTACAACACAGACATTTAACACTGAGGGAAATTAAGCCACTCATGAGGAATTCCATCATTAGGGGAACTTACATGCAGCACCTGAGCATATGAGTGATTGTCTAACATGGCAAGGGCTAATAAGATAAGAACAAAGGAATAACGTCTTCTGCATTTGTGTTTGTTGAAGATTTCTCCGCATTGTCTCTTAGAGAAAGTCTAGTCTCCACAGACACTTACCAATCGACTGGTCTGGGCTGACACTTTGAAATCGATTGCCCTGGACAAGTACTCAGGGATTTAGTGCACTGGACAGACATATTCCAAATGAGTGATCTTGTCCAGAGAATTTGTGGAAATAAGACAGTAGAACCGCTCAAGGCAGAACCTGTCGATTTCTCTTACCACTATTTTGTATGAATCAACCTATTTTTTGGCCTGCCTCCAACTCAGTACATTCAGATCGAGTAGTCTTGCCAGAACGCTTCATAAGATCTCACCAATGTGATGGATCTCTACTGGAAATAAACGAGAGCAAAAGGCTGCTTTTCAGTCTAGGCTAATCGATTTTCATGATCCTGGACAAGCACATTGGGATTGCCTAGCAGAACTTTCACTATAGTATTGGATAATCTTCCTCTCCGAAGCATCTCTTTCTGAAATGGCATGCTGAAGTGGTGGAAATGGTTCGAGCAAAACCTTCTGCTCTTTCCGTGGCTTCTGTGAGCAAGGTGGAGATTTTGATCTAACATCCCCGTTATTACCTGTTAAAGAAGATTACAGCTCATGCTGAGAAAATACTTAAAGGGCAGGACAGGCCAGCGCTGAAAATTCGAGGATGTCATTCCTGATGTTGTCGTAGAGATGGATGGAACAGCACGCCACGGTAGTATGCAGATGTGAAACTAATGATAATGTAGGCACAGAGGAGAATGACAATAATAACAGTGATTGTGTTAATATCCAAGGGCTCACAGTCAGTTTCATTTCTTCCTTGATTTGTTTGAACTCTGTTTCAAAAGGATTATAATTATTAGTATTTTTTATTTATCATTATCTCCCCTCAGCTTTTTAATATAGTTCCAATAAGCTAAAATCTCTCATTAGATCTTACAGGGTGTATAGGGAAAAGGAAATAATCCATGATATTGGTTTCATCAGGCCGTGCACCATGGGATCTACAGGAATTCTGCGAGCTGTCTGAGGTCAGGTTCGCAAACACACACTGTAAATATAAACACGATACTAACTTTCAGGTAAACTTTGAGGACACTCAGCTCCCGGATGGTGTTGCCTTTAGCTCAGATGTTTTATTACCAGGCATACCACGCTCGTTACCTTCCACCAGCCAGATTAGTGTTTTTATCAATAAGCAGCTTACCGCCAAAGCAAGCTTCAATAATGCACCACAGTATTTCCTTTCCTTCGCCCAGACGTGACTTTCTCTAACTATCGGTCTGTGGTGTCTGTCTAGTCTCTATGCTCTCTTGCTCTCCTCCCCCTTTCTCTCTATCGCTATCTCTCTTAAGCATTTGTTTAAATCTAAAAATTCAGTGTTTCACTTTACGATAATTTTAAAATGCCCTTCTCAGCGTGAAAGAAAAAGATCAACTTTGCGTGTTGTTAACGCCCCTTTATTGCACTTGCATGTTAAACAGGATGAGCTTTGACTCATTCTGTGTTGCCATGGTGAGCAAGAACAGTAAGTTCTGTTCTAGCCGTTGTTACATTTCATATTTATATTAAAATAAAGAAAAACATTTCATAAATACAGCAAATAACCTTAACTGATCCCATCTTGTCTGACTCTTGCCCTTAGCTTGATTTGTTTTTACTTCTCTTAAACGGCTACAAGATGTGATGGACTGTTGGCTTCTTAATTTGTTTTTTCTCGCAGTGCCTTACAAAGGATAGTTTGTCATTTTGAGAAGGAAGAATTCCTCAGTAAACACCCGCTTCACAGTGCTGTCAGACAAGACACGTCTTTGAGGAAGCTGAGTCTGTTTCTCACATGTGTGTTAGTGATGAGATTTTAACTGCAGGTCAGGTGCAAGAGAGAGAGGGAAAGAAAGCTAGGCAACAAAGATCCCTCAGGCATCTCACCCCATTAGAGCAGCAGAGAGCTGCATACAATCCATTAAGCTCCATTAGGAAAGTATACAATCGCACGGACACCTCTAAGGCCAGGCACCGAGAGCAGTGTGCCGTTACACATACAATCCAGGCTCATTATTCAAATTCTTCATTCATACATAATGCAGTTTACAACCTACTAAGGGAAAACACTGCATGTCGTGCATATAATATTTGGGTCTAGATTTGCTTTAGGGCTGAATCTGCAATTTAGAATTGTGTTACATGCATTGTGTGAGCAGGGTGTTTTATTAGCTGCTAATTTGCTGCATGTTTGTGCACTGTACGTGTTACATTCGCAAATGTCAAAGACTACACACATAGGGTTTCCATTCAAGTTATGCAAAATTAATATACCCTCCCCTGACCCGTTGATCGGTTGCTCTATTAGAAATTCAATCACACGTCAGAACCCCAGGAACCAAATAAACAAGAAAGCAAAAGAGAAATCGATCTTTGAAAAAGCCATCTTCAGAGGCCTGTCAATCACCCGTTTGTCTGCTCGGAGCCTGTCTAATCAGCATTGAGATGTCAACTAACAGACGTCGCTGACATCTCCAACGATGGAGGAATCCAGACGAAAATGCAAAATAGCACCATCTCCAAGGGAGCTGACTTCCAGGATTAAAGATCTACCAGCAAAATACTGATTGCTCGCAATGTTTAAACAGTTTGAACTTCATATTAGAAGGTTGCAGGCATAGATGTTAAATATCGAATGCCGCAAACGATTCCAGTTTCTGACGTGTACAAGAACATTAATTTCTGCATGTCCCATTTGGGAGAATAATCCACTTACCAAAACTCTAACAAAGAAAAACACAGAGAAGTGCCTGTGAAGTGTGCTGTTTTATAATTCTCTCTCCATGGCTGCCGTGCTGGCTGACATGAAGAATGATCATTATTTCTCTCTGTTCATCCTTCTGGAGGCTCAGGATATTAGAATATTTCATGAATATTGAACCTTTTCTTGCTCCTGGATTGCAGTAGGAAGACTTTTAATTGCACAAGTCTTTAAAAACAGGCTGAAAGACGACTCACAATGTGAAATGTTCTGAAGTGTCAACTTGCATTTTTGAAATAGCAGGAATGGAGTTCAGAGCAATCAAGTTCCAGAAATGAAACAGAGCTTTTTAATGAGTTCAGACAAAAATATAGGCATGTAAAGATTCACCCGGTTCACAATTCAATTTGATTGACAATATTGGGTTCACGATCATGGCCGTGTATAACACACAGCTAATGGGAGGTGAAATGAGTATTCAGGTGCCCTTGCTAGCTGTGAGTTGCTTTTATGAAGTGAACTGTTGCTTCCCCCGGTGGCAGGTCACACATATAACGCCATCAGAATGAGACACCCCTTTCACGCCATGCCGACTGTCCCTTTTACACTGACATCTATTCAGCTCTGTGATTGCCTTCGCTGCTGACTCAGAGGCAGAAAAACAGTGACCCCTCATTGTTCTTACTTTTTATACAGAATGGCGAGGCGGAATAAAGGCGCAACAGTCCCACCTTACACAGGATGTGTCAAAGGGTCTTGTTTGCGTTTGGGGTGGGAGTTGGTGAAAATATATCTACCAACATTGATTCTGGAACCTTCCCCTCCTGGCATTGGATGACATGACTGAACTTGATCTACTGTCGATATTTTCCCCCATCTTGGATTCCCTTGTCTGTCAACGGCAGCAGAGAGAGAGGGAGAGATCTGCCTAAAAATCCACTGATTTCTCTGCGTTTGGATGCTTGAGTTGTGATCAAAACATTAAAAGATGATTCCTTCTCGTATCATACGTGAGTATGTATTGTATAGGGGTTGCGGTAGCTTAGCAGCTAAGAAATGTAACTTCTGCAAAGGTTGTGTGCTCAAAATCCAGCACCACCAAGCTACCACTGCTAGGCTCTTTAAACAAGGCCTTAACCCTCAACGGCTCAGTTGTATGAGTGATATACAGTAAGTCTGAGATAAGTGCGTCTGCCAAATGCCATACACGTAAATGTATATGTAATCGAAGGCATATATGAGCAAAGTGGTGGACAAAGCCCTAGTGATAATCGTCTGTCTTAAAGCACTTGTCTGGGTGATGAAATTCAATTAAAGTGCATTAAAACAGATAAAGATTGGTTAAATAGAGGAAGCAGTGGGAGATGATAAGCATATGGAGTAAGTCATGTTCCTATATGCTTGAATTGGATTTGAATTAACTGACAATTTGTTTGAGTCTTGCTCCATGTCTCACTTCTGGTGAACCTAATCAACACTACTGCCTTCAAGAAGAACACCAACAGTCTTCTTTCTTTACGTTTACACGGCTGTTTCCGTGAGTGTGGTGCTGTTTAACTCTTGTAACTTTTGAACAATTAAACGCATAATTTTGCAACATTGAATCCAAGAAATTTAACAAACAACACGCCATTATGTCCAGATTTTCTTTGAAGGAATTGTTGGTATTTAGCATAGAGTTAGCAAATACACAAAATGTGATTATGTAGCATCTCTGCTAATGGCATAAGGACATGTTTGTGTAACAGGTTTGTGACCTTATCACTTAATATCAGAATATCATTAAAAAAAAAAGTCAATTGGTTAAATACCTACTACCCAACTACCCTGTAAGCTCTGTGAGTGTACAAGTGAGGAGTAGACACAAATTGTACATACTCCTCCACCATCTTGTCTGACCTTTGAACTGGATGTTCACAGATGACACTACAAAAAAAAGATCTAAAGAAGAAATGTTTGAAATGTGGGTGGGGCTAAGCAGGGCTGGCAGAAAAAGCGTGTATTTCAAAATGAGCTAAATGTGTGTTAAGTGTGCCACACCTCTTAAAACTGTTCCTGATACTTCCTGAACATCCTCAGAGACACCCCTTGAACCTACAAGAACCAGCTTCACCTGCCACCTTCTTTATACTTTCCCTGGAAAAAAGTCTTCTTTTTCTATTTTTTTGGATGTTTCAACTGAATTATGGGATAGTGAATTATTTGCATACTACAGAAACGGCTCCAGTAGTAAATCATCAGGGTACTGTTTTGCTACTATTAAATGTCTACTGAGTGTTTGGAGAACCTACGGATTATCACATACTGTTTTTTGAGGACTATCGATATGGAAGCATGTGTATTCAAATGCTGCCACTTCAGTTTCCCTTTCCTGAGCTTCAGGAAATTTGCATGATGTGATTTCCTGTTCCTGTTAAACATGTTATTTTCATGCACATAGTTTATTGAGAGAACATCACCCTAAATATCAACCCAAACATTATCAATCAGATAAAGATGATAAGAATACATCATGCCATGTGGATCAACCTAATAGTGCTGGTGAGCAGATGCCCTTTTTCCAGATTCACTTACATGGCTTGCAGTTTACTCATTATCCATTATGTGGTTGGATACCCAGAAGTATTCAGGTTAATTATCTAGCTGAAAGAAATGCAATGCTGTCCCCAGTCGGGGTGGAACCTGTGACCTCAGGCCTACCTGCTGCCTCCCTCAGGACCTGTAAAATGAATCAGAGCGAGATAGAAAGTGCGTGAGTGAAAGAGAGCGTTATTGCAAGAGCCTGAGAGAGATATTTGTGAGTCGGAGAGACTGTGGGAGCATGTTTACTGCAAGAGATATACTCTACCATTCATTATGCACTTGGCGCTCAGACTGGACACTGGGCCAGTAAACAAGTTTGTGCAGTTTTGCCTGTAATGCATTGAGGAGTGCTATGTCAGTGTCCGGACACTTGTGCACGCACCAACATCTTGTTTGCTGGACAGAGAGAAAAGGAGATTACAAAGGGAGAAAGTGTGTTTTATTTTATTCTGTTTTCTTTTACGCCTCTATCACAGTGAAAAATTCCAGATGTTCAGCATACCTGTCATCCCCATCATCATTCTGGTCTCAGACAAACAAAATCATTTACGTTTTCAAATTTAGCCTGAAAGAGATGAATAAACGTCACATCCACACACAGTCAGCGTGCTGAATCAGACATGCAGCTGCATATTACAGATAAAGGACAACTTCCCGTGCTCTCTGTTTTCTGCGCCATCCTCCAGGTTTTACGGACCGCGCTCCATCCTCCTAGTTATGAGCGGAAAGCGAACCAATTTGACAGTGACAGATGAACTGCTCCGTTGCTCGTCCAACCACCAATGCCCATCCCTCATCCACCTGCAATTCTCCCCTGTCCTCCTCTCGTCTCCTCTTGCGTGGTCCTGCGCTGTCTTGTTGCCCACTCTCATATTTCTCCTGTCCGCCAGTTTTGCATTGCTCTCGGCTCAGTGTGTCCAGAAGTGGAAGAACCCAAGGCGGGGTCTGAATCCTAGCCCTCTTCCCATGCAAGACATTTATTTCAGAAATTAAGCCCATGCTCTCGTGCAGTCGAGTCGAGTTTCCCAGAGTTCCAAACTTGAAATACTGCATCTATGTATGTGCATGGCGATCGCCTAGGGGCCATTAAAACTGCTATTATTTTTCAATCTACTGGTTACAGTCCAGTAACCATGAAGCAGGGGGAAACGACTGTTTTTGGAGGGTCGATGACAGCAACAGAGGAAAGGGGGACGGGTGAATCATTTTTTACCCCCCCTCTTCTCCCCCTGTGTGAGTGTGATTACTGGTGAGTTTTAATGATCATCCTGTTCCTGTAATAGACTTTCTTTGCTTGAGTGTTGAAATGAAATGCCAGGCTGTGAAGACAATTAATTGCTTGGCTACCTCTGTTTCTGCTTTCACTCTCCCTCTTTCTCACTCTTTCCATCTCGCTATCTGTCTTTCTCTCTTTCCATCTCTCTCTGCCAACCCCCCTTTTTTTTTAAGCTTGGCCCTGCAGACTGATAAGAGAGGTGAGCAGCAGACTCGCCCTGTTGCTCACTGAGCCTGTCTATCTTTTTCTCTCCTCTCTCACCACGGTTATGCTAATCCCGTGGCCCCACCCTGTCAAATCCTCTCCACCACCACACACTCGGAGACACACCGCTGTGCACCTTAGGTCCACCGTGACCGGCGCAACAGTACTACAGTATCACCATTTAACGATCCAATGCCCAATATCAAAGCAAAACACAACAGTATACCCGAAAGAGCAATTAATGTTGAATTGCTTCTTACATCAGAGAGAATCGAGAATAATATTGATTGTTTTCCTTGGGGAAGACAGAAAGCAATCAGTAATACCTTAATGTAATCCAAAGTGTAATCAGAGAGCCCTTGAATGTAGACTGCAAAGAATTCCCAGTGTGTGGTGTGTGCTTTAATGTCCAAGTAGCCCTTGTTTTTTTTTTTTTTTTTTTTTTACATATTCATAAAATTTTACTCTTAATAATTTACTCTCAGTAGGAGCAGATTGCAAATCTGCACTTCTTCTTCTACTTCTTTTTTGCCTTTTTACTCTAAAGAAAAAGAAACCTTGAGAAGAACCAGACATAAATAATATCTTAAAAGTGAAAATTACATGATCCAATATTTATTATTGTAGTATGATTATAGATCAAGACTTTGTAGATGCTTTTACAGATTTTAGAGCTTTAACAAGAAGATAACTTAATTTCTTTCTGCTTAAAATAGGTTTAATATTCTATATATGTAATATACATATAATAATAGTAATAAATCTGATTTATCGTAACCTTTTAACAGGAAATAGATAACTAGATATGTTTAACTACATTCAACATACATTACCAAAACTGGCCCAAGGCCCAGGTACTTGACAGGATATGATCCTCTTAAAATAATTCTATTGAAGCAATAGATTCAGCTACAGGTGGAATATTGTAGGCTCACACTCCCCTGTTGATCTGATAACGGTTGTACAAAACGGTAATAGATTTTTAGAGATAAAGGCGTGGATGTGGCTGTTGCGTAGTCCTTTGACTGATGACATTTTTGGAAACTTGCAAATAATACGTTTTGCACTGAGTCGAGTGTGAAGGGTAAAACCGGGCGGTGAAACAACACATAATTGTTAGGTTGGAGAACTGAGCCTTGTTTCCGATTTTTGTCTGCGAATTATAAGGCTAGAGAAAGAAACCAAAATAGAAAGACAAATTATCATATTATTTCAAACAGCTTGCTAATATTACTGTTAGCATTAATACCACTTCTACTGCTTCATTAACATTTTGTAGAACGTACGTAGTGTTGAAGTGGTACCGTAAAGGATTCACCTTATGTTCCGTTAGCATGCACTGTATCTTGTACATAGTGTAGAAAGGAAAATGTAATGTGAAGCTTTGCTCTATCTAAATCAATTACGGGCCTAATATGGACCATAAGTCTCAGCGTGCCACGCCAGACACGAGGAAAGATAGTTATGCAGTCACACTGATCAGCCCTAACATTAACACCACACGACTGGTTTGCTGCAAGGCAACCCCATGTACGGCAAGCTGTCTTAGCAATTTCTTAGGTTGAATATTAACAGTTTCAACAGTTTGTTCACTGGGTGTCCCTCCCTGGACCATCTTTGATGGGTAGCACTGCATACCAGGAACACCCCACAAAATCGTTTTGGAGATAAATAGACCCAGTCATTTAGCCATCACAGTGCAGATCTTGTCAAAGTCACTCAGATCCTTATGACCACTCATTTTTCCTACTTCTAACACATCAACTTGTTCTGTCTAATACATCCCACTCCATGGCAGGTGCCACTGTAAAAAGATAATCCATGTTATAGTGATGATCAGGTGTCAACAACATTTTGTGTGTTTAGTGTACTTATTTATGTATTTGTGCATATGTTAAAGAACACTTTTATAGTGTTTACATTTTAAATTAATCTTTTTCCCAGCCAGATAAGTATTTAAAGATGTTATTAAGAACAGTAAATACTGATTTTGATTTAAATTAAGCATTTTATCATGTATATTATCATATATATTAGCTTTGTCGTCCAGCCCAACTGTAT
>JBCNYH010000008.1:21057504-21071695 GCA_039654325.1 Tandanus tandanus | reverse complement strand
CCCCCCCCCCCCCCCCCCCCTCCCCCCCCCCCCCCCTGCAGGGAGAAAGAGAGAGAGGGAGGGAGGAAAAAAGAATGGCAGAGGCGAGCCAGCCTGCACACCCTGAGATGGCTGAATGAGCCAAAGTGAAGGGAAGAGATTGCATAGCGGAGGCGAGTGATTTCCGGAGCTGCTAACAGTGCACGCCTGTGATACTGCGGCCGCTGCACTTCCCTCCATTCATGAATCGGCGCTGGGAGGTTCTCGGGTGAAGGAGAGCGCCGGCAGCCTTTTTGAATAATTCAGGATGGGAACGCATTCTCGCCTGTTCACATGCCATTGCTCCATCTCCATTATGTAACTGAAAGTGCACACAAACATCATATTTCTGCAGAAAAAAACAGTAGAGAGGTCACTGCCCTGTAGACAGTCATGGAAGAAAGGTGGGTTGTGACAGTATTACTATGTCGATATATTTATATATATATATTTTTTTGTTCTCACACTATGAGACAGGTGACAAATGAGCTTGCAGTCGAGTCAAAATGGAGCCGTATTGATTCAATATTTTTTTGTGATGGCTGTTTTTGTTGATCTCAAATGTCTAAGCATGAAACGAATTAAAAAAAAAAAACAGGCTTTTACTCTACATCTCTAATGGTTTCCTTCTTTCCTCTCTCCCCTGGGATCCTCCCAATGCTCATATCAAAATGCCACTGAAATGCCAACAGGGAAAATGAGGCATTCACTAGGACGTGGTTTTCCCAAGTAAAGCAGCCGGGCGCCGCCGCCAGCCTCGGCTCTCCCCGAGAGCTCCTTCATTATCTGTCCCACCTGCAAATGCCAGCGCCTTTCATCCCCCTTATCTCTTCCATCAGATTCCACCATGCATATTAAATCTCGAGTTGGATTTAATGCTGTTTCTGCTTTATCGGTTTGCAAACCTCATTTTCTTAGGTTGTCAGTTAAACAATGCCGGTTGACGCCTGATATAGACGGAGGAAGGGAGGAAGGAGGAGGTGAGGCAGGATATTTACTGAATCAATGCCTTCTATCTTTGTTTGTGCGTTAAATTAATTTGACTATATTATTTATTTTTTAGCTTGACAAGCTAATATGAGCTCTGTGACAGGAGAGGAGATGTAGTGGCACGTAAGAGACGGTTTTCAGATTTGTTTGGTGTGTTTTTTGGTGAAGGCACAAGCGCGGGAATGTCACAGGGAAAATCGATGAAAATGTCTCTGTACATCACAGATGTGCGTGAAAATGTACCACGTCTTTGACAGCAATTAGAGGGATTTAAACCGTGTGTTCACAAAAGTTAGCTGTTATTTTAAAGGCGTGGGATGTAAACGTGTTCTCGTAGAGACACATAAAGAAACATGATGAGTCAGCTGAAGAGATACTAAACAGGCCCAGCAAGTCTCTCTTCCCATCAGTATCAGAGATATAGTGGCAGGCCAAATGACTGTGAAGATTTATGGAGAATGCAAGCAAGCATACTTCTTGCTAAATTGCTTGCCGTTGTTCGGTGCAGCTTTCCAAAAACTGTTCTCGTTATTGAAAGTGAGCGCCGAGCACATGCAAGGCTTGCCTCATTAATCTGCAGTTTAGAGGAGCGTTAGTGGGTGCGTTCACACGGAGGGAGACATCTGTGGACCTTTGATGGAAGACGCTGCCTTTGCCCTGATAGATGGGGTTAAAGATAATGACCTGCTTTTACGTCTATTTCTAGAGATACTAGAGTGTGGGCCATATGACAGGTTTGCGTGTTCCGTTCTTTTTAAGCCAAATGCTACTCCTCATGGCCCTGGAGATAACATCCCGTCCATTTGTTCTGGGAAAAAAAAGCTTCTTTGCCACTTCCTAATAGTACATTACCCCTGTTCCTTACTGAAGTGAAAACCAAGGCCGGGGTTGTTCTCCCAGGAAGCCTTTCAAACTAAGTGTCATTTTATCAAGGCTTCTGGAGCTGCGTCTGCTGCTTCTGCTTTAAGCTAATGAAATGTCCCCAACTGTGGAAGTGAAGGGAGGTTAAAAAAGACATGATGAGATAGTCCTCATGTCTCTATCCTTATACCCAAACAGTCTATTTCACGGATTACCCGCTCACTCCGAAAATGATCAGGTAATTGAAGATAACACCTCTTCAGCCTCCAGATAGCACCGTGTCAATGCTAATATCAAGTTGGCATAATAATTGGGTCTCAAATTGTCAAAGCACATTTAGAGACTTCATAGATTGATAGGATGTTTTGCTAAATGCATGTGAGGAAGTTTCGACTCAGATTCAATAGCTCTTTTATTACTTTATTTGCAACAGAAAATAGGTAATGACGTGTGAAAACGATTAGATTGGAGTCTTCCATATACCTTACATTCATTCGTTTTTGTTTAGTTTTTTTAATGAGAGGTTATAAATATTCTTGGAATGTAAAACAACAAATAAAGGTGGTTCTGCAATTTCTTAATCAATGCAAAAAAGTTCCAAACACTACATCACTGTGCTGCCAGGGTAAATTAGAGAAAAGCATCGATGGGAGTGGCTAATTACGCAGGTGATTTAGTAACCGTATGCAAATAAATGAACACTGGTGTAGTCAGTTTAACTTCAATAATGACTCTTGATTTTAATAATGACTCTTGATTTTAATAATGACTCTTGATTTTAATAATGGCCAACACAGTCTACAAAGACCAGTGTACACTAGAAACAGGTAGAGACTAACCTGCCTTGGTAATCGATATGTTCTGATAAAGTCTTCCTCTGGCATTCCAAATAAACAAATAAGATTATCTGCAACAATTTTCTACCACGCCCTCCTTTGTGCCTCATTTTTAAGCATGCAGTTGGACCTTTCCTTACACGTAAAAGAGGATATATTAATCTGAGCAAATAAAAATCTATTTTAATAATAATATAAATTTCAACAGATATCTATTCTGAGTTTGTTTAAACCTTTGCACTGACAGACTTGTGCAAAACGGCAAAATGAAGACAAGCTTTTTTACTGCGTTAAATAACAGGGAAACTCCTACAAACTCCTACAAATACATATGCAATGATGGGAGCAAAATTAAGGGTGTACTCATATGTAAGCTATATGGCCATGAAATAAGGCCATAATGCAAATTTATTTCAGTTGTTTTCGGTTTCGGCTGGCCGAAAAAATGCGCGGTCTCATCAAAAACCTTCAATATATTGTATTTAACCTGCCCTTAAAATGTAAATAAAACAAATCCAAGCGCTTTCTTTAATGACTTTTTGTGTACCCTCACAAAAACAAAACCTGTACCCTCCATTTGATTGTCTCGAGTCCAGTGGGCCTGGTTGAATTAGTTGTGTATGCCATTTTTATTTTTATTTTTTGGATTTTTTCCCCCCATTTTTCTCCCTAATTTAGTTGTATCCAATTCCCACCCATCAACTTCTTGCCTTCCCTATCACACGACCACCACCGACCAGGGAGGGGCGTAAGCAAGCACATGCCCCCTCCGTGACATGCGATGCTGCCACCCGCCTTTTTTCGAACTGCTGCGCATGCGTATTTGGGGGCGGCCTAACACACTCGGAGGGAAAGCGCTATCCACCCCCTCGTACGAATGAGCTCACAGACGCCCATGTTAGTTGTGTATTCCAGCATGGGCTGCTCAGCTTTGGCTTATGGGACAGCCGCTATTTCAGCCTGCACTATTTTGTATTGTATTACTGTTTGAAGCTGAAGTGCGGACGTGTGTGTGAGACAGTGCAGTGCGGAGCTGCATGGAAAAACCTGCGCCTTCCTCTATGATGCCTTCATTCCATGTCAGATCGGAGCATAATTACCTGTTAGAGGTTTTTAGTAATTAAACCTGGGAATTTATTATTTATTTTGGACGCGCATAACAGAATAGTTCAGCTTTCCTACTCGCGCTGGTAAGGGAAAATCCCGTATTATATCAGAGGAGAGATTATGTGGGAAATCCAAGTTGAACTAGTTATTCCAGGAAAAGTAAATAAAAAATAAAGCTATAGATTACTGCATAGCATATATATATCCCATACGTCCCCTGTAATACATCCCAAAGTAGCTATCTTCTCAGAATAGCTCAGATCTCAGATGCTGGTGCAAATGGAACAGATCTAAGATGCGCGTTCCTCTGTCTGTTGTGAAAAGCAGCTTGAGCAGTAAGTACATTGACACCGGAACAACCATTTATATTTAGAATGAATATTATATTTTTATAATACGTGTGTGAGATGGCAAGAGGCATGTTGCGTGTAGAAAATATGCAGATTTTTTTTTTTTAAACACAAGTTTAAATCGAGGCACACAGGACTCCTGCTGGTTGCCTATTTATAGAAGGGGCGGATTCGCGTGACCTGTGCATCATTTCGTGGGTTTTTCTTTCTAAAAAAAAAGGGGGTGAATTTGCATGACGTGTCATAATTTCATGGGTTTTTCTTTGTAAAAAGGGTCGGATTCTCATGACGTGCAAAAATCAGGTTCGAAAAAGGTCCGAACTGCTTCCGAAGTTGTTCACTCGTATTCGAGCCACTCTGAATTCGCACCAAATTTTGAGCAGGTCCAAAACTTTTTCCAAGGACCATTTACCTCAAATTCGACCAGCTACCTCCGAAAATATATTCAATTACCCTCGAACTAAATTCGCTTGTACATTTTGCCGTGATTGCTTACATGTGAGCTAGGCTTAACTGTCCTCTTATCGCCAAGTTTTTACTAAACGCCAAAAGAGGACAAGCACAAACCCAATGTAGTAAATCTGCCCATTTGTAATGATTCAAGTAGAAACCACTAAAAACAAGTCAGTTTTTAGGACAAATGTTATTCTTTTTTGAGTTCATACCTGGAAAAATGCAAATGATATAAAACACTTTTTCTTTCTTTTCTCTTGTTTTTCATTTTGAAACCAAAAATGAATGAATGCAGGTTACCTATAAACGACCACAGTGAAATGAATTTGGTGGCATCAAAGTTAATTATCCTCCAACCGTAGCTTATTAACCATACTGGTTTAAACCTCGTTATGCATCTCAATAGCATAATTACAGCATTGCTCGAACAGGAAAAAGAACACCACTCAAGATTTAA
Organism: Tandanus tandanus; assembly: GCA_039654325.1. Lineage (NCBI taxonomy): Eukaryota > Metazoa > Chordata > Actinopteri > Siluriformes > Plotosidae > Tandanus > Tandanus tandanus. The sequence goes on along the minus strand of JBCNYH010000008.1, from coordinate 21,066,623 downwards.
CATAAAAACAGTGGGGCATTGTCGGGATTGGCGTGTATCTGTGTTAATTACGTCTGGGTTTTATTCATCTGATGAACTAATTAATGTCCGGTTTTGAAAACTGACTCTAATGGGCCACCTGGTCATTTCATTTCAACGCTGTGTCTCCTTTGTGTGTCTGAGTGCTAATAAAGCGTGCTTAGAGACGACCCTGCTCAGATATCCATTATAAATGAGTTAAAAAAGAGAAAAGAAAAAAGTCATACATATGTATATTTAACCTTTGTAAAACACGATAATGGAGCTTCCCTCGTCTCATCTTGTATCTCATCTTGTATCTCATTTCATCTTATCTTATATCTCTTATCTTATATCTTCTCATCTTATATCTTATCTCTTCTCATTTTATGTCTCATATCAGCTAATTTTATATCTCATCTCATATCTTATATTTCATCTTATTTCATACCTTATCTCATATTTAATTACATTTTATCTCGTCTCCTCTTATATCTTATCTCATCTCATATCTCATCTTATTTCTCCTTCTTATCTCATCTCATATCAGCTCTTGCGTGTGTGCAGAAAACATCATGACACCAATGTGGCACCAGTTGGTGAGATCGGTTTGAGCAGTAATACTAGAACACATCATAGGGAGATCATAGGAGTTCCTTCTTCCTGTCTGTGGCATTATTGATTTACAGAACTTTATAGCTGACAGGTTACGCTGCAGTTCTCTTTCAACCATGGCATTACACAAGCTTCCACGAGCACAGGTGATGTATAAGTGAATGCACAGCTTGTTCTCAAGGCTTCCAGACAGACTTCTGCGAAGATTGAGCAGAGAGATGGGAAGAGAAAGAGAGAGAAAGAATGATTGTCTCTCAGATGTGTAGATCTTGCAATTCAGGAAACTAATGCTAAAAAAAAAGGTTCTGGAAAACAGTATGCAATTATACCTCCTAAAGATGCAGCTGATTATGAACGAACAAACACAGATTGAACAGATAATGCATTCTAAATGAATAGCAATGCAGAAATGAACAGGAGGCACACTTCTTTTAACCCAGCCTGTTTGTATTGTGTATACAATTAACCGGTGTCTGATCAGTGGACATAGCTTTAGAATTATGTTCAGCCAATCAGAGCACATTTTATATCTAGTCATAGCTTTTAAATGATTCGAGAAGCTCCTTCTGGATGTCAGCTACTTTCATGGGTATTTAAAAAAAAAACTTTTTGCCGGTTGTGAATCGCAGTAGTGCCAGTGCTGAGCAGAATCTAAATATTATCTGTTACGGTAATGAAAGTGACTTCGAAATCGAAGTGGCAGTGGCAGTAATGTGTTGAGTGAGTAATATTAGCACTGAATCGGATATTGGAACTGGGGGTGCTGGTGGAGATGTGCGTGGCAGGGAATGCCAATGTGGTCACAAGTGGATCCGGAAAGGTCTTTATTAGAAATTCATATTGTTATTATTATTAGTAGTAGTAGTAGCAGTAGTACTACTATTATAATTTTTATATATTTTTTAAGAGAGAGACCAGGATGGAGGACAGGGTCACTGTATATGGAGTTCAAAGGGTTAAACGCATTTATTTTCATGTGACACATGACCATGATAATGAACATGATATAAATAGGAGGCGCTCTATTCCCACCTAGCGCTGCCTAATCAATGCCCTTCTGAGCACCAGAATAAAACCATCTTTCTGTTCAAACCAAAACGGTCACAGATACGGACAGGAAGTGGTGAATGGAGTGAAAAATAAAAGCATAACGCTGTGTTTTCGTGCTTCTCCCCACTCCCTGTCTGTATCTATATTTCACTCATTTATTTGCCAAACTGCTTTTTCCTATTAGGGTCGTGGAGCCTATCTCAGCCAACTTTGAGCGGATGTGGCGTACATGTGCACTACCCAGAGGAAACCCATGCAAGTACAGGGAGAACAGGCAAACTATACACAGAAACATCCTCGCCGAGCCCTGGATTCGAACCCAGGACCTACTTGCTGAGTTCCCAGATAACCAGTTCACTAAAACTCTGCCTTATAAGTATTTATATGCGTCAATGGACACCCATCATAATTAAATCTTTAATACCCTTAATTGTATTTATCTTTCACTTGATATAGCGTGATATGGTAATGATTTAAAAGGCAACATTGGACCCTTTAGATTTAAAGGTAAATTACACACAAGTTTTTTAGCAAAAGGTAGAAAAGGTAACAGCGATGATGGTGTGGTTCAATCCTCTTCTTTCTATCAGGTTTTTTTTTTGTAATATCTGTGATGATCTTGTCATATCACTGTATGATGCCAGAGACAGCCTTTAGATTGTTTTAGATTCTTTAGGTGACTCTCTGAAACCTCTGGATGTCTCAACTCATTCTTCTTGCCACTTAACACCGTTCGCCGAGATATGAACAGAGCTTAATCATACGTGAACCATGCCAAATGTGACAGGTGTGTGCGTATAAATGTGCACTCTTGCAGAGTGCTGCTTAGGAAAGCAGAAGAAAACGAGCCTTATCATCTGTACATTTGCATATTCATTTGGCGGACACTTTAATCCAACGTGTCTCACTTTTGCTTCAGTGGATAATCTCACCTGGAAATGCTTATAGAGACTCATAAAGACGGGTCTGTGCTCATCGCAGGACTTTGCATTTTAACACCAGAGTACACTGCTATATCATTTCCTGTATATATGTTTGGTGGTGGCAGGCCTCTATTGCAAACTTATTGCTGCTTCAGGATCAGGGTGTGTGAACAGTATAGTCCTGGCTGCCTTGTATCCTGCTGAAGTGTCCTCCCTCACATATTTACCAAATAACCAAGCAAACTAATCAGAAGTTAATGTATTGATGAAGGCGCTGCCTAAAAGTGGAGCTTCCCTTCAAGTCTTTGTGAGTTTCCTAAAAAGTATGCCAAAAATACTCTTACTGAGGGGTCTCGACACTGATCTGGAATTGAATAAAAATTTAACGTAAAGGAATTATTTTGTTTGAATGTGGGCGGCGTGGTGGCATAGTGGTTTGTATGTCTACCTCACAACAAGAGCCAGGGTTCGATTCCCGGGCTCGTCAAGGGCATTTCTATATGCAGTTTGCATGTTCTCTCTGTGCTTGTGTGGGTTTCCTCCGGGTACGGGTAAGGGGAATAGTCGAGTGTTTGTTTATCCTACAGGTCGTACCCCACCTTTGCCCAGCAGCCCAAGTTGGATAAAGTAGCTTGACGAATGAATGAATGAATGAATAATAGATATTGAAGTAATTTAATTTAATAGAAATTGAAGTAATTTAAGTAAATTGTTTTGTTAGATTACGTAGAAAAGCGCTAATTTTGTGATTGTTATGTAGGCTATGGAATGCCTTATTTAAAGTACTGCGGTGTTCAGTGGAGGATGAGGACTGACCTCATCACACTGCCATCAAAAATATCCTAGTCCTGTGGGTTATTACTCAGGAATATATAAAAAAGAAAGAAAGAAAAGAGACAATATCCCTACCTCTGATATTAAGCCCCGCCCCTTCACCATCTGACATTGGTAGTCTTCTGATGAACAGACGAGCTGCTGGTTACCATATAACCCTCTACATCAGGTTTATTGAATATAAATACACCGCATGAATGAATTGAAGTCTGAAGTATGACGGAATTTAATCCAGCTTTTAACTGAGCTCACAATAACACAAGTGTGGCAATACTGAGTTCTAGCAATAAACCCCAAACTCATAAGTGTACGATACTCACGGGAAGAGCAGAGAGAGCTGCAACTTAACCTGAATGCTGAAGTAGGTAACATTATAGTCCTGTAATAGACTTTTAATTTTAGAGAAATGAAAGCTGGGAATAATGCTTAAAATCCACACCGCTTGCGTTTCTCATTTAGACGGAGACTATGCTTTCTGCACGTCTCTGAGGATGTATAATTTATCACGGTTAAGTCATAGTTATGCACTTTTAAAAGCATTTTCATCACTGTCATCAGAATATATCCAACTTTCAATAATTCATGACGTTTGAGTGGCAGCAGCTGTTCCTGTTCCGGCCGCACCGTGCCGTACATGAAATGAGAATTTCGATTTCAATTCAATCCTATTATAATAGATCATATATTATACATAATCCATAATAAAACTTCAGTGCCATGTGGTCAGGTGCTGACCAGCCTCATCGATGAGGCCATTGTTAATCTGGTCAGAAATCCTGTCTGGGGGCGGACGGTGGCATAGTGGTTAATACATCAATCTCATAGCGAGAGGGTCCCGGGCTCATTGAGGGCATTTCTACATGGAGTTGGCATGTTCTTTCTGTGTTTATGTGGGTTTCCTCCGGGGACTTCAGTTTCCTCCCAGAGTCCAAAGACATGCACATTAGGTGAAATGGCTGTTCCTAATTGCCCCTAGGTGTGAGTGTGAGTGTGAGGGTTGTGTGTATTGGCCCTGCGGTGGATTGGTGAGCTGTTCAGGGTGTATCCCACCTTCGCCCAGTGTCGGCTTAGATACACTCCAGTCTTCCCAGAATTAAGCGGTTTGGCAAATGAATGAATAAATTAATGATATGGTTGAATTCTGGAGTCTGATTGGTCAGAATGTGTTAATTAATTCTCTAAAGTTTTAGTCAATAGCTGCACAGTTAATGTCCTTATTTTATTTTTAACAGCTCATCTCACATGGATTGCAGGGAAAGAGTTGTTTAATACGCTTCTCATTTGAGTACTTGATTCTGATCTATCTGTCAATCAGAACTCTTGTATAAGGAGAATAAAACACTGTATTACGGAATTAAACGTTTTCATATATCAGTGGAGTGTTTAGCAGCCACCTGTATTCCAGATATCATGGTCTACTGTACTGGTGTACAGTGGGTTAATCCCTTGCATCATGTTCTTTTTATAAAACCAGGCCGAAGAGCTTCCCTCGGCATGGGTGTGTTGGGATAATGGATTTCAGTTTCCTGCTTACATATATGACAAAAAAGGGAGCAGCAGGCACTCTGTATTTGACATGATGTGTACACTAATGAGGTCCCATGAGCATTGCAGGCACAGTGGAGATGTGTTCGCTCAGGCTCCGCGCTCCTGTGCTCCGTCTCAGACCGATTGGTGCTAGAGATGACGTGCCTTAGTGTGGGACTAAAGCCCATCTCAGAGCTCCGTCTCGGTGTCTGCATGTCGAAATATCCTGCAGTCATGTTATGGAGGTCATTGACTGAAGAAGCACCTCGAGGCTCCGATTAGCCTACTGACCTACAAGCAGGAGTTCTACAGCCTACACCTCAGCTTCTGTCACTCAGAACTGTAGAAATAACAGGGATGAAATGAACACCGGGGTTTCATTCAATGCAGCTGTCTAGTGGCTTCAAAACACTTGACTTCTATACCATGGACAGCTAAGTCTTTCTTTTTTTCCCGGTTTTGTAAATCGAAAGTCAAATCACCTCCAGGCAAGGTTCTGAAAGTGCAAGTCCCTGCATTTAAAAAAAAAAAAATACATCCAGTTCCCACTGGCCTCATTTGCACGTCTAAGTTTTCCAGCATAATACTTCAATTTGACGTGGCTCTACTCAACGTTTTAGGAAGCAACGAGAAGATCACTTAAGCCAATCGGTGACTTTAATCAGCAAGCTAAGTGCTGAGGTGCCAGTAAAATCCTGCACACTTCAGTTCTCTTCTGATGAGATTTGCAGCTGTGTGAGTTGGAAGAATGCTTGCCAGTGTCAAAAACACTTAGCTCAAAGCAGAGCTTTTCCAGGACCACCGAGTGGAGGATAGATAATTACATCACCTCACAGAGTGAGTACATTTGAGAAGCATGAATTTTTTTTTTTTTTTTTTTTGTGATTCATTTCAAACTAAAAAGGAGAGCCGGCTAAGCAAAATAAAGAACAGCCAGAGGCTGAAAGAGATCACGGCAGATAGAGGGTATCTATCTTGACTTTTAAGCCATTATCACACCACAGTAAGCACAGACAAACACTCTCTCCTACACATGAACGCGTAACCACAAGCTCCTCGACCCTACATGCATTCCTAGTTAATTAGAAATGTTGGATCAATGCGTTCTGATTATCAGGCTTCATGAGAAGGTTTGCTTCACAGTTAACACACCGCTTTCCATTCTATGATTGTTTTTTGTTTGGTTGTTTGTTTGTTTTTTAAGGATAGATGATAATATATGTACTTTGTGCTGATAAGGGCTTAATACGGTATTTCCATGTTGGTGGAAGATCATACTCTGATAAATGATTATGTAACTGTTTATCATGGTTAACCTTAATATCACAGCCTTGGTATTAAAATATTAATACAGGTACATTATTGCTTTGCATTATCTTAGTTTATGTAACACTGAATTAATGGTACTAGAGACAGTAAATCAGAAAGCAGCAAATTACCCCCAAGTGTGTACAGTAATAGTATAATTATGAACATTATTATTATTATTATCATTATTATTATTATTATTATTATTATTATTATTATTATTGTATTACAGACTATTGGCATTTAGTGCCAGATGAAGGCGTTTACTGCTGATATGTTTATTTTAATTGTAAAAAAGCTTCTAAGACTGTTTAGCCCAGTGTCCTAATCAGTATGCACATTTATGTTTGCATGCTTGAAATCTGCACAGCTAGTACATTAAAACATTTATAAATACATTAGGCTATTTAGGAGACACTCTTCTGCAGCTTAAAAATTTGCTGTTGAAGACACAGCAGTACGAAGCTCAATTTTTTTAAGGCAGTTGAGAAGACGGTTGTTGAAACAATTTCAAATCCAGGTTTGGTTGTGTTCACTGCAAGAAGGTTCGCATCCTGTGTCTGGCAAGGTCATTTTATCTGTGGAGTTTGCATGTTCTTTCCGTGCTAGCATGGGTTTCATCTGGGTCAACTGGTATCTTCCTACAGTTCGGTGATGTACACATGAGGCTAACTGGATGTACTCAATATGTGTCTGTGTTGGCCCTGGGATGGTCCGTCGAGCTGTTCAGTCTCCTTGCGACCCTAATAAAAAAAAGAATAAAGTGGTTTGGAAAATAACTGAAGGAAATGAAATGTCTATTTCCTTTTGCTATGTTCCACTTAAAATCCTTGAATCCGCTGGTTTATCACTTCTGTTGTTAAGAACACTTAAGCTGTCCTGAACCCAATTACCACCCTAAATCCTGAAGTGCGTAAACACTGATGCAAATAAATAAAAAAAGAAAGAAGAAAAGAATAAAAAAAAGACTCTTAGTGCAAGTCAAGAGCAGAGAAAGTACCATTTTGGGATGGTATCGCCATTGTTCAGAGTCAAGGAGCCTATTCAGGAACCAGGATGAGGAAATACCCAGACCTTGCACAACATCTTGGAGACGTTCAAGTGATATGACATTGCAGATGTAAATAATGTGGTGCAGAACCGTTTTGATGGCTGGAATCCAAGGACAGTAGGAACAAGTTAAGTGACCTGAATAGTACAGACACAAGATAACACTTGGGAAGGGTATGAACCATGGGAGCAGCCTTTGTATTGATCTGGTGAGGAGACTGTAGTATATAAAAGGAGACCAGTAAGAAGGGAAAATACTGGCATTGGATGATCATTTTTACAGCACTGCATTGCTCTACAGATTTCACATCTGCAAGGCTGTACATTTACATTCATACATTCATTCGCCAAACCACTTGATCCTACTAGGGTTGCGACTCTGGGCAAAGGCAGGGTAGCCCCTGAACAGCTTGCCAGTCCACTCACACCCACACCCAGGGGAGATCTGGAACAGCCTATTAGCCTAATATGCATGTCTTTGGACTGTGGGAGAAAACACAAGCACAAGGAGAACATGCAAACTCCACTTAGAAAAGCCCTCATCGAAACCAAGGATCCTCTTTCTGTGAGGTGGACGTGCTAACCTGTACACCCTCGTGCTGCCATAATAAGCCATCTAATTATTAACCTGCATCTAATTAATTAACCTAACAGAGCTGTTGCTTTAATATCCCTGGCCATGCTCTGTGACTTTCTATTGGGATGTAGAGATGGGAAGAGCTTCATATAACCACATCAGCAACAACTCAGTTATTTATTTGCTGTTCTTAAAGTCTTTTGATTTCTCCAAACTGGCCCAGACTGCCCATTCTTGTGATTGAAACCCCCCGGATTGCGCTGATAGATCAATAGTGGAAACGTGTCCTAGTTCCATTGCTCTGGCAGACTACTCACTCTGAACAGGAGATGAAAGCCTGTTCGGGTTCTAATTAAACATTATTTTTTAATATCATCACCCTCATTTTATGTGTTAGGGAAATTCAAGCCATTGCTTGATTGCCTTTGTCACTAGATGGCAGGAGTGCGAGAGGACAGATGAAGTTAATTCTAGGTCGAAAATAAAGAAAGATTGGGCTGAATGAAGACATTTCATGTCATCACACCATCAAATCGGAGCTTCCCTTTCAGATAGGCGCATGCTAGCCTATTAATAGAGATGCATAAAACAATTCTAGAGATAGCCCCACAAGTCTTAAGCTTGCTTGAAAGCGTTGTCATCTTGCCCTCCAATCCCATTATGTACTACGTCCTTAAAGCAATTGGAGAGCAGAGCGAGCTTCATGCATGCCTTCCAGCCACGGATTGAGATATTAACTCTGAAAATTGAAGTTTGAGAGGAAATAAGGTGCCCCTTGGGAGTGGATATTGAGGATTAATTTCTTTAGTGCCTCTCCCTCCCCACCCTCTTCTTCTACACCCGCCTCCCTCCCCAACTCAACATTCTACTTTCTCTATTTTTTCTCCCTCTAGCAGGATCACTACTTCCTGCCTCTTTAGCTGTCATTCATTTAAAAAAAGAAACCCTTTTTGCATATCATGAAATGAGATGCAATTTATGTCCTCGAGCCTCTGAGCTGATACATGGCATGAATACAAAGGCACGGTGGGAGACTGAGCAGCACATTCTTTTGGATGAAGAAGAAAAAACAGGGACGGTTAGGTAGGGTTGAGATGAAGGGAAAGATCTGTCAAGGTAAAGTGACAATAATGAAGAAATGCTTCCTTCTTATCAATTGTGAAAGGAATGTGTGTGTGTGTGTGTGTGTGTGTGTGTGTGTGTGTGTGTGTGTGTGTGTGTGTGTGTGTGTGTGTGTG
>JBCNYH010000008.1:21047012-21057404 GCA_039654325.1 Tandanus tandanus | reverse complement strand
GTGTGTGTGTGTGTGTGTGTGTGTGTGTGTGTGTGTGTGTGTGTGTGTGTGTGTGTGTGTGTGTGTTTATTCATTTACCATGGAGAAATACACATACGCGTTAAAAAAAAAAAAAGATCTTTTACACAAAGTCACAGGTATATACCTCTCATGTTATGAAATGGGTTTTTCTTAAAAGAAAAAGGCAGATGTCTCCGCGGCCTCGCAATATGAAAAATTCAATTTAAAAGGATGAGAGAAAGAATGGCGAGCGGCCTATTTTCCTTCCCGCTCACTGCAAGATATGAGAATGATGTTCTATTGTGAAGGGGGAAATGATGCCAATCGTGCTGCTGAGAAATTCCTTCATAATTCAACTCAATTCCTCCAAATCCCAATGGCAAGCTGCTGTACTAAGAAGATGGAGCGGGTGAGGTAGTAGGGAAGGCAGAGCGAGGCAAGAGGGTGCAAGACTAAGAGAGAAACAGAGACAGTGACAGACGTTGGAGGAGGACAGGCCAGAGGGAAATGTGGAGGGGAATGGAGACGGGGAGAAGCAAAAAGATGACAGAGGTGAGAGCGAGAGGTGCAGCGTTAAGTGTCGATTGGTGAGTGTTCCTTGTTTCTCATCCACAGGATGGACAGAGGAGGGAAACGTGTGAGGTTACAGGTTCACAGATGAGCAGAAAGAAATGTGTGAAGTAAGAAAGCCTGGAGTTCATAACCTGTGGTATTTAAAACTTCTACAGTGATGTTAGGAGTCATTTTTACATCGCCAGCTGCACTTAACTGCAAAAACTTAAAATGAAATTGTTCCAACAACATTTTTGAAGAGTATTATGGGAATGGCCTACATTCCTGGGTTCTTCTGGAATATATTTCCCTCCTTTTTGCTCCCAATATGAAAAAAACTTGCTGGCTCTTCCCTGTCTCACAACAACTGTCAAACCTGTGGTCGAGTGAAGCCTAACACAAGTGACCTCATGCCGGGTACAGGAATCCAGTAGCCTTGTTCTGCATACATGAGCTCACAGAAGCCTATGATAGGCTTGTGATATTCTTATTGACAGGCGAGTGTATGCCCTCAATGATGTGTCATCATCAAGGCTTTTCTTTTGTATTGCTTGGGACCAGGGTGGCACAGTGGCGAAGTGGTTCGCACGTCCACCTCACAGCAGGCCGAAGCCATTTCTGTGCGGAGTTGACATATTTTCCCCATGCTTGCGTGGGTTTCCTCTGGGTACTCTGGTTTTCTCCCAAAGTCCAATGCATATTTGGCTAATTGGCAGTTCTGAATTGCCCCTAGGTATGGGTGGTGTGTGTTGGTCATGTGGTGGTTTGGTGAGCTGTTCAGTGTGCCTTTGGCTCCAGCCTTTCCTTGACCCTAGTTGGTTTGGCACTTGGAAACTTTTATCCTTGCCAAAGTAGTGGTGATCCAGGGCCTTTCCTAGGACTACTAGATCTGGGAATGCATGTACAGCACATCAATCAATCACAGAGCACAAGGTACACATACACAACTTCAAAATTCACCTGCAGGTTTTTGGAACTTCAACGGAAACCAGAAAACCCAGAGGAAACCCACACGAACACAGAGAAAAGAACAGTTTCCCCGCAAGCTCCGGATCCAGCCGAAAATCCTGGAGATAAAGGTTATGCTGGAATCCTTTTGCAAACAGTATAAAATTAATTCCTGTTTGAAATAAAAAATAAAAGTACTTGTTTTTTCTGTAGATTTCTTGCAAATTCTGTCACAGTTTACAGTATGGATTTTATAAATTTGTTTGGGGTTACAGTTTTGAATCCTAGGCATTGGTTAAAGTTTTTGCATAAGATGAATTAGTTAAAGTGAGCAACAGAGCGTGCAAGGAAAGGAGAAAGAACGAGCTCTTCCTGCTTCAGGCTTCTGTGAGGATCAATGAGCCGTTTCCTCTGAAAGCATGTAGCGCTCGGAAAAAAATGATCTGCACAAACAAATTTGACAATGAAGAAGTGCAGCTCTGTGGAGATGCAGCAAGCAAAAAATCATAGAGACTGGAGCACAAGAGAAAGAGAATGAGAGAGAGAGTTGCATACAGATCTTTTTGTATTTTTCATCGAACTCTCACCTTTTTTTCCTCTTTTTTTTCTGTGCAATAGCTAGGAGCCACAGAGCATAGCAGCAGAGTCTTCAAAGACTTGGAGCTTATCAAAGAGACACAGTGCGTAAAGAAGAAGAGAAGATAACGGCAGCAAAATGGGTGGGGGTCCCGCTGAATGGGAGCACAAAGAGGTGGACGAGAGACTGGAAAAGCTTGATCATAACAGTGCAGTTAGAAATGAGAGAATATGGGTTCTGTCAGATTTAGAGTGTCCACTGTATGCTAATTGCGTTGATAAACTCTATAGGTGGAACCTCTTATGTGTCTGATAAAAGCTTCTTTCTCGTACTTTAATGATATTGGTTTTAAATGATGATAGAAATTCAGGCCATGTGTAGGCAGACCTTGCAGCTTTAGAATGCTGCTGTGACTTTGAATGATAGATCGGTCCTTTGTCCTCACTGTGTATGACAGCATGCAGGACTAATGGAGTGGGCGATTAGAAAAGGAAATGTGTCACCCATCCATTTGTAGAGCACTTTTCACCTCAGACCACACCTAACACATGATGAATAGACTGGCATCAAACATCGCTCCATTACGCAAGACAGCCACTCCTTCAGCACCTGACACCCAATGCCTTTAAATCCCTCTTGCTTGCCACAGTTGTGCCTGGTGAAGATAGTCCCATTTCTTGTAATTCTTCCTTTCCAAGCCAATTCAAACAGTATTTAAGACTATCCATTACAGATGGGGCGGTCTTAGCTGGTTTTACTGATATTCTCTCTCCTCTGTCTGCCTCCAATCTGGAGGTTTCAGCAGGATAACTCACAAAATAAGTCACTTTTCAGCACAAAACTTTCAGGTCTTAATATACTCAAAAGTCAGAGCGAGCTTGATTTCATTCGAAATCAGTAGTGTTTTTTTTATTGTATCCAGCTATATATTTATGTTGCATAACAGAGTAAAGTAAGAGGCTCATCAAATGGCTTTTCCAGTGCATGTGCGATACATTCGAGCATTTAGGTAGGTAGGCATATTTTCATGACTTTGCAGTGGCGAAATTGTCAAAATTACGAACATCACACCATCAGAATTTTGTTGCAGCTGTAAAAAGATGCAAGTAAATTTGTTTAAGTTCTAATGCAATTACACTTTCAACAAATATAATAAATAATGCAGTAGAAATCAATGCTAGCTGTTAGCCTTAGCTTGTTGCATCTGAGAATGCACAATGACTTTGCGCATCTGGGCGGCCTTCAAATTTACTGGTAAATCAATTTTTATTCAGTCCTGATATTGCTATAGTGTTGGCCATTCCTTATCTCTTAATTCGTGTATGCCATGGTCAATCCTAAAGTTTCCTTGCTTCCTTTGTAGTTATTCTTGTAATCTTATACTATACACTCTGTTGTTACTGGCTTTGCATTATCATCTTGTCATCTTTACTCTTCCTGAAATGGCCGTGTTTCTTGCCAAGCTTTATAATACTTCCCACTGGTTCAGTTTCACTTTGTATTCAAGTGTCTTCAATCATGTGTCACACCTTTTCTTTTTCTCTCAGGTGCTGTTTACTGGTTTCAGTCACAGCACCAAATCTGCTTTGTTTGTCCTTCACTTACCAGGGCTTCCCAATCCGCTTTGTGTTCTGCCAACTTTTTGGCTCTCTAAGTGATTTGGAAGCCGTGTCCGGCCTTGTCCCAACTGTGCTCCATCAGCTTATCTACCTCCAGCTTGGTGCCTCCCTACTGCTGCTCCAATTCCTGTTATCCCTTTACTATCCAGCTCCAACCACCCCCAGTCCACCGCCCATCATCAGTCCAGCAGAAAGCTCCATCCAACCAGTTAAACCAAAGCTCCCATGGCTTGGCCTGCTTCAATCCCACTTTGGCTCAGTCCCCACCCCAGGCTGCTTTTAGCCTATCTGGCCTGCACTGTTCTTTTATGAAAGCAACATTAAACGAGTTCGAGAGGGGAATCTCTGCTTCATCTGCAGAGCCCCAGCTCCCAGAGCTCTGAGAAAAGAAAATGCTGACTCTGGAGCGATGCCTGCAGGAGTCGTTTAAGCATAAGGATCCATATTTATACAAGGAAACGGTCTCCCTACATTTAAATAGTAATGTGTCTGCCTGGAAGATCTTTAATCACAGTCTCAGCTGCTCTCTCTGGGAATACCTCAACTCCAGGATGTGGCCTGAGACGGTCATAATGTCCTTGATTGAAATGTTATAACTATGCTAATTCGTACTCCTGTGTAGAACTATTCCCACACTTAACACAGTTACAGACATCCAACAAATCATTTGGTTCTTTCTTTAATTCAAACAAAAACAGTGAGAGTACTGTACACACTCATTTTCCTCTTTACAGCACTCATTTTCTGTTTCCTATTTACAGGCAAAACCTAATGTGACAGTTCAAAGATAGAATACATTACAAGGTTTGCCCCAGCATGGTGGCGGCTTTCCTCTTGCCTCGTCTATCTGTCACACATAATTATATATAGAAAGTAGGGGATAACAGAAATAATGCAACACTTACACTGATATTTATACCAGTATTACTGTTGACACCTAAAAAGTTACATGTTTCATACAGTACTCTAGAAGATCTTTCTAACAAGGGTGACATACTTTTTCTGTGTTCACTCGTTGTTTTCATAAACTTCTGAAGAAGAGATACCCTTACAAATGTATAGTCCTTGTAGGGTTCCTGCACTGTTTAGAAATATAAAATTTATTCATTTGCTTTATCCGAATAGGGTCGCAGGAAGGCTGGAGCCTAATCTCAGCCAACTCTGAGAAAAGGCAGGGTACACCGTGAAACGCTTTCCAGTCCATCGCAGGGCCAACACGCACAACCATTCTCACTCACACCTAGGAGCAATTCGGAACAGCCAGTTAGCCTAATGTGCATGTTTTTGGACTGTGGGAGGAAACCAGACTACCCAGAGGGAGCCCACACAAACATGGGCAGAATATGCAAATTCCCTACAAAAACGCTCTCTTCGAGCCCAGGACTCGAAACCAGGACCTTCTTGTTGTGAGGAGAGCAGAGATGCTAACCACTATGCAGCTGTGCCACTGTAACTAATATGGGAACTGATGCATTTGAAAACAAATTGAAGAATCTGGTGTAATATGAGGAAAAAAATGTTGTTGCTTAGAAATGCAGCTTGGTATTGTGCATATATTGAGCTTGGTATACTATGGTTAGTACGATCAGCCTTCATAGCATTTTGGTCCTTTGAATGAGATGTTTCTAAATACTTTTTATGAATTTCTTAGAATTTGAGAGACATTGATGACATACGCTTTGATGGGTGTCTCTTCAAAAGTGCAAAATTCATTTTTTGCTTCAAGGTTAGCAAGAAATGTGCAACTGTCTTCCTTAGTTCAATGTTTTTTCCCTCTCCTTTATCTATGAGTGCCCACAAGCATAGCTTTAAATTTATCCTCATTCAGCTGTAATTACTTGGATGCCATCCAGTCTTGTATATCAGTAAGACATAGTAGTGCAAGGTAAGGCAAGCTGCAGATTAGGCTATGTTTGGAAGTAAAACGATGTGTCATCAGCAGAACAATGAAAGGAGATATCATGGCTCTAAAATATATTACCTAGTGCAAGAGTGTTCGGCTCAGTCCACATCAGCATTTTTAGCTGCATTTGTAGGACCTTAAAATGAGGCCATTAATTTTTAACATATTATTATCGCTTCTGTTGGTGATAGAATAGGGCATTTCTAGGGAAAAAAGTCCTCGCTGGATATGGAAAATATGTTAGGGGTGGAGTGGGATCTTAGTTAACTTCTCCTATAATCCCAATCGGCAACCCATAGTCAATGTACAACAGTGGACACCAACCCTGTTCCTGGAGGTGGCTCTTCCTCTAGGTTTTATCTTCAACCAAAACACAAGAACTTCTTAAGTCAATTATTAGATAGTCAGGTGGGCATGATTAAGGGTGGAGCCAAAGTTTTAGATCGAGAGGTAGATTTCCAGAAACAGGGTTGTGGTGACCCCTGCTGTACAAATTGGTCAACAAAAATGCTTATGACACACTGAGAGCTCCCCATCCCCTGGACTTTCATTCGAGACTATTCATGTACATGGATCTGGATCAAGACAGATTCCACTCTTTGGACTTGTTGTTTGACCCTGCCTAGATAGTTTGGGCTGGATCAGGTCAGACCCCATCCCCTGGATTGTGATTCAGCTCTGCCCAGGTAGGTGCAGCTGGATCAAGACAAACTTCACCCCATGGAATTGTGGTTCAAGTCTACCCAGAATGGTGAGGCTGGATCAGGTCATACTCCAGCTCCGGGATTGTGGTTTGACTCTGCCCATGTAGGTGGGGCCGGATCAGGTCAGACCTCGCCCTCGACTTGTGGTTCTACAGTAAAAATATTTTTTCCTAGAAACCCCCAATATCTTTAAAAAGCAGAGTCTGATTTCCAAATATCAAGTACACACAACACTGAGACAATCTCTCAAGTCTGTGGGCACGTCAGCTTTTCTTTATGATATATTTTGGGATTTTGATTCAATCACTGAACCACACTTCAAAACACCCGACACGTTTCAAAATCATTGTTTACACTTGGATCTGATATGCATCTGACGCAGCAAACAGGCACCAGTTTTGCTAGTATTTCAGCCCTGTGAGGGATGTCCTGGAAAACTTGGACAATAACTCAGTGCACAGACAAGTTCTCAATGACAATACTCATTTAATAGTACAATTACATATGACATGTGACCCATATATATATATATATATATATATATATTGGTCACAGCTTTCTAATACAGGGACTGACATCTAAGATCTGCATATAAATACTAAATAAACTAGGATTTTTAAACTGAGCCCTGTGGAAGACTACTGAAAGGTGATTAGCATTGCCCCATAGTGACACTTTCTTTCGAGCCAGTGAAATAAGAATTGAACCAGCCTAACAACAAACCAGTAATTCCTTGGTCTTGTAGCTGTTGTAGAAGCTTGAAGCAATCAACAGTATTGAATACTCCACTTAGATTGAGCACAATCACGACTTGAAGATCTGGAGTCGGCTGCACAAAGAAGGTCATTAACACCCCTCACGGGTGCATCTTTGTGAACTGCGGCAGATTCAGAAGAGAAACACTTCACACAGGCGTTTGAACTCAAATATTTTTATAATTGTAGCAGAGCTACTGTCTCGGTCGATAGTTTAGTCACAGCCACCAACTTCAAAATAAATAAATAAATAAATAAAAATGAGACGAGCCTTAAGGAGGATAAGTTATTTATCATTTTTAAAACAATGGAGTGTGTTGAGTGAAGGGGGATCGAGAGTGGAGCTGGTGGATTTCAGCTTATTGACTTTTTAGGCAGTGGTGTAATACTGACTACTTAATGAGAGGCTGCAGCCTGTATCTATTAAAGGAGGAGCGTTAGAAGGAAAATGTGGATTCCAGGAGGTTCTTATGTTCTGCCTAATTCCACTGACCATCATTTGGGGGAAAAAACGTGAAAAGAAATCTTTTAGTGGAAGGAGTAGCACTGAGGTTCATTCAGTCTAAGCAGATGATTGATTGTACAACAAAAGATGCCTCGGGTTGTTATTGTTATTTTCAATGCATGGAGCGTAGCTTTGGGGCTAGCCTTGCTCACAGCTGTTTGTTGATGCTCTCTAAAAGCTTGTCGATCGAAAGCGCTTTTAGATTTCTGTGTTGGTCAGTGAACCAGGGGGTGAGTGAAAGATGTTTACTAATACTGGGTTAAAGACTATAGCCGAGATTGTGTCAAGAACAAGACTGCAGCCAGAGTTGGGGGGGGCGAGACATAGAAGAGACCAGTATCTTGCTTGGCTAAAACAGTGTCAGGATTGAGAGTTAACGTCAGTTTTGTTGTTGTTATTGTTATTCTTCCTAAAATTTAATTTAAAAAATAGTCTTAAATTAACTACTATTATAGGTAATAGCTTATCTACTTTAGCAAATAATTTGTACAATTTAGAACACAGGAGATAGATGGGACATGCTAAGCATAGGCCATTCTTCTACCGAGCACCTTATAATTCTATTTTATACTATTGCTTGATTGATGCTGGATCTCAGTTGACTCTGGACGAAGATAAGGTACACCCTGAACAGCTCGCCAGTCCATCGCAGGGCCAACAAACTCACAACCATTTACACTCACACCTAGGGACAATTTGGAATAGCCAATTAGCCTAATGTGTATGTCTTTGAACTGTGGCAGGAAACCGGAGTACCCGGAGGAAACAAGCACAAGCAGAGAACATGCAAACACCACACAGAAATACCCTAGCCAAGCCAGAACTCGAACCAAGGACCTTCTTGCTGTGAGGTGGACGTGCTAACCACTACACAAACAGTTTACAGAACAAAATGTTTTAAAGGAGTTGAAAAGTGGAGCAGATTTTAGATCAGTGTTAGCCTGAATCTTGTTACTGTTTTAAAGAATGTCCAAATAAGGCACAAAAGTATCCAGAAATCTTGCATTCAATTGGTTGAAAAAAAGTATAGAAAAGAAGACATGGGTTAATTAACTGCTCAGTTATTGCACTGGGGAGCTAAGCAAGTAATTTGGGACGTGGCATTTATTAGACCACGATATGAAGTTATACAAGTACACAGCGGATTTCTGATTCAGACACGTGTTGCGCAGACGGTGACAGACCGCAAGCTTTCAGTTCCACCGCACCATATCTGCGTTTCCTTAGGAAGCTGATATAATTACCGTGCAAGCAAAACACTCTCCTGCGACTCGCAGCGCTACTTGAACCATGCGATGGAGAGCCGGAGGGAGTGCACGGCGAGCACACTGATGACTGATACGTATACGTTTGTACCAGCACATTTAATATGAACATATTAGGGAGGGTTAGCGGGAAGAGAAGGCGGGAATTGAGGAGAAAGAGCAGACAAACAGATAAATAAATGATCAGATAAATAAATAAGCACCCGGGGGTGATGGAGGAGGAGGGAGCAGAGGGAAGTTCCGAGCTGATGATATCCTGTCTTAAGATAAACACACACACACACACATGCAAAAAAAACAACTTTGAGTTGATGCTGATGAAGAACATGCCGGTAATGGCACTCCTATATGTTTTAAATGGCTCCATTAATGGAGCTTTTATATGGTCATCTTAATGGCTCTGAATCCTGCTTTGCACTGATTCTTGCTCTGAAACGCATGTGTGTGTGTGTGTGTGTGTGTGTGTGTGTGTGTGTGTGTGTGTGTGTGTGTGTGTGTGTGTGTGTGTGTGTGTTCAGACCAGCTTTTGTGCTATTGATTCCTACCTACTCTCAGCGTAATGGGAACTAATGCAGCATGGGGAAAAGAGTTTTTCTACAGGATCAGTGATTTCCACTGTTTTATGAGCTCCTTGTTTATGTGTGTTTGTGTTAGCGTGTGTGTGTGTGTTTGGGTGTGTGTGTTTTATTTTTTCCTGTCTCATTGAAAGGCGGAGGTCATCTTCACACTAATATCAGTGAATTTAATTAGGGATTTTTCACTCTGCTGAGCGGCACTGAGCTGTTTGTCAGTACTACCCTTGGCTAACAGGGGAAAAGAAAATATTTCCTCATTAGTTACCCCTCTGAAACATTTGTGTGGACAAAAAAAATCAGAAACTCTGCGTGGCCTCTATCTCTAAAAGTGTGATATTACAAATTTGGTTATCAATTAGCCTAGTTAGGAGCCGGGAAGTTCTAACCAGATCGTAATTAGCCTGTTGTGACCTGACACCCCGCTCTTTTCTCGCTCCGCAGCTGCCACATCGCAGAGTGACGTTTTCCACGGCCAATCCAGTGCAGGACGCTCAGGACTCATCCCAGCAGAGCTACTACGACAGCGGCCTGGAGGAGTCCGAGACACCCAGTAGCAAGAGCTCGTCGGGGCCGCGCCTTGGCCCGCTGGCACTGCCCGAGGAACACTATGAGAGAACCACACCCGACGGCAGCATAGGAGAGATGGAGCACCCTGAAAATGGTGAGAGATAGAGAGAGAGATGAAGAGATAAATCAATATATATACATACATACTTTATTGTTTTGTGACAGGAATTTCTTTAGAGACGATTCGGATTGAGCTGCAGCTGTGCGAATTCTCCAGCTGTGGCTCATTTCACCTCACTGCACATCTGCATCTTATTCACTGTACGTTTCACACGTGTTATTATTAGATTGATGGACACATAGACAAAATAAACAGGATAATAAACAGCAGATGAAGTGACACACACAGATAGATAGATAGATAGATAGATAGATGGATGGATGGATGGATGGATGGATGGATGGATGGATGGATGGATGGA
>JBCNYH010000008.1:21012103-21026213 GCA_039654325.1 Tandanus tandanus | reverse complement strand
CACACACACACACACACACACACACACACACACACACACACACACACACACACACACACACACACACACAGTGCAGCCAGCAGGAGACTCAGAGCTGATTTACTCACATTACACTTCGATCACAAAACAACTGCGCAGGATATAAATCAACATCCCTCCATCTTTTCCTTCTCCAACACACACCGTGCTGCTGAACCCTGATTTCTGAATTCTGGTTGGTTAGAAAGTGATTAATTTTCCATGACAGCAGCTTATAGTCTTTCCGGCTGTAATTCAAAGCGCAGGATGATATTAACGCTCATTCAAACACATTATTGTTTCTATAGTAACAGCTGCCTCACAGGGATTTGTGTATCAGATGCTTCACATAAACGCCCGTACATAAAGTTGGTTTAGTTATTGAAATAAGATCATTTATCTTTAATGGAAGGAGTGAACACTTCGCCTCACAGGGAAAAAACAAGCAGGAGCATGAAATGTAGCTCTAAACGGATAAAAAGTGCCATGTTTGGTTTGGTTCTGGGCAGTTCTGGGTTCGATTCCCAGGCTCGGCGAGGGCGGTTCTGTGTGAAGTTTGCATGTTCTCCCCGTGCTTGCGTGGGTTTCCTCTGGGTACTCCGGTTTCCTCCCACACTCCACAAACATGCACAGTAGGCTAATTGACTGTTCCAAATCACCCCTAGGTGTGAGTGTGTATGGTTGTGTGTGTGTGTGTGTGTTGGCCCTGTGATGGTATGGTGAGCTGTTCAGGGTGTGCCCCGCCCTTGTGCAGAGTCAGCTGAGATGGACGCCAACCTCCCTGCGACCCTAATTAGAATTAAGCGGATTAGAAAATGAATGAATGAAAGCCTCAGTAATATCGGTTTATTATTATTATTATTATTATTTTCTTTTTGCTGAAGCTTCGAGGTCGGTTCTTAAACTCAGGCATACAAAATGGTATTAAATTCTTTTTCTGATTTTTTTTTCTTTTGACAGTAATTTGGTGATGTCCCTCTGAGCCAAAAACTTTTAAAATATGATATGAGAGACGGCAGACACTCGTGGGACGTCTTAATTTCCGAATTTAGAATTCAGGCCAGACTGAAGAGATTTTATTGGGGATTATTTTTTGCTACCAGAAATTTGGTTGGTTATTTATTTATTTATTTTACTGCGTTTATATTTAATATTTTCCTCTGAATATTTTAGCTCCATTATCCGGTGTCGTAGCATCACGTGATGTACAACGTAAGAAGCAAACGTTGTATGCACCAAACATCTGGTGAGTTTATAGTACACTTTCTGCAGAACTTTAGCGAAACTTGTGAGATGCAGAGGGGCGTGTCAGCACCTCCGAGTGTGTTTAATGCGCACATCGTCTCTCTCTACATACACGCTGTGACAACACGTGTTGTTGACGAGCACATGGTGCTTCAGTGCTCTCTTTATTTCTGTGTGTGTGTGTGTGTGTGTGTGTGTTTGATTGTTTGAGGACACAGCGGTAGATACAGTAGATGGGTGCGCTTGCAGCTCCGCTCGCTGGAACGAGGTCACTGGATCTCGGCTGTGTTTAATTAATTAGGAAGGGTGGGGTGGAAATGGAGAGCAATCAGGAGCGCGCTAATTTCAGCCCTGACACTCAATACACCAACATCCCCGCTGCCTCCAGGGCCAATCACACGCCTTTATAGGCCACACAGGAGGGCGTGTCCATGTACTAGAGAATGGGTGTGTATAGAGAGTTTACTTGCATCCACATTTGTGTGTGTGTCTGGATTTGTGTATTAGTCTGGAAGTCTGAGTGTGTGTGTGTGTGTGTGTGTGTGTGTGTGTGTGTGTGTGTGTGTGTGTGTGTGTGTGTGCGCGTGTGTGTGTGTGTGCGCGTGTGTGTGTGTGCGCGTGTGTGTGTGTGTGCGCGTGTGTGTGTGTACATTGCACGTCAAAGTCACGCTCCGATGTACAGGAATCACCTGCTCTCTCTATCGCCTGCCGATCAAAACCCCGCTGCAGTGATAGCCCCATAGCAACAGCACCACAGTCCATAGCAACTACGCCACCTCACATAGCAACCACGCCACCACAGTGCATAGCAACCACTCTATCTCGCATAGCGACCACGCCGCCACAGCACCTAGCAACTGCTCCCTAATCAGTGTGTGTGGCTTCTCTTGCTCTCTCTCTCTTTCTTTCTCTCTCTCTCTTTCTCCCTCTCTTTCTCTCTTACTCTATCTCGCTCTCCTCTCTCTCTCTCTCTCTCTCTCTCTTTCTCTTTCTTCTCTCCCTTCTCTTCTTTTTCTTTTTCACTCTTTCTCTCTCTCTCCCCTTCTCTCTGTCTTTCATCTCTCCCATCTTTCTCTCTCTCTCTCTCTCTCTCTCTCCCTCTTTCTCTGTCTGTCTCCCCATCTCCCTTCTCTCCTCTCTCCCTCTGTCTTTTTTCTCCCCCTCTCACATCTCTCACTCTCTTTTTCATTCCCCCCCTCTCGCTCTCTTTCTCTCTCTCCCTCTCTCTGTCTTTTCTCTCCCCTCTCTCTCCTCTTCTCTCGCTCTTTCCTTCTCTCCTTCTCTCATGCTCTTGTCACACACTCGGCTTTATGCAAATTGCGGATTTGCACATTCGTGACTGTGGATTGAAACGACGGTGATTGAGGAAACCTGACTGGCGGGGTTGGGGGAGGGGTTGGGAACTTCTCCTGACGTTTGTAAGGAAACACGTCCTGACATTCGAGCGTTTGTCATTTGTTTTCTCTCTCTTCTCTCTGCAGACGTCCGGTCGCTACCTGACGTGGCTATGACAGGAACCTGCAGTCAAGAGTGCAGCGAGCTCGGCCACTCAGATGCCTGCTGGATGCCCGGTCAGCCTTCGCCCGCCCGCAAAGCACGCACGCTGCCCAAACTCTCCACCTTTGTGCCTTACCAGGAGAGAGGAGGGACACTGGGACGACTGGCCAACGGTGAGCCCCGGCCCCACCTCCCACCCTCGCGCAGTGCCTACACCTCCAGCGACCATGCCCCTAACGATCACGTCCCGATGGAGGAGGTGCCTCTGAGCGTCACCTCCGAGTTCCCACCCACTAGCCCCACCTCTAACCACGCCCCCAAACGGGAAATATACCTGTGAAGGAAGTGGCGATTGACCTGTATTGAGGATCAGAATGAAAATATCACTCGAACGGCGAATTCGAGCTGTTAGTGAACGTTTTTAAAAAATGTGGTAGAGCTGTACGTTTATTTATATTTCTATTTATTTATTCACCTATAAATTCATCTATTTATTACCCTGAGGTTTTTTTTTCCTCCTCACCTCCTCATCCTCCTTTTCCTTTACCTCCTTCTCCTCCTCCTCCCCCTCCATCCTCGTGACCCATGACGAAAAGCACTCGAAGACTTTCTGAGTGACTTTAGCTTCGCTAGCCTGTGGAATGTTTACCGGATCTTTCCGAACAGTGTGACCTGTGCTGTAGTGCCATAAGCCTGAAGCTCTCGCTCGGCTTCTTCTTCTTCTTCAACTCCGAATCTCCGCCACTTCCTGGACCGTGGGAAGAGCCATGATGGAGTGGTCTTAGTACATGTACAGCGATGTAAATACATTTCTATGATGTGTGTATATGTGAATATGAAGACCAGGATTGAGCTGAGATCAAAACAAAGACAAACAAACAAACAAACAAACAAAAGAAAAAAAAATGGTACATTCCGAATTTTATCAGCCTGAGGAGCGGGTGTTGGTGGTTCACCTTCAGCTCCACTTCTTAAGCTTAAGTCTGTGAGTGTGTGTGTGTGTGTGTGTGTGTGTGTGTGTGTGTGTGTGTGTGTGTGTGTGTGTGTAAGCGAGCATGTTTGGCACTGTGAACTCTTGACTCCACCCAGCAGGCAGGTAACGCTTCTCGCACCCACAGCCTGTCCTGTTCCTGTACACGTGAGGCAAGCTGGAAACTTTTCTTTCAGAAAAAAAAAAAAACCACGCCTCCGTGGCGTCTCAGCAGGATCACGGGACGTCAGACCCCAGACCGACCGTCACAGGGCCTCACCGTCATGGCTGTTCTTTTTTTTTACTCCTCCTCCTCACGGCCTCGTGTTCTGAAGCCTCGAGAACCTTTTTTCCCCCCAATGCCTTAAAAAATTGTATCTAACAATCATCATTTTTGATCGATAATCCCGCCTGACCTCACGCGCGTGCCTGCTCACGTGTGCGTGCATGCGTTCCCGGTCAAGAGTGACTCGGAGGTCAGAAGCGAAATGACGTGAAATGAAATGAAAATGGCCTCAATCTGTTTATTTGTTCTTTCAACCTCCATATTCACCGCGCGTCCTTTCCTTCTTCCTGAAATTCCACTGATCTCTGAAGGCGGCTGATTAGCATAAATAGCTGGACGGTGCACTTACAGGAAGGACCGCCCTTTTTTTATGTGTGATTACGCTAATGACACGATAACGTGTGGCTAGTTTTCTCCGAGCTAAACTGCAGCCTTGCACCGAGTAATCATCCGAGCCGCGCCGCTAAGCCCTGGAGCGTCATGCTGCGTTATGATATCTTTCTCACGGCGCTATCATGACCTCTATGATGCATGCCTGTGTGTGTATGTAACTGTGTGTGTGTGAAAGAGAGAGAGAGAGAGAGAGAGAAAGCAATTGCAGTGCAGTGACCATAGAACTAATCAGAAAATGGTGTGTGTTTGTGTGTGTGCGTGTGTGTGTGCGTGAACCCTCCGAGCTGAGAGACCATCACCACCACACTAACTCACAGCTCCTACCTCACCGGCGCCCCCTCTGGCACCTTGCGGAGAAAAATTACCACACAGAACATATGGACACGACTGTGATTCAATAAGGCGCCCCGTTACGGCGCCTCGCGGAATAAAAGCACATTAAGCTGTTCTTTAAAGCCATTTTGTGACTGTGATGATAAAAAAATATATACATAAATATATATATAAATACAGCGAGAGGCATGATCCGGCGTAATTAGCGCTTCGCTGTGTGCCCAGCACTGATATGGCCAGCAGCGAGTTCTGTGACCTGAACGTAAATCGTATACTAGACCGTTCTGCTGCCGAGAACCCGAGTGGGTGTTCAAAACACCACGGGCTGAGACTGCTTCTTCTTCTTCATGTGAAGGAAAATTCCACCCTGAATAACTCGTGTATCTTTATAACTGAACAGATAGATTCGCTATCGAAATGAAAATCTGATGTGACTGTTCCCACTTAAATTACCCACAATGCTTTTCTGCTACATTCTGGTAGCGGTGCGGTGGGTCCTCGCATTTACTTATGGATGCAGAGACGTTTAATCTTTTAGCCTGCCCAGCTCTCTCACCTCAAACACGAATAACGTCACACAGATCATTAACTAGCTAACTAGCCAAGCAGAGCCTCTGATGTAGCAAACAGCTTTGGATAGTTTGTATTCTGGGATTTTGACTCCACAGTTAATAACATTGGTTCATTGGTTGCAGCTGAATATGCACACTACTGTACTATACAGTACACAGAAATGCAGTATGTAATAATCCACGCTACGCTATCCCATAATTCTGATGAACCTTTGAAGAAGGGTTCCCCGGGAGAAATGGCAGATCGAAGCGAAGCTGGCTGATTATGATTGTCATGGGCAAAAGCAACAGTCATCACCAACCCTGTTTCTGGCAATCCACCTTCCTGAAGACTTTAGCTCCGCCCCTAATCATACCACCTGATCATGTAGGGAAGTTCCAAGATGGCAGCGCACGTGAGTGCAGGTGCTTGTAACTCTTTAGCTGTTCGATGTAATCTTTGATTGACGTTTCAGATCAGCTGAAAGAGGTGCGTTAGATTTTGGGTGGAGATAAAACCTGTAGAAGTTTGGGGTCCAAGTCAGAGGACAGGGAAGATGGCAGAAGAGTACATACGAGTTGTGTCCTTCCTACTCGCTTGCAAACTCACAGTAAGTACTACAGTAACAGTCGGATACTAAACCGAGGTTAGTACATACTGAATATTCATATTCAATATTCAGAAAGAAATCTGACGTTTTTTACAAGCTATCAGTGAAACATGACCTGTTTAAACGAGCGAAAGCCCAAAGCAAACGTCAATCGCTAACATCTCAGAGGAATAATAATAAAATAGATACATATACAGCAGCAATTAATAAATGAATACCAGAATCACATGTATATATATCTCTCTCTTTTAGTGTAAACGCGTATCATGTTTCAGGGTGGAGTTTTCCCGTGAGATTTCCTGACACTGATTCAAAGTCCGAATTTCCGGGTTCGACTTTTTTCCACACCGGCCTAAGACGTTTCGAAATCACAGGTTCGATGGTTTTCGAATCTAGCCTCTTCTTTGTGGGCGAGTCCATAAAGCCGAATGTGAAAACTCTTTATTCGTCGTCGTTTATTTGGAAACTGGTGTTTAGACGTGTGCTCTCTTGCTGTTCGGTGTCCGTAGCTGAGGAATTATGGGTTGTGGTACAAATCGTGGTAAGAGAGGAACGTTTTATTTAGTTCAGTTCTTTTCCCAAATGAACGCAAGTGCTGTTTCGTGGCTAGCATCTCTAGAAGGTGTTT
Source organism: Tandanus tandanus (assembly GCA_039654325.1). NCBI lineage: Eukaryota > Metazoa > Chordata > Actinopteri > Siluriformes > Plotosidae > Tandanus > Tandanus tandanus. Next base: position 21,019,681 of record JBCNYH010000008.1, on the reverse strand, counting down.
TGTACATAGACCTCTCTAAACCACGCCCCCTTCCCTACATCCCCCACCCCCTTCCCCACCCCCAATGTGTGCTGTTGAGCCTGCGGCCAGTTTAGCATGAATTCCAAAGAAAATGGGTAGAAATCGTTTGCTGTTCTTCGCCAATGTGTTAGTGGTGGACGAGAAAAAAACTTTTTTTTTCCTCTCCCTCCGTTTGGAAATGAAAAATCTCACCACACAGCCCCATCGTCACTCTTCACTGTTCACCCGAATCTAAAGACAGCTGCCTTGAAAGTATGTATTTTACAGGAGAGTTTAAAAAAAGTCGTTATCTTTAATTGTTGGTTATATTTATATAGGAATAAAAACTGCTTGTGATGCCCTGTTTTTTGTACAGTTTTATGTACATGCAAGTGAAGCTTTTTAAATCTCGCGACAAAAAATAACGCCGACGGCATATAAAAATCATTAAAAAAAAAAAGTGTTTATTGAGACGTGCGCATCTTTGCCTTGGTTGAGTTGATTCTTTGGCTGAGTCGGTGTGAATGTGGCCGTTTTATGCCTGCACCATAGTCGTTTCACTGGCTCCCACTTCCCCGAGGGCTTCATCTGAAACTCTTTTCTGCGTTTATCGTGAACAGTGGGCCGTCCGATCCTCTCCTCTCCGTTTGTTTATTCCCGCGTGTTATGTTTCATTCTGTTTTCCGCATGTTGAGAATATACCCCTTGTAATAAGTCCTTCTTGGAAAAAAAGAGTTTGTAATAAAATGAGTAAAGAGAAATAAACATGGGTCTTGAGTCTGTTTCTGGGTCAAATCGAAACATTGGATTCTGGGTATTATGTAAGGAAGCGAGGGGTGGGTCATTATTGCAAAATAAATACTGACAGAATGATTTAGAATCCATCACATAGTACAGGGGTCTTGAATCACACTGAAGGGGTTTATTTCGAGATAACTAGCTTTCTGTACATTATCGCGCTTACTAATGAAGAACCATACTTAAGAGAATAACACGAGTTACATTGATATGGTGCTCATTTAGTAAAGAACAAATAATTTTACATGAAATATTAATTTTACTGATATGGCACCTCCAAAACAACAGTCTATTTGCTATAAACAAATAACACTTCTGATTGCAGGGATTGACCAATCAGAATCAAGGATTCAGTCAACTAGAATGGCACTTGCAGAGTGTAAGATACCTCCTTCATGCAGCATTTAAATGGAGCAAATATTCCCTATATATGGGTACTGCTTATAATTAACCATGTACTCATCATAATATAGGTTTTGCAGGTTTTATGTGGACAGATGACTGGGGTTTGACCTTTGAAGGTCACTCAAGGTCAAAGTCTCATTTAAAAGTCCATATATGGTTTCCTATTAGTGTTCCATAGTAGCTGCATGACTGTCAGCACCTGCTTCCGTTAGAAGCAGGTAAAATCATATCACCGTGATTTTCATCTTTTAAGGTCACTTAAGGTCAAAGGTTATTGTGGCATTTGATAGAGTGTACATGTCTTTAACACTTTGTTTCTCAGATGTAAAAAATTTCATTTTCTACATGGGAAACGCCTGGCTCCAAAACGTTCGACCTTGCTCTGACCTTCACCTTTGACCTTGACAATCATCTCTGGGACTCAGGTAGGGTGGTGTCCCCAATAAGTTTGGTGAAAACCCATGCATGGGTGGGGTCAGGATTTTGTTCACAGGCATACTGACAAAAAAAAGAGATTTCAATATCCTGCTAGAACTTTATAGACACCAGTCTGTAATGGTGATGTCATGTGGCCGACCAGAAGCAGATTACACTTTTATATTTACTACATTTACAGTATAAGAGCAGGTCCAGAAGTGTCTCGTACGTCTTATACTGTAGGAAGTCAACAAGTACAATGACATCATACTTTTTTAATGATTTTGAATTACATTTAATAATGTTCTTTGGGGTTAAGGTCAAAGTTCAGTGCAAGGCTCTCGAGATATTTAATACACCATTTGCTTTGTGTACAGGAGCTTTGTCATGCTGTAATATTGTAAAATTTGTTTCCACTTATTCTCACTCAAACCGCTTAATCCTACTTTGGTTGTGGGGAGGCTGGAGCCTATCTCAGCTGACACTTGGTGAAGACGGGGTACAACCTGAACAGCTTGCCAGACTATCGCAGGACCAACAACTTGAACCCAGGACCATCTTACAATATTAAAATAAATTCATTCATTCATTCAGTTTCTAAGCCTCTTAATCCTAATTAGGGTTGCGGGGAGGCTGGCGCCCATTTCAGCTGACTCTGGGCGAGGGCAGGACGGCTCACCAGGCCATCACAGGGCCAACACACACACACAACCATTCACACTCACACTCATGCAGTTATTACAGTATCTGAAGCTGACATCATAGGTTTGGGTTTTAGTTCCAGCCAGAACCTGATGGAAGCTGAAGAACTGAACGTTACGTCTATTGAGTTTGAGGAAAAGGAGCAGCTCTTAGGTCTGGAAGTAACCCAACCCCAAATGTCCATCAATATTAATGCACTTAGAAAACAGATTGTCCCAGTAGCACTGAGCCGAAGCCTGGAGATGGAATAGGAAGTGTGTTTTGAAAAGGCAGAGGGTGGGATATTAGGCCAAAGATCTCACAGCCTTTGACAGTGCAATAAAGACGACACAGTAAAGATAATACGGTGCAGATAAAAGACAATAAATCAATCAGCCTTTTGTATGCCGCTGAAGGAGATGCCACCTCACATGAAAAATTATTGTGTTTGAAGATGGAAATAAACGGCCGCGAGTCGAGGAAGCGAAGCCGTACCCGAGAGATACAGGCAAGTCATAATGATGGGATGAGGCAGGAGGAAAAAGTGAGTAAATATTAGATGCAGATGAAAGTATGCATGAGGTGATGAGGACCAGCAGATCACACTGCCCCTATCTGTTATCAGGAGAACAGCAGCAGTGGGATCACACATAAATCTCAGTGCAGAAGATTAATGAATCTAATGCCACGACTTTCCTCTGGGGTTCAATTTCACAATCTTGGCACCAGCCCCGTTTTAGGATAATGATCAGATTAGACTGATCAAACGATAAAAACAAAGACTATGTCTCAAAGTGTGTACGCTGTCTATGTGACTGCAGGAAACAGGTTCAGCCACGTGACGGGTACTATTATTAGAAGAAAACAGGAACAATCAGAAACATCAAGAGGAAAGTTATTGGGGTTGCTATAGTGGGGCTGCAGTCACAACCGCCACTTTCATCTCAAGAACTAGCGGGATCGATGCTAACTCAAGATGGCAGCATGGTGGCACAGGGGTTAGCACTCTGGCCGCAGAACAAGAAGGTCCTGGGTTTGAGCACTGTGGTCATGTAAATGTTCTCCCCATGTCTGTGTGGGTTTCCTCTGGATGCTCTGGTTTAATAAAAATACATGCACATTAGGCTAATTGGCAGTTCCAATTTGCCCCAGATATGGGCAGGAAATATGCAAATGAATACATTTACATTTTTTAAAACAACTTAGCAATTGAGGGTTAAGGATCTTGCTCAAGGGCCCAACAGTAGGTACTGAACCCCAGCCCATTGGAGCAGTAATTTAAAGCCTTAACCACTGAGCCACCACCGCCCTTACAGTAGACAGTAACCCGTTGGGGATTAAAAAACAATGTGGTTAAACTCGACAAACTTTCCAGGAATGAAAGCCACCCCCTCCTACTTCTCAAGTAGCTCCCTGTCTCTCAAGTATTCTGACATAAGTGCCTGGAACATTTATGGGATAACACTGGTTGGCGCCTGTGAGGGTCGTTCATTACCTATTCATTAATTAATTTGCCGAACCGCTAAAACCTACAAGAGTTGGGGGGAATCTGGAGCCCATCCCAACCAACTTCAGGCAAAGGCGGGGCACACCCTGAACAGTTCGCCAGACGATTGTAGGGCCAACACACACAACCATTCACACCCACACCTGGGGTAATTTAAAATAACAAAGAAGCCTAATGTGCATGTCTTTGGTCTATGGGAAGAAAGCTGAGTACCATGAGGAAACCTACAAAAGCACTGGGAGACCATGCAAACTTCACCCAGAAACAGCCGTGCCAAGCACGGGACTTGAACCAGGACCTTCTTGCTGTGAGGTGGACGAGCTAACCACTACACCACCATGTCGCTCAAACTAACAGCATTACTTCTTTTAAAAAAAACTAAAGTTGATGATGAAAGTGCGATGAAGGAACTCAAGACTCTTTGCATTTCTTCCACTCGCTTTAAGTACAAAGCTGATGTGAGGTTTGTTAATTTTTTTATTCGTTGGATTAATTAGCGCACATGGATGACAGAAGACCTTTTCAGGATCAGGAAGGTGCTGGTTTGTGCGAACGCCATTTACAGTAACTCTCCTGTAACGCTACGCAATTCACTCGTGGTGGAGAGAAAATAACAACTCAAATAATAATGAGACTTGAATAAAACCTTTCACACACAACATGAAGAGAAAACACCCGAGCTTCCAACCAAAGGACAACCACGGTTCTCCTAATTCCAGGAATTTATAAATGCCTTATAATCCTTTTGGTTAGTCGGTGTTAATCCGTTTAACTAGCACATGCTCGTTATATAATATCATATTACATTTCAGCATGATAATTCGCTTTCTGAAAAACTGAAACAGGGCACACTGGTGCTTGTAGTTGTCCGGTAAGCTGGCTAATAAATGTAATTAAGGATTTGTCCATCTCCATGTATTACTACCCCACAGAAACCCTGGTTCTGAGTGAAATGTTGTATAGGATGAGCATTATCAACCGTTCCTCATGGAGTCTGGACCTTCCGAAGCACTTAATCCTATTAGGGTCAAGGAGAGGCTGGAGCCTATCTCAGCTGACTCTGGGCAAAGGCAGGGTACACCCTGAAAAGATCGTCAGTCCATCGCAGGGCCAACACACACACACAACCATTCGCATTCACACCTAGGGGCAATATGGAACCACCAATTAGCCTAATGTGCACGTTTTTGGACTGTAGGAGGAAACCAGAGTACCCGGAGGAAACCTACACAAGCATACAGAGAACAGGTAAACTCCACACAGACACACCATCACCAAACCCAAGACTCAAACCCAGGACCTTCTTGCTGTGAGGTGGACGTGCTATCCAATCAGAAATGTCTCAGTCTCACATTGCCAGAATGACTTCACATTGGATAATTTTTAGCATATTGGGGGTCAACTGGCTTTATCCCGTAAGCATTCATAAAATTGTCGTGGGACAAGATCAACTGATTCAACCATGGAGGCATCAGTGAAGCATGCATGGTCTACCAGATGTTACCATAGATTAAAAATGTACATGGGCGCAAGGTGGCATAGTGGTAAGCACGTCCGCCTCACAGGTGATCTTTTCAAGAAGTACCCTGCCTTTGCCCAGAGCTGGCTGAGATAGGTTCCACCTCCCTGTGACCCTGATAGGATTTAAAGGTAAGACAAATGAATGAGTCAGTGAGTGAGTAAAAGTGTACATGGCATACATGGCAGCTACTGCTGGTAGACATGTCAGATGTGAGGTATGCATTGCACATGCTCACATTGTATATTTCTTCCGCCCATATTCTTGCATGCAGACGCTCGTCCATCCAGATGTTTTAATGGAAGGATTTTATAAATAAGGATTTGACCGTGTGATAGTTTGAGTCCTTTTCTCTCAGACAATGTTCTCCCTGGTGCAACTAGCATGCATTGTGCTAATCGGTGTGCTCATTTGGTAGAAGGATGTCTTGTTCTGTTTGCTTTTCTCTCCCCTTTCTCTGTGAAGGTCATGCTTTTTTAAGAAGGCGCTTTTGATTGAGCCAGTGTCGGTGGCGCACGTTGTTTCGACGAGATTGGGAGTTTTGTTCACCCCTTGTGCTTTAAGACGAAAAAACTTGCCCTTGGGCTACAGTTGCTGTTGATCCGATGGTTGCTGTGGCAACCTTTCTCTCTCTCTCTCTCGCTCTCTCTCTCTCTCTCTCTCTCTCCCTCTCTCTCTCTCTCTCGCTCTCTCTCTTTCTCTTCATCACCCACGCACACACTCTCACTTGCTCGGCGATTAGAGCCTGCATGCCTTGTAGCATAAGTGCCAGTTAAAACCTCTGTTTCCTGCACACATCGTGGCATTTCCAGTCTCTAATATAAACATATCCAGTCTGTAATAAAAAAGAGACGACTTTAGGAAACACGTGGAATAAACCACTGGATAAAACCGTTAGATAGGTTAATGATGAAATTTAAGTCCCAGGCCTTTATTCTTTTCATCTACAGTGCATTATGCTGACATCTACATACCTGTTATCACATTTCTTTTTTTTTAATTCCTGCGCTCCTACATCAGCACAACTGAAGATTTTCGCTCATACACATTTCCGTTATCAGTTTTTAGCTCCGAAGCGAATGTAAGAACAGGACTGCGCTCAGGGTGAGATGATCACTGTGTATATTTTATGCAGTACCACTGATGAATTCTGGAGTGAAGAGGACAGTAGTGCAGCTGCAAATCCCAGGTTTATACTGTATTAATGCATACAGGATAAAAACATGATAGTTTCTATGGCAACAGTACATTCACAGAGATCACTCACTCATTCATTCATTTGGCGAACTGCTTAATCCTTCTAGGGACTCTGGGCATAAGGCCAACACACTCACACCTAGGGGCAATCTGGACCAGCCAATTAGCCTAATGTGCATGTCTGAACAGTCGGAGGAAACCGGACTACCCAGAGGAAACCCACACAAGTACAGGGAGAACGTGCAAACCCCACACAGACCAAGCCTGGGACATGAACCCAGGACCTTTTTGCTGTAAGGCAGACATGTTAATCACTACACCACCGTGGCACCCTGCAGAAATTATATATTAGAATATACACTGCTTTAATAAATGACTGAAACCCCAGAAAGTCTCATTTATATTTCGATTCTCTGCGCGGACCTCATCAAGTAAAGATTCAAACTTCTGTTAAATTAGTGGAGCTGTTTTTATAGCGTCATGGTTAAAGGGGTGTGTGTGTGTGTGTGTGTGTGTGTGTGTGTGTGTGTGTGTGAAGTTGATAATTAGACTGTAGAGAATCTCCAATTACATGACAGACACATGCAAATTGGGCAACTTTGTGCAGTGTGAGTTTTTTCACTTTTTGTCTTTGTGTCACAAACACATACTGTACAAGCACAGATACTCACTCACACTCCACACACAATCTGGTTTGTGTAACTTTAGGGGACAATACATAGAGTTACATTTATTTGCATACTTACCCTAACCTTACCCTGAACCCTAACCTGAACCTTAATCTGAACCCTAACCTGTACCCTAACCTGAACTCTAACCTGGACCCTAACCTTAACCCTAACCTCAACCCTAAACCGAACCCTAACCTCAACCCTAAAACATGTTTTCACCCTAAAATATAATGATTTACATTATGGGGACATGTGTTTTATCACCACAATGTGATGAATACCTAGAGATCTCTCTCTCTCTCTCTCTCTCTCTCTCTCTCTCTCTCTCTCTCTCTCTCTCTCTCTCCCACACACTCACACACACACACACACACACACACACA
>JBCNYH010000008.1:20973112-20980612 GCA_039654325.1 Tandanus tandanus | reverse complement strand
CATTTGAAATTTTTTTGCAATGAGTTCACAAACCAGGTGACCAAAATGCGATGCTGCGAATGTCACGTGACAAATCTGAGAATGAAAATTGCTATTTGTGTCAGTCGCTTTTCTATTGCACCTATAGTGTGATCATCTCCTAACACTCACATAGACATGGAACAGCTGAGCAGAAAATGTTCAAAATGCTTTTCGGGGGACATCCATGTACAAAAAGTGCTGTCATTTCTGAACTATTTGCCCAAACTGGGTGTAAATATCTTTAGATTAAAGCAGGAGATCTGCAGTTAGAGCTTGTGTTAATTAATACTGTATATATTACAGTATATGAGAAACAGTGTGATTTCATTGGTCCACTATTTCTGAAAAAAAAAAAAACATTATTCTTAGTGGATAATGCTTGAATCAAAGTAACAGAACTGCACATTTTTTCATGGTCACTTGGAGCAGGTGGCGTCATCATTATCACGCTTTTAAAATGGAACATAAACAACCAAAATTTCTTGATTTAGTTTGTTTTTCTCATGTTTCGGTGTAGTATATACTAAAACCCTTTACGGAGCATGGTTTACTTATGTTTCTGTGTAGTGTGCAGCTAAACAGACACCATTAGCTACACATCGAGTAGCTCAATTTAAAGCTCAGAGCTCACCTGACCTGCCTTTGTCATGGTTAAAATATGTAACAATTAACTAGAAAACCCTGATTTTGGTTTGCTTCTCTTTATGTTTCTTTGTACAGTAGTATATACCAAAACTAAACAAGAGTGAAATGGACACTTTTACGCTCTGAACCTGCTTGACTGGGCGCTCACCTGCATCCATCATAATTTGAAAAATGTAAGAAATAAACCACAATAAACTGCTTTTCTCTTGTAAACTGTAATTCGGTTGTAGCTGATTCCAACCCATCATGTACTGTTACCTTATCACATACAACCAGCACCAAACAGGGAGGGGCGTCAGCAAGCACGTGCCCCCCTCCGTGACACGTGAAGCTACCTCCTGCATCTTTACAAAGGTGGCATGTACACGGCTCCTTTTATACAGATGAGGTCATAGACGCCATGATTGGATGGTGATCCCTGTAAGTAACAGGGAGGCGAGCTTGTGCCATGGCTGTGGCTGTGGCATCCACACCTCGGGGCAATTTGGAGCAGCTAATTAGCCTCATGTGTATGTCTTTGTACTGTGGGAAGAAACCGGAATAAACCCCGAGGAAACCCATGGCGGGAACATGAAAACTCCAAACACAAATCCCCTCGCTTAGCCCTGGACTCAAACTCGTAACCTTACGACCTCCTGTGAGGCAGACATGCTAACCATGATGCCACCGAACCACCAGGGGAAAATTGCAATTTAGGGAAGTAATAGGAAGTGTATGATTTAAGAGGATGATCACAGAAGGATGATGGACGGAGTTTGAATTATTCAGGTCTTGATGGATCTTTGGAAATAATCTGTAGGTCAGAGTTTTTTGTAAAGAGCAGAAGTAATCAGAGTTAACATGATGTTGTGCATGGCAGTATTAGCGTACACTGTACGGATGTGTAGAAGCTCGCTAATTCAGGATGATTAATGACAAACGAGCAAACTGCACTAGCAGGGTTTCATGTTTACAGGGAAAGTAAGCAAGAAAGCATGTGTGTGTGTGTGTGTGTGTGTGTGTGTGTGTGTGTGTGTGTGTGTGTTCAGAAAATTTGCTTTTTGACAAAGTATTAAATCCATTCACACTTTTCTTCCTACATAGAAACGGTCCAAATCTCCTGACTGTCAGAAGTTCCTGTTCCAGTTCTCTCTCACAAATGAGTTGCTGTTCAGGTGAAGAACATTCTGTAACTAAAACTGCTTAGCATGAGGAGAAAAAATAATAATAATACCATAATACATGTTTTTATAGCCTATAGCCTCCACTGTAGCCGCATGTATCTGGCTGGCTGCCAGACTAACAATTTCAGCTTTCTCTGTAATCAGTGTCCTCGAAACGGGGGTGGGGTGGTGTTTGAGAAGAAAGAACGTCAGAACATTATTCCAGTCTTATTCAAGCTACGCTGCCTGTCTGCATCTGTTCACTTCCAGATCACCTACAGAGTTCTGTTTATGTTGCTTATAAAACTGAATGCTTCCAGCACTGCTGGATCTCACTGATCTCTTAGTTAATGGTTAGCAGGTAAGATGTTTTTTCTTGCACCATCGTTAAACTCTGAAACAGCTGACTAGCTTATTACGATGGAGCTTATCCCCGCAGCGTCAATCAACAAAGAGTTCAACTCCTCTTGGATTGGACACTAATCCACCACAGGTTATCTTCCCAGTGTTTACTGGTACCCATTAATATTACTGGGTGGACAGAGCTGCACATGTGGTTGAGACCATGCACAGGGGTCTCAGAACATTGGGAGCATGATGGGATTCGAACCCACGACCTCTCACTAGTGAGCCCAGCACCCTAACAACTACACCACTTAGTGAAGCCCCTAGATTTGACTTAATCTATTCAAATTAAAGCACTTTGAGAGCTCAAACTATTACAGAGTGTAATCTCCATGCCATTGTTGCTCCAGTCAAGGCTCAGCAACATTAATGTGGCAATAAAATGAAGTCAGCTGATGACTTGAATGTACTGAATGACCAGGTTATCAAATCAACAGACGTTTTCTCAGTGAAAGAGTGGTTCAGGGAGCATGAAGAAGCATTTTCACATATGTATTGGCACCCCAGAGTCCTGAACTTAACCCTATTGTAAGTCTTTGAGATCTGCTGGAGAAGACTTTATGGATTTTCCCATCATCAATTCAAAATGTCAAAAACTGGCAATTTAACCCAACCCCACATGAAAATAAATGATGTGATGTTGATAAGTTTGTCGAAACAAGGCCACGGCGATTATGCACTGTGATCAAGGCTAAAGGGGGTCGAATAAAACTAATACTAGCTCGTATTTTTTAAACTCTGTAATAAGCAAAATATATTTTTTTAAGATTTGACACCTTGGAGGTACTCTAATGTTGGAATGTTCCGCCTACACAATGCTTCATTTTGGGCTGAACAGGAATCGTTAAATGTAAACCGAAAAAGTTAACAGAGCTGCGACTTTGTAACATCGTGAATCAGAGGCGTGGCCTGTCAGTTTTGCTGTAAAAAAAAAAAAAAAAAAATCAACATAATGTGAAATATTTTATATGATGTAGCCTAAATAATGTCATTCAGTTTATTAGCTCACTTGTGTGCACAGATACTTAAAGGGTGACAGATACCTGAAAGGGCAGACTCCACAAAGAAATGCCCTCGCCGAGCCCGGGACTCGAACCCAAAATCTTTTTGCTGTGAGGTGGATGTGCTAACCACTACACCACCGTGCCGCCCTCCTAAAGGATGCATAAAGTACAAAAATTAGGAAGTTTAATTATCTATAAAACGCCGGCATCTGAGACACAAGCTTTATTTTATTGATCATGTATCGTACTTTAAATATTTCCACATTCTGCATTTTGACAGACCACGAAATCAGAAACGTTTCATTCCCGAACCATACAAACAACTCAAAAAAAGCAGAAAGACAAGTTCTCAAAAGTTCAGCAACTGCAGAGGAGAACCTGAGGCTGTGTGCTTGTCAAGCTTCTCCAACACTGCCACATCATTCCCCTGTCAGTAGAAACACCAGGCTTGTCCATGATTCATTCATATGGATTATGATGTGGAGGTAATTGATGCGCTGGAGAGCCGGAAACCAATCCTGCTCACAAACCTGTTGGCAAACTTTTCCAGACAAGAATGCATAAAAAAAGGAATAATGGAAGCACAACCCCAAATGAATATCACCTCGTTACCGCTCATCATGTCGCATCAGTGTGAATGTGTCAGTGTCTTCAAGATGGTTAATATCCTGCTGCGTCTCCAGGACCTGACCACATGCTTGCTGGCAGGAAGCGAAAAAAATGTTTACCACCTTTAAAAATGCAGAGGAATCAGAAGAGCATGCTGGGGAATCGATCATTTCACATCAGTCCCCCAAAATCTCCAGCTGGGATAATTGAAGATTGAACACAAGGCCGAGCCGAGAGCTATGACATGTCGTTGCGGCCGGAACAACACCGAGCCACTGAAGTAGTTTGTCCTGCTCATTAAAGCAAGCTGGTGTTATTGTCGCGAGTCCTAGTTGGTCTGGTCGTTCAATAAATAATTTGATTGCAGGATAGCTAGCGATCTTTTATTTACACCCCTCAAAGCCACTGTGCACTCGCAGGGTTTAAGTGGCACATGAGAACGAAGGGAGGAAAAAAACCCAGCATCCTCAAATGGATGCTAAAGAACGAGCATCGAACAAAAAGCGCCGAGCTAAATGGCCCTCTTTAAAACTTCAGAACTCTCCGAGCTCGTTTCGATGTCTATAAAGAATGCTCACACCATATTTTAGGCACTTAGGGCTCATTAAAAATTTTCCAGAGTGCTTTGGAGTAGCTGAGGAGTGGCTGTGCTTGTGCATGTGGTTGTCTTTTTTAGATTGGGGGTTTAGCGCTACACGTTTCCTCGTGTCCATAAAATCAGTCTGGTAATTCTTTGGAAAATGAAAGTGCACTTTTTCTAAAATAAATAAATAAATAAATAAATAAATAAATAAATAAATAAAATAGCTAGCTGATCCAGTTCAGCCCTGGAAAGCGTGACGACGGAAAGGATCAGTAATTCGAGAGCTAAAAGTGTTACAGGAATGCAAAATTAGTAGCACGTCGAACACTTCCACCCCTTTCTCATGGGTGACTTCATGATGCCCCAGCTGGAAATTGAACAAACCCTCCAGTGAGCCGCAAGTTCAAGCACCAGTGTGTCCTGAGATGTTACACCAAGCGTAATTTAAAGACCTGCTTTATTGATTTTTTTTTTCTTCCAAGCCTGGTCCACCAAAAGAGACGGGCAGCGTTCATTCCGGACAGACGTCAGCCTGGTTCTTTCCTTCAATCCAGTCTTTCATTCCAATCATTTACATTCATCTCTTGTTGTCATATAGAAGTGTACATCAAGCAAGTGAGAGAGACCAAGGTCTTTAGTTAGCACAAATCTCAGAAACTGCTGTTTTTATTTTTGATAAACTTTGCACCAACATTTACAGTCATGTCGTCATCATTAAGGTTTCCCATTCACTTCCCAGGTATTTTAAATAAAGAAATACACTGTTATCACTTGTAAATAACATGTAATCGCCCACAATGTGTTTCTTGTCTCAGGGACATTCTATGCTGCCACCCACATCTTTACAAAGTGCTGCGCATAACACACTCAGAGGGAAAGTGCTATCTGCCCCTTTGTACAAATGACCTCACAGATGCCCATGTTTGGCTGGTGAATGATAGGGATGTCATTGCATGCCCAGCTGTAAGAGCTTGACCAATTAGCTCCCATGGTCTCCCAGTTGCGGCATCAACCTGGATTCGAGCCTGCAATCTCCAGGCTGATAGTGGCACATCGACAAGATCCCACAAATTAGTAGCTGGCCATAATTACTTTCTGAAACCATTTGTTTACTCCTGTATGCAAGTGTTAATGACCCCTGTTAATATTAGTAAACATTTCCATTTTTTTTCTCTTGAAATTGTATCGCTTCTTCTGTTTCTTAACGATTGATCTCAGACTTTTCCACTTTCTACCAATCGCTGTTGCGCTGCCAAGTTATCATGCATGCTCAAGATCGTTCCTCCGATCACACGGTCTTGTTACTGTTATTGTAAACCGATATAAAACCAAAACAAGATGTAGAACAGGTGAATAAGAGATACTAGGCTCATGAGATGGGGTGGTTTCACCAGGAAACCTTTATATTCATCCAAAATGAATTGATAATGGAAGATAAAACACATAAGATATCCATTAGTGAATGAGGAACTTTACTGTCATTATCAGTCATTAATAAATGAGAAGGTGTTGACGAATGTGACACCCTTATAGCAAAATCCTCTAAAAACTGTGAGGTGGTGAGACAAAGCAGAGCTACTTTTTCTCCAAACTTGATTCTTTCCCTAGAACAGAAGGTCTCACAATGTTTCTGCTCCCTAGGCAACAATTCCACTATGAGGTTCGCTCCCTCCCTCCCGCCTCCGCAGGGTCATGGAGCAAACTTCGCTCCAGTTAATAACGTATTAGGATGGCGGCTATGATGGCAACAGGGATTGGCGTGAGGAAGGAATGGTGAAGGAGGTGTTAAAAAGCGTGCTGGAAGGCCCCCAGGTCAATTAATGTTCATGAAAAAAACATTTCTTGCATTTTATTTCCAGTTTATTCCAATCGTTCCGGTCATCCTCCTGATAATCAACATTAACCGTCTTCTGAAATCTTCCAGTTTTCATGACGCTTTGCTGTACTGAGAGTTCTTAGGGCAGGACTAATAGTCCCTTCCCGGCTTGCGCGTCTTGTTTGCTTCCTCGTTTAATGGGAATCAGTTGAAAATAAGCATTCATGCAAACTCTTACAAATGGCCTTCAACGACACGATAAAGTCTCACTTGGCCACATAATTGGCTTCTCAGGTGCCAACGTCCATTGCATCACATTGCCTTATGCGAATCGCAATTTAAAATAGTACGGACGCTACGTGACGCCGTCGTGCTCCTGTTTGACAGGGTGAAGCTAATGAGTCATCCGTGTCCAACCGACCCGACGGTTTGGGCTGCTAATGAATGCTAGTTCAGTTAATAAACACGAGGACGCTAGCGCATAAGGACAGGGAGGAAAGTGATGAACATTTCTTCAGCGATTGAACAGTTTTGTTGCTTTTGTCGTTTTGTCATGTGCTTTTTCTACTTTGCGTATTTTTAAACTTGGCTGATGGGTTCATCAGCTTCATTCATTTATGACTTTTTTTTAAACATCCATTTACAGAAGCTCTCTCTCTCTCTCTCTCTTTCTCTCTCTCTCTCTTTCTCTTTTTCTCATTTTACATGACTCTCCGCTTCACATTAGGACATCAGAAGTCTCTTTTGAGAGCAATTACGCACATTTATGGTTTGTGGCTTTTATGAATATTCATTAAATATTAAGCCTTTTGGCCACATGTCCCAGAAATCACATCGTAAACAAAGAAGGATGGTTCTGCTTTCAGATTTGAAGAACGTAAGCTGATAATGTCACGCAGCCAATCCTCTAGACTTTAAGCAATATCCAGACACCCACATAGAGACAGACATGAAAGGTAAACATTCATTTTCAAACACTCATCGCTGTTAAATGGCTACCTGTCAACACCCACATGGCCAAGATGAATAAAACAACCTGGCAATAAAAAGCACGGAAAATAAACCTGCTCCACAAGGAAAACAAAAAGGTTGGCATTACTAGCTAGTACTTTTATTCTTCACTAAAAATATATATGTACAAAAAGATCTCTCTCTCTCTCTCTCTCTCTCTCTCTCTCTCCCTCTCTTTCGCTAACTCTCTTTCTCTTTCACTCTCTCTCTTTCTCTCTCTCTCTCTCCCTCTCTCTCTCTCTCTCTCTCTCTCTCTCTCTATAT
>JBCNYH010000008.1:20943644-20954478 GCA_039654325.1 Tandanus tandanus | reverse complement strand
TGTGTGTGTGTGTGTGTGTGTGTGTGTGTGTGTGTGTGTGTGTGTGTGTGTGTGTGTGTGTGTGTGTGTGAGACAGTTTACACCCATCTGCCAGCAGGAGATATTGCCTGATTGATGTTGGAGATACTGGGATAATGGGGTGAGATGTGATGGAGGATTAATGTGTGCATGTTCACTCAGACAGATGAGCGACCGCGGGCTGTGATCCGAGTGATAACTCCTCCATTGTCTCTGACTTGTCCGTGTTTATTTTTCCAGCTCAGATTGGGATTTGAGGACTGTAACTCAATGATGTGTTCTATGTTTGCTTGTGCGTACGAAAGTTTGCACACAGCTGATGCCTCCACATGTGCGGAATTTGATCCTTGGTGGAATTTATCGATAAAACGAGACATCGACATAGCCTTTACTGCAGAAAGTGCTCACTGATCAATACAAGACAAACGGAAATTCATTTCCAACCTTTCGTTTTGCAAATTGTGGTTTAAAACTCATGCTGGATCTTGACACTGATTCTCTGATTTGATTCAATTTGATTCTGCTTCAGAAACTGACTCGATTCTGTCTGGTACGATTCGATTCATGGTGGTACGGTGGCATAGTGATTAGCATTAGCATGTCTTCCTCTGTGCATGAAGTTCCTGGGTTCAAGTCCCGGGTTGGTTTCTGTATGGGGCTTGCATGTTCTCCCTGTGCTTGCGTGGGTTTCCTCCTGGGTTTCCTCCTACAGTCCAAAGGCATGCACATTAGGCTAATCCCAAATCTTTCCCAAATTGTCTCTGTATGTGAATGGTTGTGTGTGTTGCTCTGTAATGGTCTGGTGAGCTGTTCAGGGTGTACTCCACCTTCACCCAGAGTTAGCTCAGAGTAGCTCCCTGCAAGGCTAATAGGATTAAGTGGTTTAGCGAATGAATGAATGCCTGATTTGATTCGGCTTGAGGCATGTGCGGTACAGTGACAATTAAAGGGGACCTGAGAGAATGACATCTAAAAGAGCTTTTTCCTTATGTTTCTGTATAGTATATAAAAGAATTATTAACCCCAGGCTCCAATCATTCATTCATATATATGCTGCTCTAGGGTCGCAGGGAGGCTGGAGCCTATCTTAGCTGACTCTGAGCAAAGGCGGGGTACACCGTGAACAACTCACCAGTTCATCAGAGGGCCAACAGATACACAGCCATTCAAATTCACACCTAGGGGTAATTTGGAACAGCCAATTAGCCGAATGTGCATGTTTTTGGACTGTAGAAGGAAACCAGAGTACCCAAATGAAACCCACGGAAGCGCAGAGAGAACAGGAAACATGTCCTGAGCCTGGGACTCAAACCCAGGACCTTCTTGCTGTGAGGTGGACATGCTAACCACTACACCACCGTGCAACACACCCAGGCTCCGGTCAGGTGGTGTTAATGTTACAGCTGATTGGTGTATAATATAAAAATCATTAATTTAATGAGTTTTTGTTCCAGCTGTGGTTATTAAACGCCTTTGTACGTTCTACACACCCTCAGTGACATCACAGCAGGTTGGAAATCAAGACCAATTTCAGAGTTCTGTTCAAAACGCTGCCGTGTTGGCATTACCTCAAGGGCTTCATGTGATATCATCAAAACATTTAAATCAGGATGATGATTAAAGACTCGAATCCTCTGACGTCCCATCACTCTCACAACAAATAAAAACCAAGCCAAATAAAGTTAATCGTGACGGCACGCTCTGCTCTCTTTGTTCAGCTAACGGTATGGAGCGAAAATATCATTCCAGCTCGCTAATTTGTGCTCGGTGGCCAGATGGCTCTAATGTGTTGCTTTTTGACTCGACCAAATTGCGGCGCACTTTGAGCCGAGCCCCACTCCATGTTCATAATTACACCGAGAGCCATCAGCAATCTGTCCTTCTCTGGCCACGAGTCTGTTTTCACACCAGCGCGGCTTTCTCGCAAAGGCAAACAGATGTTGGGCACGTACCATTCCGTTAATTCATAAATAAATCCTTGGAAAGGATCAACAGGAAGGGACAATAGGCAACAAGTGGCTCATGATTTTCCGCAGAGAAGTGCGGAGGTAAAAATAAACCACAATCTGCCGTGTGCGTGATTGATTATGGGATTGATTACCATGTGTAGTACGCTCATTTCACTTCCATCCAAACATCAGATTGAAATGGATTTATTTGCTTTCTATATCCAACAAGTATTTGTAGAAAAGCAAACTCATTTTTAAAAATTCATGCTGTTTCTGTTTTGGCTGTTACCATGCCTAGTTAGCCTGGCTAGTTAGCAAATAGACAATAATTGGACTGCGTGGCGGCATAGTGTTTAGCATGTCCGCCTCACTGCAAGAAGGATCTGGATTCGAGTCTTGGGCTCGACCAGGGCGTTTGCATGTTTTCCCTGTGCTTATTTGGGTTTCCTTCTGGTACTCTGGTTTCATCCTACAGTCCAAAGACGTGCACATTAGGCCAACTGGCTGTTTCCAATTGCCCCTTAGTGTGAGAGTGAGTGTGAATAGTTGGGTGTGTTGCCCTGGGATGGTCTAGCAAGCTGTTCAGGGTGTACCCCGCCTCCGCCCAGTGATGGCTGAGGCTCCTGGTCCCAATGGGCTCAGGTGATAGTGGTGCATCTTCCCATTTAAACCAAGATCCATTCCCTTCTAATTATCAACATTTAATGAGTCAAATTTGGGTGAGCAAATCTTTCCATGTTAACTGAGATTCACGCCCTTCTCATTCAGTGAGTCATTTTTTCAGCCAACGAATGTTTTCTTCACTGGATCTGTCTATGCATCTTTTGATCATGATGGGATTCACTTTTGTCTCATTCAGTGCTTCAGTCTTTGAAACAGTTTAAATCAAGTCCACGATTCACTCGTCTCTTTTCAGTACTCAGTGTTAAATTTGTTCAGCACCAGGATTCAGTCCTCTTTCATTCAGTGTTTCAGACATTGATTCATTGACTCATTCGGCAGATAATTTGGTAAATTCCTCCAGACTGACTCCTCTCTCATTTTTTGAATCACGGTTCGATCATCACCTCTCTCATGAATCCTTTTACTGAATCTTTGAATCAGTGAATCATTCTCTCCTGATATCCCTGCCTTGTTTTGATTCACTAGTCCAGTCTTTAAGTCCATCAGTCATTTAGTCAGGTCTAAGATTTACTCCTTTCGCGATCACTAAGTCAGATTTCACTCAGCGTATCTTTTGGTTATAAAAGAAATTCACTAATCTGGCATTCATCCAATCGCTCATCTCTTACTTCATGCTTGAGTCTTTGAATCAGCAAATCCTCCAGTAAGGAGCAGGATTTGCAGGATTCCCTTCAGGATTCTCTCTGTTTCAACAAATCCGTGTTTGAGTTGGGGAATCTCTTAGCCAGGACTAAGAGTCGTTCCTCTCAAGTTCTGTAGGGTTAGGGCTAGGGTAAGAATCTCTCTCTCTCCTCAATCATGAGTCAGTGAGTCTGTTTGGTGTATTCAGGTGCATTCATCCGGCATTGTGGTCGTTGAACCAATGGAGAGCCGTATTCTGCGATTGTGATAAGTCACCGGATTTATCACTCATCTCACTTTTAAGAAAGTTGCCAGATATCACCAAAAAGTCCCCAAATAGGTAACACTGCTCCAAAATATAAACCAACTCCAAAAAAGTTAAGGGGTGTGGCTAGTTAATGGGCACCTTCTGAAGGTGACTTGATATTTACCATAGATAATTCAAATGAAGCTCTTCCTCACTCCCAAATATGGAGCTTTGGCAGTGGTATTGTAATTATTAGCCTGCCTATCAGTTTTACTGTGAACACAATCCTGACCACACCACTGCACAGATTTTCACCAAACTTGGTGGGGACACCACCCTACCTGAGTCCTAAAGATGAGTTGATTTTGGAATGTCTGGGTCAAAGGTGAAGGTCAGAGCAAGGACATAGAGTTTTGGAGATTTTGGAGTGCTTATAACTTGGAAACAATTGCTGATAGGCATGCCATTGCTATGAAACACTAATAGGAAGCCATATATGGACTTCCAAATGGGTCACCTTGAATGACCTTTAAAGGTCAAAACCTAGCTATCTCTTGGTTTAATCCTTCAGACAGGAGAGGGTTGGTTGCTGATTTGGTCATCGTAAGACGAGCACATGGGAAATTAAAACCAATATATTTCATAGATGGAGTACTTCAACGTTATCCGTGCTGCAGGGTGGAGGTACAGATAGTGTTTCTGTTGTTTTTTTGTTTGTTTGTTTTTGTTGAAATTTGCACTATGAGAGTATATGGTAAACAGTTTCTTGTAATTATTGGTCAAATCGGATTATTGCTGGGATTTTCCTGTTCTATTTAGAACACGTCCATGTACATCCTTATTAATAATACTAAAACCCGTGAAGTGTTTACTTCATGCAAGATATACAGTAATCCTGCATTACAGCCTAAAATGATTGGATAATGTCTGAACTGATTACTCACTCGGCTGATTCGAGTGAAATTCAATCTTACCTGGCCTTCGTAGCGCTTTATCATCATTATGTGTCAAGCTGAATTAAATAAACTGAAGCATTTGGTGAAAACTTCAGTGCAGAGATTCCTGCCCTTTCCCCCCTTCTTCTTGCAATACAAAGAATTTGATTCCTCTGTGGGGTTTTCAGAAAAGAGGACTTGTTGTTCCCAGCATGTATTCCGCTCTCGTGAGGAATTTACAAGCTGTTGTACATGCCAATAAAGTGGAAAGAGCGAGAGCATCGATTCACACAGAGCATGAAGCAGATATTATAAAATTAAATTGAGTGAAGTCAAACATCCCTGAAACAAACTGATTATTAGATGGAAAGGTCACAGAGTGGGCTGTAGTCAGAGCTGAATTTTTTTTATTCTCTTTAAAAAAATAAAAGGGCAGTAGTTAGCACATCCAACTTACAGCAAGAAGGTCCTGGGTTCCAGTGCCGGAATTGGTGAGGGTGTTTCTGTGTGCATGGTCTCCTAGTGGTACTGTGTCCATGGTCTCCTGGAGCCAGCTATCATTGCAAAGCGCAGTGCACTGATAAATTACAAGCGTGACTCATCGCAGTAGAACCTTAAGGCTCTCAGAGCTGCTCGTAACAAGGCCCAGCAAACAGGACACTGCTGTGCGAACAACTACTGGCTTCAACTCTCGGAGAGCATTTAGCAAGCCTCTGTCGCTGGGAACATCAGGGGCATGTATACGGGCATCAAGCAAGCAACAGACAAGCCAGTCAGGCAAACTGCACCCTTGAAATACAAAAGAGGGGCAGCTGAAGAAGGCCTTCTGCAGCTGATCAACAAGGAATTTGGTCTGACGATCAGCATCAAGTAAACTAACGTCATGGGCCAGAACGTCCTGGCTCCTCCATCAATCAGTATTAACAACGTGGTACTCGAGGTCACTGACCACTTCACTTACCTTGGCTTTACTGTGACCAAAAATTTGTCTCTCGACTCAGAGATCGACAAGTGTATCGCCAAAGCTGCTGCCATCTTGTCCATGTTGAGAAAGAGAGTGTGGGATAACAGTCAGCTGACCTTGAACACCAAACTCAAGGTATACCAGGTGTGCATCCTCAGCACCCTGCTGTACAGCAATGAGTCATGTACAACATACACCAGACAGGAGAACCGCCTGGGAAGCTTCCATCTGCACTGCTTGTGACGCATCATGGGTATCACGTGACAGGACAAAGTCACCAACGCTGCAGTGTTGGAGAAAGCAGGTTCTCTCCGCATGCATCTCATGCTTTGCAAGCATCGGCCATGTGTGTTGCATGGAGGACGGTCGTATACCAAAGGACATCCAGGATCCAGCTGTCCACACGATGCCGCCCAGTAGATCGTCCGGCACTGCGATTCAACGATGTCTGCAAGCGCAACCTGAAACTCACAGGCCTCGACACAGGTCTTGCGACAGCTGGCGCCACACTATTAGTAGTGGTGTCAAGAGGGGAGAAGAGAAGAGGATCCTCCGGGTGGATGAGAAGAAAGAACGGAGGAAAGTGAGTCAGCAGAACGTAGCGGCCAACCTGCAGTCAGATTTTGTGTGCACCAGCTGTGGCAGAGACTGTCATGCCAAAATCGGACTGCTGAGCCACTCCAGACGCTGCTCCCAACAAGACTAACAAGACTGATTTGGACTACCATGGCGTACCATTGTCTCACGAGACAGAAGGATGCCTAAAAGAAAAGGAAAAAAAAGGTCTCCTAGTGATTTCTCACAGTGAAATGACATGCACATTAGGCTAATTGGCTGTTCCAAATTGCCCCTAGATGTATAGCATAAATATTGGGGTCTGTTGAGCCTCCACCCACCATGCAATGGTACTCCGCCTTCGCCCGGATAGGCTCCAGCCTCTCGACGACCCTACTAGGATTAAATGGTTCAGAAAATAAATAAATAATCAAACAGTCACATTATGATCTATTAACTGCTTCATTTTCTACATTTTTTAAGATAGATTTTAAGTAAAAACGAAAACATTGTTCAATGAAGTTACGTTAACGTGCGCGTTTGTAAATACGGCACACATTATTACTGAGTAACAGATTAATAAAGGAGATCTTTTATTACTTTCATGCCTGGTGACGTTCCAGTCGTTAATTTGTAATTACCGTTTATTATTCAGTATCTAAAGAAAAGCCCATTATCCACCTAAAATAAAGAGGGAATTAAAAAGCCGAGAGTTCCATATAAAAAAGTAAACAGTACATGGATTACAGCCATGTTTACATTCGAGTTCAGGATGGGAAGAATGATGAATTTGTGTAATTGTTGTTTGCTTTACAGCCTCGTGATCTCTCCAAATGAAAGGCTGAATGTCAGGACTGAACTGTAATTGTGCCTGACTTTCTTTAAATGTGTGTGTGTGTGTGTGTGTGTGTGTGTGTGTGTGTGTGTGTGTGTGTGTGTGTGTGTGCGCACCACCGTGCTGCCTTAATATTATTATTATTATTATTATTATTATAATTACTGTTGTTATTATTATTATTATTATTATTATTACTATTATCATTACTTTACTGTTAAAACCCAGTCGAAGTTTGGAAAGCTTCTGTATTCCAGCACTGTACACTCCCAGGCTCCAAAACACCTGAAAGTTCTGACACGCAGCATTGAGTACTACGAGAGGAGTGTTTAATGGCGCGAAAGGGAACGTGGGGATGAGCAAATGTTTGTCACGGCGGGAGTGAGAACCAGCAGAGAGCTTGAAGGCTGGTTTCAAAAATCTTTATCCTCGTAGGCGGGTCTCCTTGCGTGATGAGACGAGACGAATTAAAGCAGTACACTGATATAAATTCCATAGATTCATAAACGTAAACAATCAAGCCATGTTGTGCAAGGTCACACTTGACAAGTGCTCTGCTGAGAACACACAGTTTAAAACTAGATGGGCATTTGTGTAGTATAAAATACCTTCAGCATGCAGCATGGATAATGTGGAAAATATTCCCTATATTGGTACTGATTTTAATTACCCATGTGCTTGTCTTACAGTATGCACTGTAGTACTTGGATGTGAGCAAATTAGTGGAAAAAACTCTCATTTAAATTATTCATGAAATGGCTGGGGTTTGACCTTTCAATGTCACTTAAGGTCAAAGGTAATTGTGTCATTTGAAAGTTCCTATTAGGGTTCCACAATAACGGCAAAATTATAAGAACTCAAAATCCTGTGACCTTAATAACATCCTTTCAGGCTCATTCATGGAAAAAGGTAACGGTGTCATTTAAAAGCATGAACCTATTCTCTCCACATTGCCCACACAGAGAGGTGGCGAGAGGATGGAAGAAGAAGTGGTTTTCAAGTGCACAAACTCCATAATTACAATATTTCCAAAAGGACCTATAGAAAACATTAGCTGTTATATGTAAGAATTTTGTTTGTGAGACTTTGTTAGAATGACTCCAGGTCCCAAATCATGAATTTCTTTTGTTTAATCACTGACTTCTGACACTGCAAAGCCAATATGGCCGCCTATATTCTAATTGCGAAATTGAACCTTAAGAATGAGAAAGCTTCTAATAAAACAATACATTTTTCTCTTCCCGGAAAGTTGAGATTGGGTGAGTAGGGGTATGATGTAATCCTGTAAGTGTTGTGGTGGTAACACAAGCTCAGAAACACTCAAGAAAATTCAGTTTGAGATTCCTTCATGCTCTTGGAAGTGAATCAATGAAGAAATTTGTTGACATTTCACCAAGGACGCATCAGGAGCAAAGTTTGGGATTTGAAGTCGGATTGGCAGCTTGAATAATTTAGTACGTTTGAGGATGAGTGTACTCTAACTCCAAAAGCTGCTTGTTTACTTTTCTTTTGGTGCACTTTCAGCAGACCTATACATTTAGCACTTTTTATCCATCCAATTTTTGTACTGCTCATCTGTCAGGGTCATGGGGTACAGTGGAGCCAATCCAGGTGAGAGGCAGGGTTACACCCTGAACAGGTCGCCAATCTATTGCAGTACTAACACAGACACAAACCATCATTCACACTCACATTCAGACCATTGGGTGATTTAAAGTAAGTAGTTGACCCAGTTTGCATGTTTTGGGGCTGCTGGAGGAAACTGTAGGACCCTAAAGAAACCCATGCATGCAAAGGAAGAACATGTAAAGTCCACACAGAAAGAGCCTAGTCGGTTGCAATGTTTAGTCCTAGAACCTTCTAGCCACTCAATGGTGGCTCATTGGGTTAAACAGGTTATGGGTTCAACCGTTGTGCCGCTCCAGTACCTTTCAGCCTTTGAATAAATTGTCTAGATGGAGAAGGTGAGGGTTTGTTCTATATATTTTGCCATCTTCTGTCTGTATTCTTCTTGTAATTGCTCAGGGACTGGCGTGTCCTTGGAACACAGCTTTTCTCTCTCTGAAGAATGACCATAAAAAGTTAAACACATTTTATTTTCGGCGTGGCCTGGCTCATCCATGCCTTCCAGTTTTACTGATCGATGGGCGATGCTGTTCACAGGTGTATTCATCAAACCCGGGTCTGTTGCTACCCAGATGGTTAGTTACATAATATCTGACTGGCAAATTTGTCAATTCGCGCTGGCGTCGTGAGCGTCGCTGAGATGTGATTTAACGTTTTTCATAAACGCGCTGTGCTTCTTGCGGGTGGCTCTCTAATGGGAGGAGGCTTCAAAATCTGCTGGACGCTTTGCTATACTTCAAATGAATTTCTTTTTCTCTCATCTTTAAAAAAAAATGAATCAGCAGGCCTCTTTTTTTCCCTGCGAGTTTCGGCTGAGTACATCATCCTTGTGACAGTGGGGTGGTGGGGGATATTTAACTGACTTCATAGCTTATTCTTATTCATTTTTTTTTCCCGGGTTGCGAATGTGTGCCAATTAAAAAGGTTCTGTTTGAAATGGAATGGCTCAAAGTAACATTGACTCTCGACTTCAGGGCCTGTAGTTTCAGCATAATTGCCTTTGCCGAGGGATGCACAGGGAGCAAAAGGAGATTTGATAATGCGACTGAAGCCTGGAGGTAAAAAAAAAAAAAAAGGAAAAGAAAAAGAAAAGGCATTGACTGAGGGATATGTAAGACACAAGGAAGTGAAAAAAAAACAAGAACACCCAGGGCTTGAACTGGCTAGACGATTGCTGTCCCGTCTCTCAGGCAGGTTCTTGGAAAAGCATTGGCTAATAAGCGCGACTGTCATCATTCGTCCTTTATTAAATCATGACTGTATCCTAATTGACTATCCAAGCGGAAGAAACTTGGTGAGACAGTTTGGGGGTAATTATTGGTCCTTTAGTGAAAAATCGTGCTGTGATGCTAAGCTTGGTAGTCGCGCCATTTTTTATTTTTACACCAAGCACACCCCACACTTTCTGAGCCGTTCGAATGATTAACTCCGAGAGGCTGTAAGTAGATAACAAGATGTAACATTGTTAAGGAGCAATTCAGCAGCATTACACAGTGTTGCTAGATATATTCAGGCCTGTATTTATTCATTTAGCAAGAACTCTTCCCCCCGAGCACTTTACGCAACATGGCTCCAGTCAATCGTTCGGTGATGATGAAGATGCACTTCGTTCCTGTAAGGCTTCCTAATCGCATCATCGTATCCAAGCATAATCAGTGCTTTATAAATAAAGAGTACTAATGAAATCAGTAACAGAAGACATATGAGGGTGGGACGGCAAAATGGAACAAGCATCACTCATGCAATAAGGGAAATTATGGTTTAAATATAGAGAGGTTTTTTTGAATATAAATTTATGTTTTCATATGACACATATCGGACTATGAGCCAAAATCAAGTTTATCAGGTGCAACTAACATGAAGACCTACCTGTGAGTTACAATTTTTGCCAAAAAAATACGAAATACTACAAAATGCTATAAAGTGTATAATTAGCTAAAAAAACAAATCTGCTACATGGTCATGTGATGTCTTTAAGTTATGTTTATATAACTGTAGTATATACTACACTTGAACGGCATGATCTGATTGGTTTGCTAACTCAGGATAATAACTAATTATTAACCAAGTGCGAGGTCTATGCAGAGAAATATACACCATCGCTCTTTCTGTACTTAAAGCGCTTGAGCTGGGATTTCACTGTACAATCCGAGCTGAATGAGGTTACAAAGCATTTTAATTTACAGCATTTTAAAGTGGTGGCTTTAGTTATGTGCAGACAGGATGCATACGCTAGATGAGGAGTTTATTGTGAACTGGCAACCCAGGAGCCCAACTGAAACAAGGAAGCATAGCATGTAGCCGGTTGAAAAAAAAACTAAAAATGATTATTCATTCATTCATTTTCTGAACCGCTTAATCCTAATTAGGGTCGCGGGGAGGCTGGCGCCCATCTCAGCT
>JBCNYH010000008.1:20910037-20923313 GCA_039654325.1 Tandanus tandanus | reverse complement strand
CCACATCTCTATTCTGAGCAAGAAAGAGCAAGGCGGAGAGAGAGATAGAAAACAAGGGGGAGACAGAGAGGGAGGGAGAGAGACAGAGAAAAAGAGGGAGAGATAGAGAGAGAGAGGGAAGCAGAGAGAGAGAGAGAGAGATGGAGAGAGGGGGGATGTCACTGAGAGAAGGTTATTATGGTTTATATTCTGTTCTGATAATTTTTCAGTTAAAGATGAAGAGAATGCTGGAGAGGGAAAATATTATTTCTGTTCCAAATTTATATCCTTTTGTTTCGACAACACCCGATGTACAATACTCCTCCTCATAATTCATCTTCTTCTTCTTCTTCTCTTTATTCTCCTCGTTCATCTCCTTTTTCTTGTTCTTCTTATCATTATCATCATCATTGTCTTTTTTTCTTCTTTTTTTCATCTTCTTCTTTCCCTCTCTTGTTCTTATTTTTTTCTTTTTCTTCATTTTCATCATATTTTTCTTCTTCTTCTTTTTCTTCCTCTTCATTTTTTCTTATCCTTCTTTTCATCATCTTTTTCTTTGTCTTCATCTTCTTCCTCTCTCTTTCTCTCTCTCTTTATCTTTTTCTTTATCTTAGTCCTATTTTTCTTCTTCGTTATCATTCTATTCTTTTTTCTTCTTCTTTATTTTCCCCCTATCTCTTCTTTTTTATTTTTCTTTATCATTGTCATCTACTTCTTCTTTATCTTAATCATCTTATTTGTTTGTTTTGTTATTCTTGGTTTTCTTTTTCCTTTTACTTCTTTGTCGTTATGTTCTTTGTCTTTAAACCCTTTTCTCTCTGTAATTACTCTGTAAAATACGTCACTGATTGTAAAAATGCAATTTTAAAGAAAAAGCCTTGACATCTATGTTATTTCTTATAACCGGAACTGATGGAGCTGATGTGGTTTTAAAGGTCATCCTTGTGCTCAGTATTAACTCAGTAATTTCCTCCCAGAACATGTTTACTCCTCTTCCTCCTCATTTATTTTAATATTTAAACTTTTTTTCTTTCATTATTTTTACATTTGTACAGCGTCTTCACTTGAGGTAATTTCTTTCCAGTCTTTTGCACAGTGCTGTGTGTTAAATAATAAATTATTTACGATGAGCAATAGGATTATATTAAACGACTAAGTGCATCTCTGGAGCTTTATTCTCATAAAGAATGCAATGACGGATGAAAATACCGACAAAATACGAGCGCAGAAATGAGAAATCTGCGGAATTTTGTTTCATTTGTTTGTTATATCTTATAAAGAAGCTCAATGACATCTCTTTACAAACACAACACACATACGCACACACACAGAAACACACACATTTAATACCTTGCACTGTACTGTTAAACCACATGAACCAGTAAAGCAACAAACTCCGACTCGTACGGATTTTTTTCTTCCTGTTTATCTTTCTCTTTCTCCAGTGGCCTTGTTTATATTCCTTTAAACCGACGTGTTTAAGGTCAAATCTCCCATCACCTCCAACATCTCACCTCTCATTTCACACACACACACACACACACACACACACACACACACACACACACACACACAAACACAAAGGTGTTAAGCTGCTTTTTTATAAACCACTTTCTAACAACCCGAACTACTTTGTAAAGCCCAAACCGCCCACCAATGGGCAGATAAAACACTCTTACGCAATCGATGGTAAATAAGATGCGAGTCAGAGCAGAGCAGTGAAACTTCACAGACAGCGGCTATAAACTACACTTTTATAATTAAGCTGCATGCTCGGAGTGCAGGCTGCGCTAGCCCCATGAGTAATCCTGCTAATATGCATGATAATACATCTGAAACGGCACTTTTAACAACAAGGAATCACAAACAAATGTCTTTAATAAAACAAACAAAACAAAAAAGCATGTGTGGTCTTGTGGTAACAGGCTTCAGAGTATTCACTCACTCACTCACTCATTCATCCACTCACTCATTCACTCACTCATTCATTCACTCATTCATTCACTTATTCACTCATACACTTATTCATCCACTCACTCACTCATCCACTCACTCATTCATTCACTTATTCACTCATACACTTATTCATCCACACATTCACTCACTCAGTCATCCACTCACTCATTCATTCACTCATTCATTTACTTATTCACTCATACACTTATTCATCCACTCACTCACTCACTCATCCACTCACTCATTCATTCACTTATTCACTCATACACTTATTCATCCACACACTCACTCACTCACTCACTCATCCACTCATTCATTCACTCATTCATTCACTTATTCACTCATACACTTATTCATCCACTCACTCACTCACTCATCCACTCACTCATTCATTCACTCATTCATTCACTTATTCACTCATACCCTTATTCATCCACTCACTCACTCACTCATCCACTCACTCATTCATTCACTTATTCACTCATACACTCATTCATCCACTCACTCATTAATTCACTCATACACTCACTCATTCACTGACTCATTCATTCACTTATTCACTCATACACTCATTCATCCACTCGCTCATTCACTCATCTACTCATTCACTCACTCATTCATTCATTTATTCACTCATACATTCATTCATCCACTCACTCATTCACTCATCTACTCATTCATTCACTCATTCATCCACTCACTCATTGATTCTCTCATTCATCCACTCACTCATTCATTCACTTATTCACTCACTAACTCACTCATCCACTCACTCATTAATCCACTCACTCATCCACTCACTCACTCATCCACTCACTCACTCACTCATTCATTCACTCATTCATCCACTCACTCATTCATTCACTCATTCATCCACTCACTCATTCATTCACTTATTAACTCATCCATTCACTCATTCATCTACTCACTCATTCACTCAACCATTCATCCGCTCACTCATTCATTCATTTATCCACTCACTCATTCATTCACTTATTAACTCATCCATTCACTCATTCATCTATTCACTCATCCACTCATTCACTCATTCTCTCACTCATTCATCTACTTATTCATTCATTCATCCATTTACTCGTCCACTCACTCATTCACTCACTCATTCATCCACTCATTCATTCACTTACTCATTCATTCACTCTTTCATTAACTCACTCATTCATTCACTCACTCATTCACTCACTCACTCATTCATTCACACACTTACTCACCCACTCATTCATTCACTCACTTATTCACTCACTCACTCACTCACTTACTCACTCATTCACCCACCCACTCATCCACTCACACACTCACTCATTCACCCACCTACCCACTCACTCACTAACTTACTCACTCATTCACCCACCTACTTACTCACTCATTCAACCACTCATTTACCCACTCATTTACTTACTCACTTATTCACTCACCCACTTACCCACTCATTCACCCACTCACATACTCACTCACCCACTCATCAACTCAGGCAATGATTTGCCAACTCACTCACTTACTCATTCACCCCCTCGGGACTCGGTCCCAGGACATTCTTACTGTGAGGCTAACATGCTAACCACTACACCACCATGCCACCCTTGCGGTACATGGTTGTGGAAAATGATCCTAAGACAAGGCCAAGTCATGCCCTCTCACTTGTAAGATGATATAAATCTAAAATCTAAACATTGGGGTGGTGCATCACTCAGGATGGACGGAGGGTCAATTATTCCTCGGCTCTGTTGGGACAGAAAATGATCAATGCTGAAAGCAATTTCCTCGTGCTGACCCTAAGGTAATTGTGCATGAGCGACTCGGTGACATGGGCCGTCCCGTCATCCACCCCCCCTGCCCCCCGTTCCCCCGTCAGGAGGAAATAAAACGCTGTTTGCTGACACCGCTGACAGGATGTCTGTTCCGCCATCGCTGCCTCTCATTTCTCCACACGTCGAGGCAGCTTGGCTCATTTGCTTTGCAAAGCAGCCTCATGATAATGAATACGCCTCGTGCTATTACCTCGCCGAACGGAACCCGAATAACAGCTGATCAAATATGAGATTCAACCATGGCAAGGACGAGAAGGAGGAGGACTTGAGCACTTTTTTTCCCGTTTTTCTTACCATTTGTTTGAGCGCGGAATTAAACATCAACTGGCACTACAGTATGAACTCCATCTGTTAAACAAACATCTCTGGTGTTAAACAACAGCACACAAGATGTTCGAAAGCGATAAGCAAAGAGATCAGAACACGCAGATGATCCACAGCTGCACTGCCATCAGCGCGATGGCTAAGGAAAACGAACCAACACCTCCTGACCAATCAAATTAGGCCGTGATTGCTATAATATTCCTTGCCACACGCTCGCTGTGCTAATTACCTTCCCATCTCTACCTACAGCAGTCGGTATTTAAAAGCAAACTCTTGTCAGAAGCAAGGAGCAATTCCATGCACTGTAATTTCAGTAGCAGATAATTATGCAAGGAGTTCCCTCTATAACATAACCTAGAATCATTTCTATTAAATACACACAGACAGACACACACACACACACACTTGAACAGAAGAACTGTATCTCACGCACTCATTCGCATTCCACTCCCAACCTCCACTTCTCAAAGACATAAGGTATTACTGACCCAGTCAAGAATTTATTCTAATTAAAAACAGCGCTGGAGGAAGTTCAGAAAGCGAAGAACCTCCAGGGAAGATGCACCAACCAGCAGAAAAACTTTCCAGCGCAGCGTATATTCTCGAAGGTCCACGTCGAGATACAGAAAATCTCCAAGATGATAAAATTCACTTTCCTACATTACCCACAATGCTGTTCGGCTATCCGAACAGTGCAGTGCAGCAACGCTTTAATGAAGTTCATCATGTAGCTAGCTGAGATTTTTTTTATCATATGAATTTAGTACAACTTCAACAGAAGGGGAGGCAGTACTGTGGCATAGTGGTTAGCATGAATGGCTCACAGCAAAAAGGTGACAAGTTCCAGTCTCCTCCAGTTTCCTCCTGCAGTCCAAAGACATGCACGTTAGGTTAATTGGCTTGAGATTTTACTCCCGAGCCTGCTGGCTCATCAGGCAGGAGCTTATCCCTGTGAAGCAACTAGAAGTTCAACTCCTCCTGGATGATATGCTAGTCCATCACACGGTACCTTTCCAGAATTTTTAGTGGTACCCATTTATACTGCTGGGTGGACCAAGGTATACTTGTGGTTAAAACCATGCCCAGCGGTCTTATCACAGTGGGGGGTCTAACAGGGGGATTCGATCCCACCATCTCTCAATCAAGAGCACAGCACCCTAACCACTACACCAACAGCCCCACTACAGTAGGTTAATTACCTGTTCCAAATGTGTGTGCGTGTGTTGGCCCTGTGATAGACTGAAGAGCCGTTCAAATTGTACCTGTACTTTTGGGGGGGGTTTAGAGCTTGGTGGAGGTTTGCGCTCTCCAAGTACTCTTCTAGTTTCTAATGGCATTTATTTTGGACTTTTTGGTGTGCTGCTATTTTGCTATGAATAAGATGTTACATACGCTGTATAAACATTTAATTCCTTCTGATATTACTTGATACAAAGCAGATCGTTTATTCATATAAACCAGACGAGAAGAGACAAACTGAGCTGGAAATTTCTTAAGCAAAAAATATCTCAGAAAATATTATTTCCATTTGTAGAGAGGGATAAGAACAAGTGTGCCAATGCTTCTGAACCACAGAGCCTTTTGGAACACTAGACTAAGCTGTGTCTGTAGAGAACGCCCCGACGCTGCTCCAACCGCTGTGCATTTTTATGAAGCAGCCAGCTGTGCCCTCAACAAGGCAGGATTCCCCTTTCCTCTGTCACTAAGCAACACCCTGCAACAGCCACATCACAGCAAGGTGATGTTCTAGCAGCAGAAGAGCATGCCTTGGGTGTGATCGCACCTTTGATTTCATGGAAGGTGGTAATGACAATCTTCGTGCTCTCAGATGTTTTGGTTGACAAGGTGCAAGTTTCGGGGATTTGGTGTTTTATACGCCTTCTCAGGTTGAAAGATCAGAAGAACGGAGGAGTGCCAGGTTCTTTTCCAGCGCTCAGAGATGTCCTGATAAAAGAGTTGTACATCACAAGCCAGTAGAAATGCAGAAAAATCTCAAAGTCGTGTCTGTGTATTACACGGATTCAGGTATGAGTTCAGGATTCAGTACTCAGACCTCTCGCATTTTCATCGTATGGAAAAATCTCTTCAAGCCTGCATGTCTTCCATCATGTAGATAATTCACTTTGTCTGTTCTGTGATGCTGGTGGCAAGGTAGCACAGTGGTTAGCACATCCACCTTAAGGCAAGAAGGTCCTGGGTTCAAGTCCTGGCCTTACCAAGGACGTATCAGTATGGAATTTGCATGTTCGCTCTGTGCTTGCATGGGTTTCCTCCAGGTACTCCAGCTTCCTCCCACAGATGTCCTATGGCTGTGTTATGATAAGCATACAAATTTCATATCACTCAGAATTGTACGGTTTTATTGCAATAGTCCTATGATTGCTCTACATTGAACCTACGGGACTTCCTTAGTATACCCAGGTGTATCGCACAACAATTTTTTGTAAGTTTTCTTAGTTTGAGTTTGAGCCAGAGGGCAATCCTTCCTCAACAAGGCATCAACAGAAATATTGTATGAGGTTTTTAATCTTGTAACAATTGTAACAAAAAAGGCTAGCTTGCACATTAGTGTTTCCATTTTGAAGCCAGGTGGCAGCCATCTTGGTGAGACCACCTTGCTTTGAGGGGGTGATCACACTAGAGGTGTGATAAAAAAAAAGCAGATGACGTGAATGGCAATTTGTGGCTGTCGCTTTTCAATCTCGAAATGTTCTTAAATGTGTCGCGCGGCAACGCATTTTGGTTGCCTGGTTCATAACCTCATTGTAAGACATTTCAAACATGTTGAAATGTCGCAAAATGGAAACAAAACATGACTGACTTACGACAGATTTGCTTTTTTCACCAAACATCCGCAAACCCAAATTAAGCCGCAAAATATTCGCTTGCATGTGGAGTTGCAAAACATCTTGACGCAAATTTAAAAATTCGCAAAAAAACCCCCCACCAAAAAAATCAATTCGCATCAGTCACTTTTCTATCGCACCTCTAGTGTTATCACCACCTAAGATCTCAAAATAGAGCCTTTGAAAGCCAACACAGCTCAAAAACCTTGAAAATTTTGCCACTGACAGTCAGAATACCTTAAATTCATAGAACTTTGCCAATTATTTCAAATATTTGTAATTATAAATAAATAAATAAATAAAGCTATGCATAGCTGAAATTTGGCACCTTAGATGTAATTATTTCCATATTTTTCCCAACAGCCCAACTTACTTTCAACAGTCAAGTGATCTCACCAAGATGGCTGCCATCTGGCTTCAAAATTGAAACACTAATGTGCAATCTAGTCTTTTTTTTTTTTTTTAGATCAGTGATTAAAACAGGTGGAAGGTGTAGCTACTGCTTGGTTGAAGTGAAAACATGTACCCACTTTGCAGATAAGATTGGACATCCCTGCTCTAAAGTGTGTATTTTTATTTTTATATGATTTGTTTTCTCTCTGATCTTCTAATCCAATCAAATTTCAGTATTGTATGAGCGTTTTGGTAAACTAGTTTAACAGACGTTAGATGGCCAGCTAGTTTTGCTACGTTTGCTTTCCAGTGATTTTGTTATGCTTAGCAATCTCACACGCACACACACACACACACACGCGCGCGCACACCACGCACAGAGATAAGAGCTGTTCATCTTTCTCTCTATCTCTCTCTCTCTCTCTCTCTGTTTACTGACGTCTTCTGCAAGCACATAAAATAAACTCCTCACATAAATACTCTGCCGACAGTAACACACAGGTGAGACTCCTCCTGCGCTACCTGCCGGTTCAACCCACCTCCTCTCTGCCCACAGCTGATATTTGGCCCCGCCCCCCACTGCCACCAAGTTCTACCATTTTAAAGATGCTATATTAGAATCTACAGGGACAAGGGACCCTTCTTTCAACGTGCACTAGATATAAATACAACACTTTAATCGAAGTGCTTAAAGAATTCATAAGAACCGCGCAAAAAAAAAAAGAAAAAAGAAAAGCCATCCTGCAGGTTGCTCTCCACTTCAACCGAGTTTCAAACCGCCCGTAGGAAAGAAAGAAGATCTGGAGAAAACCTCTGTAGTTTCTCCGAGAAAAACTTTCAGCCTTTCAGTTTTTCTCCTGAGCGAAACACCCCTGTGACTCCTCTGGAGTTTCTGTAGGCATTCCAGCAAAGTTGCCAAAATTATTACTGTCATATTTTTTCTTCAACTTGTTCAAAAACTCAGACCTCAATATGAACCAGACTTTGTGCATCCAACGCTTACTGCTCGCACGCCGCGCGGCTCTCGTATTCACCATGTGAGTCTCGAGCTGAATGACTCTCAGGGCCAGGATATTTTTATTACATCACAGCACTGATGAATTCTCAAAGCTTGGTTGAAAAGGTGTTGATTAATTTTCTGTTACAGCAGCAAATCACAGGTTTATATGAATTATAACTTGTTTTTTTAGCATGGTATAAAAGAAATAGGCATTTCACCATTGAGTGCGAAGTAGAGGGTGACACGGGAGTGGATTTTCACTCTTGTCCCATCCCAATCCCAGGCCAGAGTAAAAAAATTCCTGTCCCATCCCACTCCTGGTAAAATGGCTCCCACTCCCATCCCGCTCCCATTCAGAATGACTCCCGCTCCTGTACCGCTCCCATTTTTTTTCTTCTTTTAGTCTTTAGGCAATACATTGAATTTGAATTGATCTTCTCCCCATTCTTTTTTAGATTACTTTGTGTTCTGCAGTTTTATTTAAAAAGATATGGCAACAGGAACAGTTCATCTGTGGTAATATAGGGAGGCATTTATTGCCTTAATCCAAACAAAAGAACTTCACTAAAGGACACAAAAAAATAAATAATACATGGCCTGTGGTCCCTATAGTTTTTCTCTTGAGGACCAGCTGTTAAGTCCATGTTTATAGCTCATTTGGAGGTCAGTTAGTGTAAAAAAATATATAAATAAATAAATAACCAAGAAAACAGTACATGGGTCACACCATGCCTACCTTAGTGGAATAAACCCAAACATAACATATAAATTTGCATTTTACTAATTTATTGAGCACTTGTTTCCTTTAAACAGTGACATTACTTTTATGTTTTATGTCTTTTATGTTATGTCACACTTGACTCTCATGAAGTTCATCAGTAATATTAGCGACATCCCTGCCAGTTCTGTAAGCTTAATTTTTACTGCATCGGTTTCTCCGCTGGTGTTTGCACCCTCCATTGCTGTTCTTTTAATTCTGGCGGAAAGCAGCGGCTGAAAGCACTGTTGGCTTCTCAGGCCCGTAGCCAGGATTTTGAATGGGGGGCTCTCAAGGCGGGAGGGTGGACCTTTTTGTCCGTCCGGGGGTATGGGGGGCCGCCTAGGTCCTGGGCGAAACCCTGTTGTGTGGCCTGGGGGGTGAGGGGATGCTTTAGAGTTCCTGATTAAAGTTTTTTGTTACTAATAAAATATATATCTCTACTGTGCCTTTACTTTGAGCAGCATGTAGATGGATGTTTTTTATTAACAAAATGTTACAGCACTTGCTTTATGGTTTTCTTAGCAGAACTACCAGTACTTAAACATTAACGCCAATTTTTGCTACAACAGGGTACAACAACATGCTACAGATATCAATCTGTCCAGTCCAGATATGTTTGTTTGCAAGCACAAAGTTCTTGTCTACCCATGATCCTGTTACTGTATGTCCTTTCAGATGTCAACTCCTGAATATTACTATAAGTAGAAAAATAAACGGAATGATCCATTAAGGGACCTATTAAGGCAGAAAAACTGTCATGAAAAGGTGCTATAACTTCTTTTGATACTGTGACATTTCTACAAATATCTAATAAATAGAGCATGATCATATGCAACAACACTCCCACTCTTTTTAGAACATTTAACCAGGGGTGGAATTTAGCAAAGCTAAGCTACTGGACAGCAGGACCAGTGAAATTATTAAACTACTAGTCCTCCTTCATATTTACTGCTCAGGAACACTATATCTTCTTTACCTATTGGATTTGTCAGGTTGCCAGCAGGATACAAGCCGCTGAAATGAGTTTAATTTGAAAGGTGTCTGGACTCAGGGTGGGGAGCTCAGACACCCGTGGGGGACAATCGGGGAAGAGCTGCTGCTCCTCCACATCGAATAAAACCCAGCTTCAATCCCACCACCCCTTTATGGAAATTTCAACCATTCATGATTACGATTAGTGTTTTTTCTCTTTAAATATTGTTCGATTTGTTGTAAAACTGCAACAGAAACCCGACAAGAGAGAAATTATAATCACACACCCAAATAAATCTACATTAAATTCCTCTCACGTCTCCTGTGGGAATTAATTAATTAATTTATTTATTTTAAACTTCAGAAGGTCTCATTAGATTCCGTAAGCATGAACTCGCCAACTGTTCAGTAGCAGGACGAGTCCACTCTCGACATATTTAAGGTACGAAGTGCACGTGAAGACCAAGAATCTTAATTCTACACAAAATCAGGAAAAATTTAATTAAATGAAATTAAATTAAAAAGCTGAAAAACTCCAACGTAAAGTCTACAAAACAGTTACGAAAAATAAAATTTTCAATCTGACATTTCATTTATTTATTTCATTTATGTTGACTGATTGATTGATTGATTGACTGCCTCAGATGTATATAAATGACTCCATGAGTGAATGAAGTGCATTTAAATCTTAATCAATCTTTCTGCAATCATGAGTTTCTACCTCTCTCTCTCTCTCTTTCAACCTCTCCCCCTTTCTCTCTCTGTCTCAATCCCCCATCCCTTTCTCTCTGTCTCTCTCTCTCTCCCTCTTTCTCTATTCCTTTCTGTCTTGCTTCCTCTCTCCGTCTTTCTCCCCCCATGTCTTGCTCTCTCTCCCCTCTATCTTTCCCTCTGTCTCACCTCTCTCTTTCAGCTCTCTCTGTGTCTCATGCCTCCTCTCCCTCGCCCCCCTCTTTTTCTATCTCTCCTGCTGCATCTCCTTCTCTTTCTCTTCCTTCATCCCTAACTCCTTCTCTCTTTTTTATCTAAGGCTTAAGGCTTCTATTGATGTGTTAATATCTTCCCCACAAGATCTTCATCAATTTCACATTATGGGAGCTGCAATTAAGAGGAACCGCGTACACCACACCAGCTGACTGCAAATCGATAGATAGATATATATCCATATCCATATGGACTGTTTGGAGGATTATTTTTTAATTAATTAATTAATTTATTTATTTATTTTGTATTGTGAAACTGGTGCTCAGACTACAGGGAGTCGGCAAGAAGTACAGTTAAAAAAATAAAATTTATAATAATAAATAATAATAATAATTATAAATAAAAGGCTGTAAATCCAAGCCAGGATTCAAATCTCTGCTCAGGTTCTTCCTAATTGGCTGCGTGTCGACGGAGGCGGGTTAGCCGGGGTTGGAAATGTTTACTAGTCGTGCGACTGTCTGGGAACTCGGTACCACCTCCATGTTTAATGAGCAATTATGGAGCCAAATGCCCACAAGGGCTGTAATCTGTCAACAACATAGCAACCTTTCTAATGTGCGCAGTGTAAATTTTATAATTGCTTTCAGTACAGAATAATGAATCAATTAGCGTGCTGATTTTTCATACGCAAAGCAAATGAATGCAGTGCCATGTACTCCTTTAATTGACTTCTTCCTTTAATGCACAACTTCGCCAGACTCACTAAATGAGAAATTATACTTCTGTTCCACTGATGAAAACACAACGAGCGACCGGGCCTGCAGCCTTCCCATCTCATCAGTGATAAAAATATTGCTTTTAAAATCGTACAGTGCAAAGGGACGGCGGTGGAATCCTCGAGCGGCGAACAGGAAGCATTCATGCCGTGGGGGGAGGAAATAAAAAAACGAAACGAAGAGCTCCAATCTCTCAGAGCCACGTCTGTAAGGCGAGTGTTCCTGTTATAAATGTATTTATAGTTTGGCGTGTTGGTCCGATTTCATTGCTCCCCGTGTGGAGGACGTTCCTCCCGGCATCCGGCACTCCACCGCTCTTATGCCTGCTGCTGGGGGACCGGGACACTCTCCGAGGACACGGACATGGAAATGCAATTAAAACACTTTCCCCCTGAATGAAGAGCAGGCGCTTCTGAGAGAGACGAGGCTGCGGCTCCACCCACGTCAGTCCCGGCCATGGAAAAATCTAGAAAGCAAACAGAACCCTGAGGGCCATGTGACCAGGCCACACCCACTGAGTTCTACACTTTGATATCTGACCCACTTTCTCTTCATGTTCTTCTGATCGGTTCTGTCTCTCCCACATCTCCATGAAGATCTTAAACACTCAGGAGGCCTCATTCTTTCTCTTCATCTTCCTTCCTTCCTTTATTCCCTCCTTCCTTTCTTTCTGTATTTCCTTATTCCTTTCTCTTCATCTTCCTTCCATTCTTTGTTCCCTCCTTCCTTTCTTTCTTTCTCTTCATCATCCTTCCCTTCTTTTTCCCCTAAATGCTTCCTTCCATTCTCTTCATCGTCTTTCCTCTCTTGGTGGAGTCTGTCTTAAATTCTTTCCTTCCTCTTTTTCAAAATGGAGTGCCTTCTTTCTTTCTTTCTCTCTTTTAATAGGGCATGTTTTCTCTCTCTCTCTTTCTGTCTTTTTGTTGTTCGATCTGGAGGATGTGACCCCTTAGTATAATAGTTATTGATGTTATCCGCACGCTGTATTTATACTGTACAGTTTACTCCAGTTTTATTCATCAATCATTTGTCATCAAACATTATTTGTGTTTGTTTGTTAAACAGAAAGCTAGTCTGAAACCGATGCAGCCTGTTGTGGAGTCGTGACCTCTAGTCTGAGAAGTTCTGTGGTGATCACATGCTGCCAGACGCACGGAGTGCAGTGAGGACATCAACTTCCCGTAACACGCTGAAGTTTACACGCCACACTTCACATGCCGCACGGTACAGGAACATCTCACATCAGGTCACGTTTACAAATCTCAGGGT
Organism: Tandanus tandanus; assembly: GCA_039654325.1. Lineage (NCBI taxonomy): Eukaryota > Metazoa > Chordata > Actinopteri > Siluriformes > Plotosidae > Tandanus > Tandanus tandanus. Next base: position 20,910,288 of record JBCNYH010000008.1, on the reverse strand, counting down.
TTTTTAATCTTTGCTGCAATGAAATGCAGATGCTTGCTTTCAGACATGATGGCTACAGTGAAACAAATAAATGAATAAATTTATAAATAAATAAAAATCAATAAACAAACAAACATATACATATTTCAGTGCATATTAGACTGTAGGGAGCATCACAGGAAATAGAAGGAAGGAGTGTGTGTGTGTGTGTGTGTGTGTGTGTGTGTGTTGTTCATCTGAATAAATTTTTATGTTTCGTTTTCTGTAGTGTG
>JBCNYH010000008.1:20867255-20880159 GCA_039654325.1 Tandanus tandanus | reverse complement strand
GATCTTATATATATACGTGATAAGTACACTGAGTGTTACACACAGCGTTGCTGAGCCTTGTCCGGACCAATTGAAGCTTGTGCTGTAAACAAGGGTAAAGGCGTTCCAGCAAAATATTCGAGTGCACAACTTTTTAAAAATATATAACATCATGACCATTTAGTAAACATCCTCGTCACAGCAAGAAGGCCTGTGTTCAATTTCCTGGCTTGGCTTTTTCCGTTTGGAGTTTGCATGTTCTCCCGCGCTTGTGTGTGTTTCCTCTGGGTACTCCGGTTTCCCCCCACAGTCCAAAAACATGCACAGAAGCTCTTGGCTGTTTCAAATCACCCCTAGGTGTAAATGTGAGTGTGAATGGTTCAGGGTGAACAGAGTTGGGTGAGACGGGGCGCCAGCCTTCCCGTGACCCTAATAAGGATTAAGTGGCTTAGAAAATAAATGAATAAATGAATCAATCATTTTATTTATTGTAATAGGGGCAGCCATGGTCTAATGGTTAGAGAACTGAAAGGTTGCTGGTTCGATTCCTAGACAAGCAGGAAAAATGTGTGGTGGCGGGGGATGGGGGCCTCCATCTCCTCCACCTTCATGGCTGAAGTGCCCTTGAGCAAAGTGCCAACTGCTCTCCGGGCACTGCAATGTGGCCACCACTGCTCCTGTGTGTGTGTGCGTGTGTGTGCATGTTTGTGTGCGTGTGTGTGCGTGTGCGTGTTCACTTTGGATGGATTAAATGCAGAGACAAATTTCCCGTGGGACAAGAAAATAAAAATAAATAAATAAATAAAAATAAAATAAATAATAGGGTTTTTTTTTTAATAGATTTTTTGTTACCAGCAGGATTTTGTCTCAGTACCAGGACTTTAAATTATTATATACACAAATAAATGATATAGTTATATTCACTATATTTACTCTATTATATTAAATGGTTCCCTTGTGACGATGAGACTTCATAATAGTTGTTGCCTGGATTTCAGTGAACGTTGCTCTTAACACTCAAAGCTTCTTTATGAAACTCGAGCAACGGCCTTTTCTCCTCTAAACACACACATGCAAGTGTGACATCTTTAAATGCATATACCATGACTCACTCGTCCATGACCATCTGGGAAACAAAGCGAAACAGCAGGATTTATTCCTCTCTGGTTCACATATCTGTATAAAACTCGTTTGCTAATTGGAAATCCATCTTATTCGAACTCTTTTTTAAAGTGTGTGATGGATCGTTCAGTTTTTAAGAAAGTTGTGGTACAACTTTAATATGAGTGTAACACTCAATTAATTGTGGGTAAAAGGAGGAGAAGGGAGGCAGGTCTGGGTCGAATCTAGAGGGGATATTTTCATTCATTCATTCATTTTCTGAAGCGCTTAATCCTAATTAGGGTCGCGGGGAGGCTGGTGATCTCAGCCGACTCTGGGCGAGGGCAGAGTACACCCTGGACAGCTCGCCAGGCCATCGCAGGGCAGAAACACGCTGACGGCAACCAACTCTTTACGAATGACAACAATAGTTCTTTTACATGCCTTTCACCACTGACAGTGAGAGACATGGCCGGCCTTTGATAATCCAGTTGGCTGCACTGGGGGGACAGCAGTGACAACCCGCTGATTGTGGGGCTTGAACCCCCGACCTTTGGTTCAGTAAGCCAGCACCCTACCACCGGGCCACAACTGCCCTGGGGTATTTTCAGAAATCTTCCTTTCCAGCAACACACACTCACACGCTCATATATACACACACACACACACACACACACACACACACACACACACACACACACACACGATTGCGTCGCTCAGTTTTCTCTCTCTCTCTCTCACTCACTTGCTCACTCTCTGTCTTTCTCTCACCCTTACTCTCTCTAGTTTTCTCTCCATCTCTCCCTCTCTCTTTCACATTTACTGTCTCTCTCTCTCTATGACTGTCTCACTCTCACATTTTCTATCCGTCTATTTCTCTCTCATTCTCACATTTTCTTTCTGTTTCTCTCTCTCTCTCTCTCTCTCTCTCTCCTCTCTGTTACTGTCTCACTCTCACATTTTCTCTCTGTCTATCTGTCTGTTGGTCTGTCTCACCCTCTCACATTTGCTCTCTCTCTCTCTCTCTCTCTCTCTCTCTCTCTCTCTCTCTCACTAGTCATCTCCCTTTTACATTTCTCTCTCTCTTATCTCTCTCTCTCTGACTATCTAATTCGCACACCTTTTCTCTGTGTTTCTCTCTCTCTCTCTCTCTAGTACCACAAGTCCATAAAAAACAAAGAAATACAGATCAGTAACCTCACAGTTAACAGACACGGGAGAGAATCATCACACATTTCCTTCCGGCCCGACTCGCCTCCACTCCATCCCTGGTTGACGCTCCACTCCCCACTCCTCACCGCACACAGGAAAAATTCAGACAGACAGAAAATGACGGACACTCTACCTTCTAAAGTCCACGCCCATAAAGATGAACTGCATCCACTGCAGAGCTCAGAAAGATCCTGTATTATCTCTTTTTTTTAATATCATAAAAAGAGAATTATGGCTAAACCGCCATGGAGGCATCATACCGTAGCATGGGTGATAGTATTCATGCGCTCCTCCACATGTGCATAATTTACTTACTTCCTGTGATCGATTGGAGTAATATTTTCCAAGCTGCTCTCAAACCTGCATCGCAATAAATGTCTAATGGCTTCATTCGATTTTCAGACGCATCTGTACCTTTACAATCTTTTTTTTTTTTTTTTGGAGTGTTGCGTTGGAGAACAGTTGCTGATGATATTGTTAAACTTTCACTGAATAGATCTCTTCATTCATTCTCTAAGCTGCTTAATCCTAATTAGGCTCACAGGGAGGTGGGCGCCCATCTCAGCCCACTCTGGGCGAGGGCGGGATACGTTCACCTCCCTGTCACCAGCCAACCATGGGTGTCTGTGAGCCCATGCGTACAAAGGAGTGGATGACGATTTCCCTCTGAATGTATTGGGTACAAGCAGTTTGTAAAGATGTGGGTTGGAGCATGACATGTCACGTGCTTCGTTACACCCCTCACTGGTTAGTGGTGGTTGAATGATACAGAGGTAATACTTGACAGATGGAAATTGGATATGGCTAAATTGGGGGGGGTGGGGAACAGTGGTGTAGTGGCTGTGTGGGTTTCCTCGGGGCACTCTGGTTCCCTCCATCAGTCCAAAGACAGGAACTTTTGGCTAATTGGCAGTTCCAACTTGTCCCTAGGTGTGAGGGTGGGTGTGAATAGTTGTGTGTTGGCCCTCCGATGGACTGGCGAGACGTTCAGTGTGTGTCCCCCGCTTTCGCCCAGAGTCGGCTGAGATAGGCTCCAGCCTTCTTGCGACCCTAATAGGATTAAGCATTTCAGCGAAAGGAATGGGGAGAAATAATTTTGTACAGAATCCATCTGTTTATTCATTTAACATCTGGCTTGTCTGTAGAGTCGCACAAAAGACTAAAGCTGGACCTCAATGATGGATTTTTTTTATCCGTTTCACGGTATTATTAAATTATTCCTATCACACTTATTCATTTGGATGATGCTTCTCATCCAAAGTGACTTTCAAAGCAAAGCCGCATTTGATGCACGCGCATTATCTTAACGCAGCGGCTGAAGCTTTGTCTGAGTCTCTGTTAGTCCTGGGATTTAAACTCATAACCTTACAATCGGTAGCACAGAATATTAAAGACTGCTGCTCTCTACATGCACTTCATTAGATCCATTCATCCATTATCTCCTACCGATTATCCGTCAGGGGTGCGGGGGAACTGGAGTCGATCCCAGCCGACTTTAGGTGGGGGGAGGGGCTACACCCTGAACATGTCGCCTATCCACATCAGGGATAACACCCACCCACACACTCACACACACATTTTGTGTGTGTGTGTGTGTGTGTTGCCCTGCAATGGTCTGGTGAGCTGTTCACGTTCATGAGGGTGTGCATGTTTTGGGACAGTGAGAGGAAACCGGAATACCAGGAGGAAAGCCAGAAAAGCATGGGGAAAATTCAAGGGACTCGAACCAAGGATCTTCCTGCTGTGAGGCGAACATGCAAACCACTACGCCACCATGCCGCGTACAGTGGAAATTGACCGTTCCAAATTGCCCCTAGGTGTCAGTGTACCTGTGTTGGCACTGCGATAGACTGGGGAGCCGTTTAAGGTGTGTCCTTTCCTCAGAGTTGCCTCCACACGATCTTAATAGGATAAAGTGCTTCAGCAAATAAATGAATTATTACTTTTAAAGACATTTTTGCCTTTAAGCATCTCTCTCTCTCTCTCTCTCTTCCTCTCCCTCTCTCTTATTCTCTCTCACTCTCTTTTTCTCTCTCAGCCGCTCTCTCTCTTTTTGTCTGTCTCTCTCTCACTCTGTCTCTATCTCTTTCTCCCTCTCTTCCCCCTTGTCTCTCACTCCCCCTTTTTTTCTCTCTCGCTCTCTCTCTACCTCCCTTTCTCTCTCGCTTCTCCTCTTGTTTTCCTTCTCTCTGTCTCTATCTCTCTCTTTCTCCCTCTTTCTTCCCCCTTGTCTCTCACTCTCCCCCCTCTTTCTCCCCCTCTCTCTCTTCCCCTTCTCTCTCTCTCTCTCTGTCCAGTTTTACTGATTAATAAATTTGAGTATCAAAAAGGGCCGTAAGTGTTTTTACTGTAACTCTTACCTGAATTCCCCCCACAGTTCCCTGCTCTCCGCATTGCATCATCGTATGGCTGTTTATTTGACACCTTTTATTCAACTGAGCACCTTGTTAAGTCATTATCACTTCCAGGCCTGGAATACACATGCTAATGGGGTCTAAGGAGACCTGAAGCTAAAAAACACAGGTAAATATTATCAGTAGGGGCAATCTGGTGTCACTAATGACCTCACCAATGAGGGCTACGAATGCTCTCCGCTGGATACGTGATGCGTTTAGCACAATATGTGCTAATTGTAAATAGGTGTTAGCGCTGTTCGAGCGTTTGTGATGAATTGCTTGTGTAGTCATTTTGCAGACATGCAGCATGTTTTAATTGGACTGGTGGGTTTTGTTCTTCGGTGATTTTCGCCTGCATGCAGAACAGATGCTTTTGACGGATATTTCTTAAAAATCATGAGTATAGCGAGGTGAATAACACACATACACACACATGCACACACGCATATGCACACACACCCAGCATCCTGCTGTAACGTGCTAAGCCTCAGCCAGTTGTCTCCGACTGATTCACAGCTGCTTGTTGCAAAACGCTGAACTAGCATAGCTGCAAACGTAGCAGACTAGTAATATGCTGAAGTTGCAAGACCCGCACAACTAACACGTCTTATCTCCAACACCGTTCCCATTTCATGTTTATTACATTCCTCTGTATAACTCACATTGTGGGTCATATTTCACATTTCTGTTATATTTATTTGAATGAATGTACAGTAGCTTCATGGCTAGCGTTCTGCAAATGCTAGCCTCCATACTGGACTACTACTTCACAAGCTAGCTCATCTCATGGGAAAATTTTTTAATGGAATGGAGGATGGAACTATGTTTGATTTTATACTGAATAGTAAATGCAGCAGTTCCACATCAGGTGGTGAAGCAGTTAGCATGTCCGCCTCACAGCAGTAAGATCCTGGATTCGATTTCTGAGCTCAACAAGAAGGCGTGTCTGTGTGGAGTTTGCATGTTCTCCCCATGCTTGTGTGGGTTTCCTCTGTGTCCTCTGGTTTCCTCTGACAGTCCAAAGGCATGCACAGTAGGCTGATTGGCTGTTAAAAATTCACACCTTGGGCAAACTTCCTGATATGGAAGTATGTGAACAATAATAACCTGTAAGCACCATACCTGTACTGCAACCCTATACCATCTTTAAAAAATTTATTCCCCCAACCCCCCAAATTCAAACCTATCAAGTATTACTTCCCTATGACATACGACCACCACCAACCAGGGAGGTGCAATGCTGCCTCCCGCATCAATCTGAACTGCTGCCCATGTATACCCAGGGGCGGCCTAACCCACTTGGAGGGAAAGCACTATCCGCCTGCCTTTGTACGAATGAGCTCACGGATGCCCATGATTGGCTGGTAATCGTTATGAGTGAAAGTGAGGTAAGATATGCCATCCCTCCCTCCTATCAGAGCTCAGCCAATCAGCTCCCATGGACCAAGTGGATGGTTGCACACCTTGTCGATGCGCCATTCAGAATCCTCTAAAATGTATTTTAGTCACGTTTGTGTTATTATAAGAGCAGAGCTTCCACTTTGATGCTAGATATATATATATATGATGGAAGATCAGCCAGGGATAACCTACACACCGTGTATATTCATTTCCGTGCTCAGCGAAGTCAGCATCCGAGTTTATATGCAGGGCCTATTTGTCACCTGAGCCCCGATTTGAAGAGTAAAAAAGTAAAAAAACAAATCACTTGCAAAAAAAAAGCGCATTCCACAGGTTTCGAGACGCACGAATAAATCGGACACGGCGTGTGGAATGGAATTTGTGTGCGCCAAAACAGATTCAGCGTTAATGATGAAGATGTTGCACTTCGGGTCGAGACAGAGCGTTGATAGCGCAGGGTGAAGTGAGCTCAGCGTTTTCGATCAGAGCCGGTTAGAAATTATAAATGCATGGCGAGAGAAAACGACCAGCACTTTCGTTGCTTTTGGTTTCTGGCTCCAAGTTGGCGCGGGAGGCTCCATTCGTCATACGGCTGACAACCTCGGCTTCTCTTCTTGCCACAGTAAATCTAATTGAATACAAGATCAATAGAAGTGAGCAAGGGGCCAGGAATAAAAGCACCAGGTCAGCAATCATGCAGGGGATATTTTATGAACTGTACACGCCGGTGTATATCAGAGCGAATGAGAGAGATGGTCATTAAAGTACAAACAGATGATAGCATGTGATAACGGATAGCTTTTAAACAATGGCTTTTTATAAATAAAGGAGTGTGTTCTTCACCAATGACAGATGTTTAAAGGTTCAAATTTAATGTTACACAACACTTTCTTTTCCATTTTAGGATGGAACGGGAGATTGACAGGTGGATCGGTGCAGGCTCTGCTGTAAAGCGGAGCTTGTACCAGTCTGTCGTGGTGAAGAGGGAGCTGAGCCGAAAGGCTCTACATTATTATCCTCACCTATGGTCACAAGCTTTGTGTAGTGACCGAAAGATTGCGGATCCAAGCGGCTGAAATGAGCTTCCTTCGCTGGGTAGCGGGGCTCTTCCTTAGAGATGGTGTGAGAAGCGCAGCCATCCGGGAGGAGCTCGGAGTAGAACCGCTGCTCCTCCGCGTTGAGAGGAGCCAGTTGAGTTGGCTCGGGCATCTGATTAAAATGCCTCCTGAATGCCTCCCTGGTGTGGTGTTTTGGGCATGTCCAACCGGAAACCGCCCCCCGGGGTCGAACCAGAACACGCTGGTGGGACTGTGTGTTTCGGCTGGTCTGGGAACGCCTTGGTGTCCCCCTGAAGAGCTGGAGGAAGTGGCTGGGGAGAGGGACGTCTGGGCCTCACTGCTGAGACTGCTGCCCCCAAGAACCGACCCCGGATCAAGCAGAAGAAGATGATGATGATGATGATAACACTTTAAACAAGGAACAGGCATCTTATTACCTTTAAACACCTTTTATTTAAGCATATAACTGACCTTTATAACATCTTTATAATATCTATCTGCTGTTTAAAAAATACAATCAGAATTTCGACTGGGAAAGTTGCTCGTATTCAGAATCAGTTCCAGAATATTATTGTATTCTGGGTGCTAAGTAGGACCTGCTCTTAGGACAACTGTTTTTATTTTCAGATTTGTGGACAGTTTCATATTTCTGATGTTATTAACAGTGACAGTATGTTGAAACACAGCATTGTTATGTTCATTTCATTTTTAGTGTAGCGTGTAGTAGCCAGGAGGCTCCAGCAGGAGAGTGTAGAGCTGTGAGATTTATGAGCAGGTGCATCATTGTTTTGCTTCAGTTATTACACTCGTGAGCAAGACTATGTCCGCTCAATCTTTCACAAATATCTCCTTTTCAGGGTTTTTATATATTAGCATCAATGATTTTCACCATCATAGACCTCTGCCTTGACACGCAATAACGTCTTTCAGAAGAAGCAAAAACAAAAAAAACAACAACAACCAAGGGACAGAAAATAAGGACTGGTGCCTCATTTTTCTTTGCTCTAAAAACCTCTAATATGATGATATATAGGCAGAACGGTGGCATTTTTGTTAGCACGCTAGTAGGATTAAGCGGTTTGGAAAATGAATTAATAAATTGTGACCCATCACAACAAAATGAGATTTTGACTAAATAGATTTTTCTAGAAAAGTATTTTGAACAAATGTATTAAACCTAAGATATATTTTTTATATAATAATGCAGAGGTGATGGCGTTCATGAAGATCCTCCTAAGACGACACCAAGAAGAAACCGTAAGAAGAACCAGGACTCTAAAGAGAACCCACTTCTCTGTCTTTCTTCTTTGTACAGCGTGATTATAAATCCTTACAATAGACAATTGCAGACAGGACAGCACGGTCGTTATGATGTAACAGCTCTCGGGTACAAATCTACAGAATCCTGGTGAAAGATGATGAAATTCATATAGGATAAATTCAGACAGTCAGTCGGGATGAGCAGATAAACAGGTTGAGAAGAATGTGTATGAAAACATCATTAAAAAACTATCACACATGTTCCAGATTCCGAAGCATGAATGGAGAAATGGAAATGAAATATTCAGGCACCGGAATAAAATATACATCTTTATTAGAGTCGAACGTCTGGGCTGTCAAAGATGCAGAAAAAAAAATCCCCACAAGGCTTCACCTTCACACAGTTTCCTCCACATCATCAGGTCAGACCTCAGCATCAGCACCGCCTTCAGAGAGGTGCACTTATTTATAGGCACGTATCCTGGACTTTACATCACCTCTCCACACGCAGAGACTTATTAAAGTAGAATTGAATCTTTCAGGTGTTGAAGGTCCTGAGTCAAGGCTTGAGCCATGATTCACACAAACACAGACACAACTACCCACCCACTGAACCAGCAGTGTCCCTATGCGGCAAGCCAAACCTCAGATCAAACCTTGACAAGCAGGACCTCAAGTATTCAAGTAAACTCTGCCAAGCTTTTTACACCCGAGCCCACCGGCTCATCGGGTCCAGAGCTTATCCCAGTTACCGTAGCGTGAAGTGACTAGGAGTTCAACTCCACCTGAGTGGGACGGTACTCCATCACAGGTTACCTTCCCAGTATTTTTACTGGTACCCATTTATACTGCCGGGTGGACAGAGGCACACTTGCTCGGCGAGAGCGTTTCAGTGTGGAGTTTCCATGTTGTCTTCGTGCTTTTGCGTGGGTTTCCTTTGGGTACTCCGGTTTCCTCCTACAGTCCAAAGACATGCATGTTAGGTTAATTGGCTGTTTCAAATTGTCACTAGATATGAATGAGAATGATTGTGTGTGTGTGTGTGTGTGTGTTGGCCCTGCAGTGGTCTGGCAAGCTTTGCCCAGTGTTGGCTGAGATAGGCTCCAGCATTCCCGCGAACCTAACAGAATTAAACGGTTCGGCAATTGAATGAGTGAGTTGGCCCTGTAATGGACTGGTGAGCTGTTCAAGGTGTGCATTTCTTTGGATTGTAAGATGAAACCAGAGTACCAGGAGAAAACCCAAACAAGCATGAGGAGAACTCAAGGGAGTTGAACTTCCTTTACTCTACATGAATGACTAGAGCTTTGAATGTCTTTTTGTGTAACAGAGTGTATATATTTATATATTTATATATACTTCTCCTTCCTGGGACTGCTCATTATTCCACTTCACAGTTTGTCAGCCTGAAGCTGATCTTCTGCAGATTCGGAGGAAGCTGAACAGAAAACCTGTCTGGTATCTCTTTTCTGCATGAGTCGTCGCTGTCAGGAAAGCGGCACTGATCTCCGAAGCTCTTCAACATCAGCACTGATGGTGATCAGTGATGAATTACACAGCGCCGCGTTGGTGAAAAACGCTGCCGGTTTTTCCTCGCACAGATGCTGCGTCTCAGTGAGATAAATCAAAACTACTGCATTTTTATTGCAGGTTTAATTGATACAATAAATGATGGATATGAGCAGAGAAGACAAACAGTGCAGTATGGCGATGTAACAGAAGTTGCTTCTTGTAGTTCCACAACAATAAATGTGTATAAGAGGATAACAGGTACTAGCACGTCGTTCTTAAATTCATAACAACGTCGACTGTCGCGGTGTTCAAGAAGCTCGAAGAGGTGCGTAAAGCTGTCCCAGGGTGGTAGTGCCCCTTCCTATGACATCATCACAGAGAGTGTTGGACGTCACAAAGTGTCATGAAAAAAAACAGAGGGATAGAGGAACCCAGAGTCCAGCCCCTGGTGGGCCATCCCATAGTAAAACACTCTGTGTCATGTGTTATTGGAAAATAATCAATATCTGGGTGGCATCATGAAGCGGAGAACCTTCACGCAGGTCCTCTTACTACCACAGATGCCATTATTTTCCCATTAGAGCACAAACAACGAGACGAGAGGGAATTGGATACGACTCCCAAAAATTATGGGAAAAAAATAATAAATATCGCGATATAGATTTTAGGTCATAATCACCCAGCCCTACTTCCTGTACTCATATACACTATATATAAACTCTGCTATTAATTCCTAACATTAGTTTTTTCTCTCTTTTGATGTTAATGAGATAAAAATGAAAAAACTTGTCACGTTACCCAGAAACCACAAAATTGTAACCAATCACAAAGAAGAGCCCAACATTCCCGGCGTGTTTGTTCGCTTGAGTTGTTAGAGTTAGTGTTTGTGTTCGTATCGGCTTTCAAATACAAATAAGACGGAAAGTAAGTCTGTGAAAAGGCACGACACAGGATTAGTTTTTAGAAAGAGAGAAAAAAAAAAACATCGCAGTAGAAATAAATCAGTGTTTGTTTGAACTACTTCTGTCTGAAACATGACTTTCACAGTCAACAACGAGGACCTGAAGCGCATGCTGTGCTGCGACAGTGTCTGTGAACACGCCCACGTTTCTCTGGTGGATTTTTTTTTTTATATATATCAAGCTGTGTTCATGAAAAAGTGATTTGATGAAAGAAATGTGTGCGAGGTGCACGTCAGTGCTTCAGAAAGCACAGCGCAAATCAGAATGCAATTAGCATTCATTCATTCATTCATTTTCTGAGCCGCTTATTCTTAATTAGGGTCGTGGGGAGGCTGGCGCCCATCTTAGCCGACTCTGGGCAAGGGCGAGGTACACCCTGAACAGCTCGCCAAGCCATCACAGGGCCAACACGAATTAGCCAGTTAGGCTACTGTGCATGTATTTGGACTCGTTTCACTTCCTCCCAGCACACTGACACTGATTACTAATTTCCTAAAAAAGAAAAAATCCTGTACATCATATTTTATTAGACGATCCCTCATAGAAAAGCTCGTTGCTGTTTTTTTTTTTTTATGTGATATAGTACAGCTGGGAGTTCTTATCAACAGTCGCCTTAAGGCCGTTCCACCAGGTGGTGTAGAAGGAATGAAACCTCCTACGTTCACCCCGAGTGCCATCAGCACATCCTGTCAACATGTTATTCGGGAAAAAACAGGAAAAAAAAATCTTTTCAGAGACGCAGAGAGCAGGAGCAGAGTCTGGAGGACTCCATGAGGCAATAACGCAGCTCAAGGAAAAGCGTTCCAGACTATTAAACAATGTGAATACGACGCTGTGGAGACTTCGTCAGGAATCTTAAAATGAAAAGGAAAAAAGAAAGAAAAAGAAAGGGAAAGGAAAGAGATTCGCTGCTCTGTGCATCTGTAAGGCTTGATGAGATACAAACGACTAAAAACCCGTGAAAAAATAACCATCACAGCTGCGACACTGCAGGGACGAACTGTGCCAAAACTTTTAGATCGTTGATTCCAGCAAGTCACTCAAAATGACCTGACGATAAAATCGCTTAAAGTAACTCATGCTGCACTGGACTAATAAAAATAAAAAATAAAAAAAAAGCACTACTGAGTTACAGCAGGCAGTAAACACACATTTACTGGATTTTTGTATCATAAAAATATTATAACTGAAGAAGTTTGTTGTACAAGTTCATAAAAAAATGAAAACTGCTATTACACAATTAACTTCATGCATTCATTCATTCATTAATTTGCCTAACTGCTTAATCCCACCAGGGTCGTAGGGAGGGTGGAGCCTAACTCTGCCAACACTGCAAAGGTGGGGTACACCCTGTACAGCAGGGCCAACCCACACACAGCCATTCACACTCACACTCCCACCTAGAGGGCATCTGAAACAGCAAATTAGCCCAACATGCACATGTCTTTGGACTGTCAGAGGAAACCGGAGTACCCAGAGGAAACCCACACAAGCATGTTGAGAACAAAACAAAAATGCCCTCGCCGAAAACAGGGACCTGAACCCTGGACCTTCTTGCTGTGCTAACCACTATAAAAAAAAAATTAAAAAGAAAGAAAGAATACACACTTTATTTATTTTAAAGTAATTAAAAAGAAAATGAATGGGTCTGATAAACACAGCAGAGAAAATTGCCACATGCACACCGGTTTCATCAGTTTCCTTCCATTTGCTTTATACGTTTATCATTCCTTATTCCATTGTTTTTAATCTATTCCTATTTAATAAAGGGAAAAAAAACAAGAAAGGAAAAAGAAACGTTCATGTTTTGTATGAGTTTCATCATCCTAATAATGCCCAGGTTTATTTTTAGAAATAATTAAAATGCTTTTATTTTAAAATTTTTTACATATTCCATGTTTGGTGTAGAGATGTTACACTGTGCATACACACTTTTATATGAGTAAGTATGTAAATATGTGTGTGTTGCATAATAACCAACATATTTAATATACTGTATACAGAACATGAGAAAATTATATAT
>JBCNYH010000008.1:20850447-20866136 GCA_039654325.1 Tandanus tandanus | reverse complement strand
ATATATATAAAATATGTACCTTAAGTCAAATCCTATTGTTGGCAATTGTAAGGGGTGATCACGTTAGACGTGCGATGGAAAAGTGACCGGCGCGAATTGATGTTTTTGCGATTTTATTTTATTTTTTTCAAATTAGGAAATTCGTGTCAAGATGTTTTGCGACTCCACATGCAAGGGAATATTTTGTGGCTTAAATATGTAGACCATGCCAAAATCACAAGAAAGTGCAACAATCACAAGAAAGTGCGCAACAATTTTTGCAACTGATTTACGAGTAATTTGCGATTGGTTTGTGGATGTTTGGCGAAAAAAAAGGCAAATATCCTGTCGTAAATCATTCACATTTTGTTAACTTTTTGTTTTCAAATCATCGGCTTTTTATTCGCACGTTATTAGCATGAAAATACAAATGATAACCAAATATACGGAATATGGCGGATGCCAGACAATTTCAAAATTCTTGTGTGGAAGTCTCCAACTTGTCGCTTTTCCTTGCAAATGAAAAACGAATCGTTTGCAAGCAAAGCGACAAATTTGCGACCTTCTCACTGAATGTTTGAGAAGAGTTTGAAACTACTCCATGTCAGAGCCTTGTTTTGCGGCATTTGCGGAAATTTGCGGAAAACATGTTTGGAATTTTTTGCAATGAATTCACAAACCAGGCGACCGAACTGCGATGCAACTGCAATGCCGCAAATGTCGCAAGACAAATTTGAGAATGAAAAGCGACAGCTGCGAATTGCCATTCACGTCAGTCGCTTTTCTATTGCATCTCTAGGGTGACAGAAAATTTTTTTTACAGGGTGGGTTGCCAGGTCTTTCCCTAATCCTCCACAGCACCTGTTATTCCCAGGCAGTCTCCTATCCAACAGGGATGAGAACAGGCTTAGAAAAAAAAAAGGAGGAAAATGGGCAGTGGTCAAGGGTGCTGCTTTTTTTTTTAAGTGTATCTCAAATAATACAAAAATATATTTTACAATAAAATAAAATACACATAATTACACAAAATAACTTAAAATATTTTAAGAAAACTACATCTAATGAAATAAAATGTCTGAGACCAAATTAATAATAATTTGAAGTCCAAAATGCAGTATTTTAGTTATTTTCCTGTACTGAAATTAACATATGCATTAATATGCAAATGCATTTACAAAGCAACTCCATATACAACTTTTTAAAGCATAGGCTGCTTAAATACACTATATAATCTCATTTTAATACTATTAATATTTAATAGTATTTAAGAAACACAAACGCCTCCATACCTGCATTAACAGACAAATATAGAAATCCTTCACGTGTGTGTGTGTGTGTGTGTGTGTGTGTGTGTGTGTGTGTGTGTGTGTGAGAGAGAGAGATAGAGAGAGAGAGAGAGAGAGAGAGAGAGAGAGAGAGGTCTGCAGCACACATCCCTGATAAAACACATCAAAAAGGAGGACCGACGTTGTCCCTCACCTAGCAAACGGGTCTACATGCTAACATTAGCTCTTAATATCATGGTGAAATTCAACAATAACTTGAAGTCAGAAACTTACAAACTTATGTAGGATAGAACGAACATTTTACTGAAAAACTATGAATACTATCTTTGTTACAGAAGAATCCCCATATAAAGTTGCCTGTGGTTGTACAATACGTTTGACCTCGTTTGTGTACAACCAATCATCACTTTTCTTTTTGCATCAACATCAAAATTTACCAGGTGCTGCTCCCTTCTGTTGATAATCTGAACGTAGCACTGCGCGTGTTTGGATAAAATATGACCAGTGACGACGGCGCTCCTGTTAATAACCCCCCAAAATTTTTTACACCGGATTTGCATCGATCTTAAGAATGACCCATCTGACTTTCAAAAAAGTTGGTGGAAAATTCTCATCCCTGCATCCAAGTACTAACCACACCTGACCTTGCTTAGCTTCCGAGATTAGATGAGGTCAGGCGTTCACAGGGCTCATGATAGACCGAGACATATGTACAATGTGATCCAAAAAAACTCTCCAACATTTAAAAGGTAAATAAAAAAATAAGATTAAAGATATTCAAATGATTATATACAGACATGAAACTTAGTGAAGCAGGAGAGGCAGTGGTGAGGTCTGTTTGCGGCCCAACCCCAACTCAAACACCTTAAACATCTTTAAGAAGTGCTGAGGGAAATGTTTCCGCATCAGGCGATCTCGTCGCGTGGTGAAGTTGGTGGCGGCCCATTCCCGTGACCCCGCCCCTTGTGATTTTTTTCTGTAGTGCTACCTTAAACCATGAGAGAATCTTCATCCGGCCCAACCTCCTGAAGCCCTTGAGGTTGCTATTCAGCAGGAGATCACCGCCGTTCCACCTGACATGACCCGTCGAGCCATGGCAGCCTTCAGAAATCACCTCCAAGAGTGTATACATGATGACAGACACCGTTTGGAGGATCATCTTTAAAACATGAACAAAAACTGTACTGAATTAGGTTTCATGTGTAGAAATAATAATTTGATTATCTTTAACGATTTTATTTTATTTACCTTTGATATGTGGGAGGTTTTATTGGGTCACCCTGTACTTATTATGTATATATTGTTTATTGTTTATAATAATGTTAACAATGTTTAATAACAGCAAATCTTATTGAATTATTTGTTTCCTTACATTAAAATTTATTTAGTATATAATAGGAATAATAATATTGATGATATGTAATTTTATCTTTTCACTTGTTTGATGGTGTGTTTTGACTTTTATTTCACATTATCCTCAGTTTTCTTTTGTCTGAGTTTATTTTATGTTTTATTTTTGTGGGGTTTTTTCTCTTGATGACTCTTAACTCCACTCCTCGCAGTGCACTACTCGACAGTTTGACCTTTTCATGCTTTAAATCTGACTCACAGTAAACATGTTCAGTTAAATTCACTAGAGAACGCTAAACCTTTGAGCTCACAAATAAAAAAACTTGCATAACGCTTGTAATTCCATTAACAGGCAGACCTGTAAAACAGAAACCAAAAAAAGGAATTCAGATGATGTTTTTTTTTTTTTTTTGTATAACACCAGACTACTTTAAACTCGATTTTGTTGAGCTGCTTTTAAACTACAGACCTCTATCTAATCTCATCTTTTATTTATTTATTTTTTTTCAAAATTAATATCTGGAGGACAAAAACCTTTATTCTATCTGTACCCCATGGATATAAGAAATCGCACATTCTGATTGGTTATTCCAGTACTAGGATATGACTCCATATACCATTAGTGGCTACATCACTAGAGAGAATAAAATGTAAACAAATAAAAAATAAAAAGGGAAGCGGTCATAACTCATGCCAAGCTAACGTCGAAGGTAATGGTCTCATGTGAAAGTCCATATATGGTCTTCTTTTCGTTTTTCATAGTAACAGTACATCTATCAGAACTCGTTTCAAAATTATAACCATTCTATCTACCAAAATTTTGTGACCTTACTCTGACCTGTGCATGGGTGTGGTCAAGATTTTGTTCACAAACAAACAAACAAATGCCTGAAGTTACAATACTGTTGACAAACCTCCATTTTGTGGCAGAACTAACGATCCGTTTTTGTTCCCACCACCAAGAGGGAAAGTGATGAGATTGGTCATGTGTGTCTGTCTGTTTGTGTGCCTGTGACCACGATAACTTGAAAACTAATGGATGGATTTCCACAAAAATTTAACCAAAAATGCATCTTGGACAAACTAAGAACTGATAAAATTTTGGGCATGATCCAGATCCGAATCCAGTACAGTTTTGAAGAAGATTTTTAACATTTCCCAAAAGAGCAAGGACTCGAAAATCACCCAGAATGTGCAAGGAAAAGAAGATACAGAGCTGAAGAGTAATTGCAGAACAGGCCACAAGGGGAAAGCGTAATTCTACATCATGTGCCACTATAACCCGTGTAAAGATGAGACTGCACTACCTTGGTGGAGGTCTGCACTCTCTGGGTGCATTTGTAGTTTGTATTGGTTATATTTATTTTTACTTTTTTGTACAGCACTGTGGCTCAACACCTGCTGTGTTAAATGTGCTATCGAAACAATTCTGACTTGATTTAATGCATTTCAGTCCTTCAGTGGACATCAGACGTCTGCACGGAAATATTAAGCCACTTAAATGTATTTCTGTGAAATTGTCCTTGGGTGAACAATCTGAGCGGCGGGGCTGGCCTGCGGGGAGAAGCAGGAGCAGAGGTGACCGTGTTGCGTCAGTGTGTGTGTGTTTGCGTTCAGTGTTTGTTTCACACCTTTAATGAATGCCATCCATTAGAGACTGAACAGGAGTCGAGAGACGGAGAGATAAAACCAGCATCATTATTTGTCTCCTGTCTTCTCCATCCTGACGTATAAACACAACATTGCATACACAAGATCTACTCAGTCATAGCAATATCATCCGTAATGATTAAAAATAAGGGAAGCTGAGGTTCAGATTAGAAATCTTCATTTTTATTATATCTATTTTATATTTAATAAAAAATATATCACAGTAAGTTTAATGTTAGAAAAAGTAAAACTACAGAGCTACATATAGTAATAATGAAAACATACCTATCAGGCAGTATCAGACCTATCTGATCTGGGGTCAGTAATTTAAAAACAGGAGTACATAAACTAAAGCACTTAAAGCAAAAAATACATAAAAACATAACTAAAACCACAACTTTAACACACAGTACACTTACAAGTAATATAACACACTGTAAAGTATAAATATACAACAATTATTCACCCAAGAAAGTGGATATCGCTAAATTATCAACAATGATATCCACCAATCCTGAGGTGAATAATTGTTTTAGTATATCCTACACAAACCAAAATAAGATTTCCATTGTTTGTTTCTTACATTTTTAATTGATTCAAGCATTATTCCAAGTTTGCGAGGTGGATAATAAGCAATTACTGAAAAAGACAACGTTTGATATAGAGAATTATTCAGTAAAGCGATTGTTATCTGCCGAGGCCAAACTCCTTCGCAGTCCAGAAAACTCTCCATATCATACGCACATAATAATAATAACAATAATTCATTGAACATAATTTAAAAGTTCACCTTACTATGTTGCACATGCCAGTCATGCAATAATTATTCAACTTATCCGACAGCAATGATGCAACACCAAGAATTGTTTGATGGCTTTCCACCAATCAGAAATGAGGAAGTGAAGTGATTTTCTCAAATGTTCCAAAGGACTATGAACAGATAAAAAATATGATACAATGTTTATTAAAGAGGTTATGAACCACTAAATGTGATTTTTTGTGATCATATGTGATTAACATCATCGAGACATCCAGCTATCGAGATTTGCACAGAAGCTCCATCCAGGAACACATTCCCCAGTTACATGAAGATGAAGTTTATAAAAATCCCAAACAATAAGGAGTAAACTCACCCTGCACTGCTGACTGCTGTGTTAAACCAGGAAGCTCCTCCTCCTTCAGAAAGCTCCTCCTCTTCCAGGAAGCTCCTCCTCCTCCAGAAAGCTCCTCCTCTTCCAGGAAGCTCCTCCTGAAGTCACATTAAACCTGTTGTGAAGTTCTTCCTAAATGCACCAGTATTAATGCTGTATCTCCAGTTGAAAGTGTTTAAGCTCTCTAGATGACTGTAATAAAGAGAATTTGCGAGTCTGACTGGAAAAAGGGGCGGGATTAGTAAAATTGCAATGAAGCCCCGCTCATCTTCTGCACATTTCCAGCCTAAAGACTGGCGCTAGAGTCTCTAGTGCTCAGAATCAGGCTGCAAATTAGACAACATGGCGGAGGAAAAAAGGCTTCATTTTTTATTACATTTTTTTTAGATGAACTTAATGGAAATCCATTCATGACCATGTTTTATACAGTCCATGATATTAAGCATTTAAATAATTAAAAAATTTAGCATTTTATGGGTGGCACAGTGGCGTAGTGGTTAGCAGGTCTGCCTCACAGCAAGAAAGTCCTGGGTTTGAGTCCCGGGCATTTCTGTGTGGAGTTTACGTGCATAGGTTTCCTCTGGGTACTCTGGTTTCCTCCTACAGTCCAAAGATTAGGCAGATTAGACTAACTGGCTGTTCCAAATTGCCCCTAGATGTGAGTGTGAGTGTGAACGCCCTCGCCCGGTGTTGGCTGAGATAGGCTCCAAATGAGTGAGTGACAGTGTTTTATTCATTAATATTTTCTGTGATAATGTGTGTGTGTGTGTGTGTGTAAATAAAAATGTAACTCATGTTTAAAACAAATAACGTTCTGACAACAAAAAAGCAACAGATCTTAAATATCTTTATTCATTCCGCTCATTTTGTTCATCACATAAATCTTTTCTTTCTTTTTTTTTTTAATCTGAAAGTCTTTTTCTCAGAACTGCCGGTGTTCGACCTGCGACATGCCGGAGCTTCATATACACATGTATACTCCATATACATATACAACATGTACATCCATTATATTAGTATAAATATTTCAGATCCATATATGTTGATTAAATTAATAATAATAATAATAATAATAAAAACATTAAAGATTTTATGAACATACATTTGCGATTTGCAATACAATGCCGCAACATGTTTTGTAGCTACGTCTCAATACTTTCGTAGGCTGGGACGAAGGATTAAGGGATGGAGGAGCAAAAACAAACAAACAAACAAATAAAAAAAAAATTCTGGATTTTGCTTTAATGTAAAGTCTTAAACCTGGAATATGAGAGTGATGACAATATTTGGCGTTCATGAGTTGCTTCTGATAAACTGATACCTTTTTTTGATGTGAAATAGTTATTGCACCCCAACCGTCACAGCCGTCAGTGACTACTGAAAATCCAAACATCCGATAAAAGTCCTGAAAACAAACACTGCATTCCAATACTGTTTCTTTCACCCCTTGGATGAGTAAGTGCACTACGGATGGATCAGGATTGAGCTGCTGATCTGATTAGCGAGTGATCGAGGAGCGACGGTGTTTACTCAGTAAATCAGTAAGCATGCGGCGTTCTGGACCGCTAATGCTGTAGTTAATTTTGGGCAGAAATTTTACATTATCTTTTTTTTTACACACCAAAATTTTCCATGATAAACATGCAACACCTGATTTAAAACAGAATGACTGTTTTCCCCAAAAAAAAATTAAATAAAATAAATATAAAAACAAAACCTACAGAAGATCAACTCCTGATCGAAGTCTTGTTATTATTAATTAAACGCTCTGCGTGTTAGAAATTCAGAGAGATTTATCCATATCTGGATCTGGAGATAAGAGTTCAGGAAAGGTTCAGTTATCAGAAGGTTGCAGGTTCAAATCCCTACACTGCCAAAACACCATGAGTTACACCATTAGCACTCCGTCCACTCTCTGCTGCTCAGCTGTCAGATTTATGATAATAAGAAAGGCTGAATAAACAAATATAAAATTCCAGGTTTAGCTGCAACACTACACATGGCCGGAACTTTACGTAAATAATACTGAAAATAAATACAACAATCTTCAATTCTCCCGAGTGTATATATACATACATATATATATATATATATACTTCACAGTTTACTCGTCTGATATAAATAAATGCAGGAAAGAAGAAAAAAACCGGCGCCGGCGCACACCGTGCTCAGAGTCGCCGCGCTACACCGGGCGTGTGCCGATAAACTGTTTATTAACATTCATCATCTTTGTTTCCATTTTTAAATTTTTTATTTAGTCTTTACCAGCGTCACCGTTTTTTTGTTGTAAAAAAACGCAGCTTTTTAAAAAACGTAAACTGTTTATGTCGGAAAATGTAAAATTACATTTTACAAGTTGTTGACGCTGGAGACTCCGCCTATAAACGCTGCCTGAACATCTATTTACGTCCAAGTTCACGATAAAAATGAAAACATATTAGTTTGTTTAAGTACACACGTAAAGACATAGAGCTGTCGCTATGGAAAAGATAACATATTACAATTAGTGGATTAACACTTTTATAGCACTGAAGTCCAAGCTTCTGTCCAATCATAATCGAGAATTATTTTTAATGTTGTTTTACCAAGGTCCTGCCAGTGTAGTGGTTAACATGTCCACCTCACAGCAAGAAGGTCCTGGGTTCGATGCGCAGTGAGGGCGTTTTTTGTGTGTAGTTCGCATGCTCTCCCAGTGCTTTTCTTGGGTGGGTTTCCTGTGGGTACTCCAGTTTCCTCCAACAGTTTAAGGACATGCACATTAGAACATATACAACACTGGCTGTTTCAAATTGCCTCTGGTTGTGAGTGTGTTGGCCCTGTGATGGACTTGCGAGTTGTGTCAGAGTAAACTCCAGCCTCCCCGTGGCCTTAGTACTATTAAGCGGTTTAGAAAATGAATGAAGGGTTTTTTTTTCTTTCAAATTTTCTTTATTCCATGTTGAGTAATGGGGTTAAGAGTTTGTTATCGTTAAGCATATAGTGTTTGTTGGTAACCTAGCAACAAGGTGACGTTTCGCTTCCTTCAAATTATGTCTTAACCCTTTTTTCTTATCAGTATTTCCAGCGATATTAAAACTCTGTCTCTCAGTAGCGTCGTCTTAGTTAATAAAGTAATGTTTATTTTTATACGCGATGAATAAAGTAAGAAACATCGACACATGCCCAAATGACACCTACTTCTTTTCGCACCTGATTCAGTAACACCAAAACGGAATGAAATGGACGACAAGTATAAATATAGTTGGCAACTCAGTATCATGAAGAGTCAAGTGTTTAAAAAAAGGAGTAAATATAGATGAACAGAACAGCGATAGAAGATGAGCGAAGACAAGCGGAGCAAAGTGAAGTACAGTACACCATCTTTAACGGCGACGATCCCGCTTCCGGTTTTCTACTAACGACTATGAGACGATTGGTCTTTTCACTTTTACAGGCAAACAAAATGTTAAAGAAGAGAAACAAGATACTGAACACACAGACAGAAAGAAATTTGGAACGGTAACGTGGACATCGATGCATAATTAGCACCATGGCACAAGCTCTCCGGGGTCCCGCCCCGAATTTCCCATGGAAGCCTCAGTAAAAAGGTAACTCTGGCAACAAATATAGCTCAACGTATAAATTAGAAATGTCTGTGTGTGTGTGTGTGTGTGTGTGTGTGTGTGTGTGTGTGTGTGTGTGTGTGTGTGTGTTTGTAAAGATGCTTTCCTTGTTCTTCTATCTGTGCACATTCAATAGTAAGACATAGAGATAAAAGGTCAAAGGTTAACCTGGTCCCAGATTCTGAAACGGTTTGTATTTAAAAAAATTAAAAATAAATAAATAAAAACAGAGGGTCGTGGTGAAGGTAGTGGTGAAAGTGGTGGTGAAAGTGGTGGTAAAGGTGGTAGTGAAGGTGGTGGTGGTGGTGAGCATGGTGATGGAGCTCAGACGTGGCTGTGTGTGCGTTTAACAATCAAACGATTCCTTGACTGAATGTATGAACAAATGTCATTTCCTTGCCCTGGAGATCTCCGGGTCAAATAGTTCATTTTTCGCAAACCGCAAATGCTTGTCGAGCTGCACCGAAAGAACAGGAGAGGAGCAAGGCAGCTTCTGAGGTTCGTCCACACTCTTCTTATTGCACCGTGTGTCTCTTCGGCCCAAGGTCGCTGCCCCTCAGTGGTATCGGTCGCGTTTGTCCTTGGCCGCAGCTCCGTCGTCTCTCATGCCGATTCCCTTCTGCAGGTTCAGTAAAGATCCTCTCATCTATCACAAGATAAATTCATACACACGAGTAACACAGCGTACCCGGCTCATACTGTAGATCATACTGGACCATTCTATTTATTACATACTACACAGGAATGGCGCTATCTGATTGGCTCTGAAACACAATTCCCAGTGGATAATGCTTGAATCAAAATGACGGACACTTATTGCCTGTCAAGGTCACCTGGAGCAGGCGGAGTCATAATTATCACGCTTTAAAATAGAAAAAAAATAAATAAACCATAAAAATGTCATTACCTCTGGCAGGAAGTTATATTTTCACCTGTGCTAATATGTTTGTTTGTGTGGTTGTGTGCAGGATAACTCAAAAACGTATGCACAGATAATTTATTGTTATTTTTTTTTTTAGAAAAGGGTGCTGTACATGTATCAAACCATTAAATTCTGAAGGTGATCCGGTCATGGGTTCATGTTGTAAAATTTCCTAAAATACTGAAAAAAATGCCCATTTCATAATATGCGCCGATCAGCTGTAAGTCCTCAGACGCCCACTAGGGGGAGACATTTCTTTATAATTATGGAAGTTATAATAATCCAGTTGTGCTTAGTACCGCACAGTGGCGTCTTGCTCCTCACAGCAAGAAGGTCCTGGGTTCAAGTCTTTGTGGAGCTTGCATGTAGTCCGTTTGCTTGCGGATTTTATTGATTTATTTTTTTATTTAAAAAATTGATAACGATGATGCCGCCTGATCCACCTGACCATCACAAACCATTAGTGTCTGACATTTTAATTTATAATATATATAACATTATATCGGAATAACGTGATTTTTAAAAAAAATCCTGTTAATCCTGAGATAGCTGACCAATCAGATCACGCTGCTCCTGTGTAGTATGTATTAATGTAAAATATTTGATACATTTGATTTGCTATTTCTATTTCAGTACAGTGCAGAATATAATTTATTACTAAATACTTATTAATAATTAATAAATTACAGTTTCTGGAATTTTTTTAATATAATAAATAATTATTTACAAAAAACAACCGTAATTTTGTATTCAGGCTTTTTTGATGTTGTTGTAAATTTAATACATTTCATTCTTCTGCTGTGATTATTTGCATGTCTATTAAATGACTTTGTAGGCTTAGTAAATCATTAATTAATCCACTTTGCATGTATTTAGGATCTTTATGTATAACAACATCAAATTATTTATAAAACCCCAAATACAAAAATTAATAAATAAATCAAATGTTTACTCTCTTACAAACTATTTTTTTTCCTGCATGTAGCCCTACATGTTTTTGGCTAAAGTCAGCTTTGCTCATACTTTTTCCCACACAACACACACCTTTATTGAGTTATGGCCTGTTGCAGGTCACTGATAAAGCATCTGAAGTAGCATGCTAAACAAACACGAGACGTTTTAATTAGACAGAGGCGAACAACAATGTTGCGTAACGGCGTCTGTTTATTTATCTGTGCGCTTTAAGGTGCCATCTGCCGGCATCTGATTTTAATCTCGCCGGATTTACCTCGTCTAACAAAACCACAGACGACTTGATTATCTCCCGCCACTTCTCCAGCTCATCGTCATGGTAACGCTGCTGCGACTCCAGAAGCTGAGCCCACTCCATCTGCGTTTGGGGAAGTTTGCTGCAAAACAAACACACACGCGTACACACGCACACACACACACACGCACGCACGCACGCACGCACACACGCACACACGCACACACATGGTCTTCTGTTCGTTACTTAGCAATGGATTACTCTTTAAGCATATATTTAGCATTTTTATTGCTATTGTCTGCCTGTCATATGTGCATTTATTAGGGGATTTATGGTAAACATGATGTAGAGTATACGTAATAGGCAGTGTGATGTGCTCAGTGAAGAAATAATTATAAAGTTATGCTTTAAAACAAAAAAAAATGCTAATGATGTAGAAATGACACGGTACAACTGATTTAACGATGATGTTGCGTTTACGTGTTAAATGAAAAACTTCCATCTTTAGCGATTTGGAAATTGTTTCATTTTAATTTCTATTCTTAAATAAACTAATTATAGAATACAAAATGCGTCCTACATACGTCCTACAAAACACTTCAAGGAGGGGCGGCAGAGCGGCACATCGGTTAGCACATCCATCTCACAGCAAGAAGGTCCCAGGTTCAATTCCCGGGCACGGCGAGGCCGTTTCTGTGTGGAGTTCTGTGTGCATGTTCTCCCTGGGCTTGCATGGTTTCCTCCCACAGTCCAAAAACATACACAGTAGGCTAATTGGCTGATTCAAATCGCCCGTGTGAAAGTGAGAGTCAATGGTTGTGTGTGTTTGCCCTGTGATAGCCTGGCGAGCTGTTCAGGGTGTACCTCGCCCAGAGTCGGCTGAGATGGGCACCATCCTCCCCGCGATCATAATTAGGATTAAGCGGCTTAGAAAATGAATGAATGAATGAATGAATGAATAAATGTGCACTTCAAGGCCACAATTACGTCTTGGCAACACCTCATAGGCTATATGATATATGCATATATATATATATATATATATATATGTGTATGTATGTATGTATGTATGTATGTATGTATATATACATGAGGCGGTGTAATGGTTAGCTCGTTCGCCTCATAAGAAGGTCCTGGGTTTGAATCTCAGGCTTGGGTGTTTCTGTGTTGAGTTTGCATGTTCTCCACGTGCTTGTGTGGGTTTCCTCCAGGTACTCTGGTTTCCTCCCACAGTCCAAAGACATGCGCATTAGGCTAACTGCACATGTCCCTGCCAAGAAGCCGTTACTATGGAAACCATAAGCACATTAATTCTGTATAAATCGCCTATTTGATTTAAGCTGATTTTTTTCCCCCAAACCACACAAGAGCGATCAATCAGGGAGCAAGGTTTCCTTCGAGGAATACCATGTTGCCAGCCAACCGCATTTTTTTTGAACTGCTATGCATGTACGTATATTCAGCGCCAATGGGATATCAATAAACACCTTCTGACCAATCAGGATTGAGAATGACAAAAACGACCGGGACCTTCCTGCTGGGAGGGGGACGTCACTACGCCACCATGCCGTCCTAAATACAGAAGTGATGGGGTTAAATGTAAGAATTAAGAATTAAAGGTTTAATAGAAACCTGTTGTTTAGGTAATAACAATACAACATTAACCTTTAAACATTAAATGTATCATTTCTTTCTCTCATAATTTCTATTATACTATCTATTTCCCTGCAGGTGTGTGATGCATACCTGTCGCGAGCTCGGAGGCCCTGCAGCGACGCTAGGCTCTGTGTGGTCTGCTCCAGCGTCCACAGCTTATAAAACAGCATCATGTTCAGGAAAACCAACAGCACCAGGCTGAGAACACAAACACAGCCGCCACGGTCAAGTTTTCACACCGTCTGAACGCAGCCTCGCTCATGATCACACACTGACCCCTAGTGTTAGCACGCCAGAGTTGCTCCAGCCAAATAAAAAATACTTTATACCTGACACAGATCCTACAGGACGCAATGAAGACAGGAGAGAGAAAGAGACGTAAAAAAATCAAAACAAACAAAAAACAAAAAGAACAACAATGGCAACTAAACAACAGGAACAGGGACAGGCACAGATGGTCGCGTGTTAAATGAAACTGCACACAGAGCTCAGAGTCAACGATACAAAGCTACGTTTAATGAGATGTGATGAACATGTACGAAGTAACCAATCTCGAATCTTGTCCAGGCTTCAGAACAGCTTTCTCATTTTAACAAGATTAAAGGCTGGATATTAGAATGTGGATTTTTTCTTCTGGTTAGGATGATGAAATTTTATTTAATAAAGTAATCATAGACATAAAAGCAAGAACAAAATTACATTTATAGTTTGTAGGTTTTTTAACTGTACTTCCTTTATTCTGTAATAAATTTCCATGTTATGGGATGAATATTATCATTATTATTATTATTATTATTATATATATTTTTGTTTTGTTGTTGTTATTATTATTATTGTTGTTATTATTATTATGAATTTTTAGATTTATATTTTATTATATTATATAGTGTTTTAATGGTATTGTTTCAAAACATGAATTAATTTATTTATCAAATTATTATTTATCATTTCTAAATTCTTTTAATTGCATTGTATTAAAAAAGGATTAAAAGTATTTGACCTTTCTGACAAATTTCTGCTGAGATGATTTTTATTATTATTATTATTATTATTATTATTATTATTATTATTATTATTAACTATAACTAATTTATTCAAGTTTTTATTGCATTGAGTTAAAATATATTTAATTTATTCTGCTCTGCATTTTTGACAAATTTTTCTGTTATGGGTTCAATAGCATCATCATCATTACTTATGTTATTTATCTATGCATTTATTAATTTACTTTTTTTAATTTTTATATTTTTACTTTTTTTGACTAGCATTGTGTTAAACATGTATTTCTTTTATTTCTATTTTTCCCCCATTTAATTTTTTTAATCTTACATACATTCTGTTTTACAGGTTCACACCTGGATATGTTTTTTGAGAAAAAGTTTGAAACATTTGAATCTTTGGTAACATTACTGAGAGATAAGAGTAATAAAACTCTTTGGGGTATATGGTTACTGATCACTCCAAAGTTCACAAAAGAATTTACACAATTCTGAGCAGATATCCAGACTGTACATGAAAAATGACACAAATCCACAAAATTTCATATTTATAGCAGGTGCACTAGCAAAGTTATCCATGGAAAGGCACTTCCAACATTTCGTGATGGCCGCCACTTTTTTATTTATTTATTTATTTATTTTAAAAAAAATTTTTTACCTTTCCTTAGCATTAGCAGCTGGGATATTAACTACTTGGTAGGACACTGACCGAGAGCCACTTATAAGGGAGTGGGGACTGACACACCCAGAATTAGTTTTTTTGTTCTTATACTGTACATGATCCAACAATAACCACTCTCCCAAGTTTTATTCCTGTTAAAATCTTTGTCTGTAGAAACTGACAGATCTGTTGGTGCCATTTCCTCCACATCCTCTCAAACCTAATGAAGAGTGTAACAGAAAATCTGAACTTCCTGTTCACCTTGACCTGTGAGCTCTCAGTGCACGTTGTGTTGGCATTTGGTACTTCCTTTTCCTTTTGGCCCTCTGAGTTGCTTTCACTTTTTGCAAGAATTAAACGTGATGTGAATCTTATTTACTCCTTTTTACAAGATTGTTTCAACTGCATCTTGTCATAAACTCACACGAAGCTGATGATGAGCAGGAGTTTGGAGACGCTGTACAGAGCCAGTCCTCCAGCGCTTGGGTCAGAAAAGTGCCGCGTCTGTGTGGATCCTGCACCAACAGGGATTAAGGGGGGGGGACGACAAAAAACAGACTGAGTGCAAGTTATAATAAATCCTGCAGTGTTAGCCAGATTTTTCAGGTTAATCAATGCACTTGTTACCATCTGGCGGAGGTACCTTACACTCCATTATTGATTGGTTATTATTGATTATTATATTTTTTTAAAAATCAGCTACAAAAAGAATAGATTAAAATGAAGTGTTCAAAAGCTTTGGTTGCTAAGCAACATAAAAGACAAGGCTTGGGGATTTAAATGATTTTCTTCATGTTCAAACTGATAAAAAATTTTAATCAGATGAATTTTGATTTTAAAAGTCATTTGAAAAGTACGAACTCATTAACTGAAGGTGTGAATCACATGATCCAACATCGATACGGAACATGAGTCACTGAAGATTTACGTGTTAAGGTAAGAGGTCACACCTGGAACATGTTTAATGCGTTGGATGACCTCGTCGTCCTCGGCCGTGGTGACGGCGCTCAGCTCTTCATCCAGGTGCTGAGGTCGCAGGTGAGCCACCGCCCGTTTCCGGTGTCGCCTCACTGTGGACGAGCGCGTTGATTTGGCTTTGGGAGAAACCCTGAGGGGTTCATTTAATGCCACCTCCACTTTACTGAGCTCCAGTTCTTCACACACACACACACACACACACACACACACACACACACACACACACACACACACACACACACACACACA
>JBCNYH010000008.1:20834764-20849175 GCA_039654325.1 Tandanus tandanus | reverse complement strand
GCTGAGATGGGCGCCAGCCTCCCCGCGACCCTAATTAGGATTAAGCGGTTCAGAAAATGAATGAATGAATGAATTAAAGAAATTTAGATTGTGCTGTGACCCATTATGATCACTAGAGGGCAACCCAACATAACAAAAGGGCTGGCTGTGTATGTCTGCAATGACATCATGGCTGGCCATTACAATGGAAATATTTCACATCTTAGGTGCTAATTAATTCTCTGTAATCTCTCTTCTCACCTCAGTCTGCATTTGTTCTTCGCCACCCTGGTGAGCATGTAGCGGTTGAGCGTGTAGAAGTAGTCGTGATAAGGGACATCGTGAGTGATCACCTCAGCATCGACAATGTAACACTCGCTCTCCTGGCTGGCTTTATACAGGGTCTGGAGAAAGAAAAATAACAGCATGAAAGAGAGAAAGAAGTCAAGTATTTATGTTTTTAATTTATATCTTGGCCAACTATAGATGAAGGTGTGGTACACCCTAAATAGCTTGGTCGATCGCTGGGCCAGCACACACACACACACACACACACACACACACACACACACACACACACACACACAAAACCATTCACGCTCACACTTATGGTAAATTAAGAATATCCAATTAGCCTAATGTGCATGTCGTTGGATTGTGGGAGGAAGTACCCAGAGGAAACCCATGCATGCACGGGTAGAACATGCAAACCTTGCCTGTGACTTGAACCCATGACTTTCTTGCTGTGAAGCGGATGTGCTAACATCTACGCCACCGTGCCGCCCACTGTGCCATCCAGGGTCAAGATTTAAAATTTTCAACGTGCACGTTTCCGTGGTTACCTGAGTCTCAGTAACCGTAGCGGTTTTTGGAGCCAGCGGGTTGCTGATGGCGATGGTGTACATGATCTCTCTGCTCTGATCTCCTATCTCCTCTTTCTTCCATGGATGATACACCACGTCTGCACAGGAAGTCAAAGATGACTGATAAACGAGACGAACCTCAGGTTTTGAGTTTTTTTATACGCATGGACACCGTGCTCACCAGAGAAGCGTCGTGTCTCCAGGAAGTCCCTCATGAACTGCGACTCGGTGAAGAGGAGATCGTACAGCTTGTCCACGCTGAACTTGTACACCTCGTTGACGTACTGCTTCCCGTTTAGATCTTCATAGAAGGCCTGGACTTCTCCTGAGGGAAGAGATGAGGGTACTGGTGACGGGGAACCTGAGTCCATCCCACCAGCAAAACTGCAGCTTTTTTAACAAGTGATGTTTGTTTACTTGCTGGTTTTCATTCATTCATCTTCAGCAAGTACTTTATCCTGGTTAGCCAACACCAGGCACAGAGGAACCCTGGGAACATCAGTGGATCAGTGGCTTACCATCATCGTGCGTTTCCGAAGAGTCACTGAGCTCTGTTGGAAGATCCTCGTTGTCGTTAAGGTCGAACGACGGTGAGGGTGGAGGACCACTGGATTTGGACAGCTTGTTATCTGGTAAAGGTAGAGCCAGGAGATCCTCAGGAAGACAGCCAGAAAACTCCTCTTCCTCCTCTGGAACGTCATACTAGATAAAGAGATCAGCAGTAATTGGTATCATTTATTATTTGTTCACTGCCAAGAACACCTGACAGCACTTTTTTATTTTTCTTCAGAAGTTCTTGGTGGTGAACTCAGACTTTTTGGGCTGTAAACGAATTGCTTGTTCTTGTTGTTTGTGTAGTTCTTTCTCACATGGCCAGGTGTTTCACCACTGCCCGCTGAAGGGAGGTTATTGCTGGTGAAGGATTTCTTGGGCAGCTGTGGACTCGTGTCCATTTTGACCTCTGGGATTTTATTGCACGTTTCCTGGGCCTCGGTCTCCTCAGGTGGGATCTCCTCACAGTACCTACACCAGGGAGGGGGGCAACAGCTGGAGGTCAAGATTATCAGCTCGAGCAGACAGGGCGACACTCTCAGGCATATAACAATGATCTGTGATAGGAGGCTGAAGGTCATGTTTCTTTAGTAGGGATGTTATGATCCTAGGTGGATGGGGTCGGTAAGGAAACACTTGAAGACATGAACAAAGTATGACTGAAGAAGGTGTTTCTGTTTGGATTTTAAATTATATATTTAACGCATGGATAGATGGATGGAGGGATGAATGGAGAGTTGGATGAATGTATGGACGGAGGGATGGATGGAGGGATGGATGGAGAGATGAAAGAATAGTGGGATGGATGAATGGATGGAGGGATGGATGGAGGGATGAAAGGATGAATGAATCAATCCCATTTTCTTGAAAGGATAGATGCTGGGTGGTTAAATATGGAAGGTTTGATGGATATGTGAACTTAATTAACTAAATAAAGGAATAAATGTTTTAATTGAATAGATGGATAAATAAACCAATAATGGATGGAGAGAGATGTATATCTTGAATCGCTGGATAAAGCTCACTGGATGAGTGGATGTTTGAACTTTTTTTTTACGAATGGGTGGATAGATGGATGAAAGGCTGGACAAATAGATGGATAAATAAACCAATAAACCAATAATGGATGGAGAGAGATGTATATCTTGAATCGCTGGATAAAGCTCACTGGATGAGTAGATGTTTGAACTTTTTTTTTACGAATGGGTGGATAGATGGATGAAAGGCTGGACAAATATAATGCAAAATATACCAGTGCCAAAAAGACAGATAAATAACTTTGAATGGATGAAGGGATGGATTGATGGATGGATGGGTAAAGGGGTGCAAAGACTTCTAAATTAATTGATGGATGGATAGATAAAGGGATAAAAAGAGTGTTGGTTGGATGGGTGGATGGATGGCTGGATAAATGGATGGAAGAAAATGGGCATGGACAGTTAAGTTGATGATGGATGGATGAATAAATGGATGGATATAGGGATGCAAAGATTGTTGGATGGATGGATGGATGGATGGATGGATAAATAAATACAGGGATGCATGGATTGTTGGATGGATAGATGGATAGAATAATAGATGGATGAATTGATGGATGGATTAATGGATGGATGGATGGATAATAAAATACAGGGATGCATGAATTTTTTGATTGAGTAGATGGATGGATGGATAATTAGAAGGATGAATGGATGGATAAATAATTACAGGAATGAATGAATTATTTGATGGATAGATGGATAGATGAATAGATGGATGGAGGGAGGGATTGATGAATGGATGGATTAATGAATTTTGCTTTAATGCTCAGTCTCAACTATGTATGCAAAATAAGCCCTTCATAAAAAAATACTGGTGGAATTTATAGATGATCCATATGAAGCTATCAGATAAAAAACTATAGTGAAAGCTGCCCCTAGTGGCTGTGTATGAACCATGCATCACATTGTAATAGATCTTTGAGGAGGCAAAACTCACCCCATGATGTTAAAGTCATCATCTGGGGGCACATAATCTTCATCATCGCTCGTTAAACCCAGCTCGTTCCCGTAGCACTGATGGACAAAGTGCCACAGCTCTTTGGGACACAATGGCTATCGGGCAGAAAGAGAAGCAAAAGATGACGAAGAATCCTCTGATGAATTAGGTACAGAGTTCTGTACATCATGCTGGTAGAGCTAACCTTGTCCAGGAGAGCGTTCTGCCACAGACGAAACATCATCATGTAGGTCCGGTCCCGTGCACCAAATGAGGTAAAAAAGTGCTGCGAAAGAAAGTGATGTTTCAGAAAATAGTGATGTGGAGAAAAAAAGAGAGCGGCACTGAGTTTGACCAGAACTTGAGATCACCTTTTCATTATCAGTACACAGCTGGATGGCATTGGGTATGAGGCGTGCCGTCTTCTCTTTAGTCATGGAACAGATGTCCTTCAGACGCACCATTAGCTACACCAACACACAGTATTATCATGATATTAGAATCATGAATCATTTTCTTCATTTTCTATTTTTGCATTTTTATATTTATATTGACCTTTAACTATAAAATTCTTTATTAGTTTCAGTCATAGTTATTGTTTTTTTTTTTCTTGTTACTTTGATAGCTTATTCTTCACATTTTGGACAGTCGTACTAAGCATTTCACTACATATTGTACTGTGTATGATTTTGTATGTGACAAATAAATTTGAATTTGAATTTGAATAAAGAGCAGCGTGCAAAAGAAAACCGAGAAGAAGGAGTAGTAAACAGATAAATGCAGCACCAGTGTTTCCCAGCGGAAAATGTTGCTGTAGAAGCAAATCCAGTTTTCGGAGAGGTAGAGGCGACCCTGTAGGAGGATGTCTCTCTGCAGGGCACATGAGTAGTCTGGCAGGAGAAAGGTCAGAGGACAGAGGTCAGAGGATGATGTAGAGGGGTCATGCAGGTTAAAATGTCATGACCTACATTTCATGTTTCATGTTCCACAATTGGCTAAAGGTTCTAGTCACTCACAGGGGTTCTACTTGAAACCTTTCAGCTTTCCTAAGTTGTGTGTTGCCTCACAGTGAGAAAGTTTAGGGTTCAAATCTTAGTCGAAGGCCTTTCTGTGTGGAATTTGCAAGTTCTCCCATTGACTGTGTGAGTTTTTCTTCAGATACTCTGGTTTCCTCCCTCGGTCCAGAGACATGGGTGTTTGATCAACTCCAATCCACTGTTAAATCCTGGGAGGCTGAAGCCTATCTCAGCCAACTCTGGGCAAAGCCCGGGTACACCCTGAACAGCTTGCCAGTCCATCACAGGGCCAACACACACACAGAACCATTCACACACATACCTAGGGTTTTTGGAGGAAAGTCTTTGGACTGTAGGAAGAAACCAGAGTAGGCAGAGGAAACCCATACAAGCACAGGTACCGAAAACTCAAACAGAAGCAGAGCGTGCATGCAAAACTCTGCACAAATTTGGGATTCCTGACCTGTGAGGTAACAATGCTACCTTATTAATACTGATGAATACTCTTGTTTCTAGCCCTCACTACCTTGCTTTTTAATGTAAAATAATCCAGATCTGACACTGCTGATGTTAATGATGCTAATCTGCTCTGTCACTCACCCACAATGAGGCGTTCAGTGTCAGGTAGCTGCTTGAAGAGTTTCCTGAAGTCTTCATTGCGTTGCTTATATGTAGGGCTTAACACCTGAGATACGGAAGAGAGACAGTGAGGTAGTGGCAAGGCTAGCCTGTGCTGCTCAACCTGGACATTTGGTAAAGTTAATAAGTCTGTGGAATGGGCTGTATGCAGGTTTAATTTTGCCAAGACATATGGTGACTGTGGTTCCTTTCTCGCAGCAATATGAGAATCAGTTAATTTAAAGATTTATTTTGTTGGAGCACCTTTAAGCCTTGATTACAGGGTGTAATCATCATGGCATTGTTGCTTCAGTTGATCCGGTCGAGGCTCAGCAACACTATGTGGCAATAAAATAAACTCAGCTGATGACCTGAATGTAGTGAATGACCAGGGGATCACATTAACTTTGTTCCTGATGGCACAGATATAGTACTGTTGCTCGAATAGTGAAAAATTGGTACAATCAGCATGAAGAATGATTTTCACATATGTATTGGCACCCCAGAGTCCTGACCTTAACCCTGCTGAAAGACTTTGGGAAATGCTGGAGAAGACTTTATTAAGTGGTTCGATTTTACCCTTATCAATTCAAGATCGGTAAAAAATGAACCCAACACTGGATGGAAAACGTTTACGTTTACTAAAACAGTGCCATGGTGGTTACTAATCAAGGCTAAAGGCAGAACAATAAAATATTAGACTGTGTGACTGTTTTTTTTTTAGGTTTTTTGGGCTGGGCAGTGTTTATACTGTTCGCATCTCTGTGTAAGATTGATGTACTTGGTCTGGTATGGTTTAAGTCAGAAGTGGAATAAGAAGCTCATTTATTTTGGCAGTAGCTTCCTCTCATCTTGGTCATATTAAAGAGAATTTTGTACACACCCATTCAAAGGCAAAAGGCCTCCTCTGATGGATTTAAATACCAGAACTAAAGAGTTAAAATACTGCGCAAGGCTAAAATAATGTGCAAATGTTTTGCACAGAAGATCAATGAAGGCAGTTGTACTTAGACTCCTAGGAAAAATCAAAACCTGAAGACATTCCTGAAATAAATAAAAAAAGACTTAAAAGTCCATTTTACCAAATGTAAAGCTTTGTAAGTATTGAAATGCCAGAGAGCCCAAAACATTTGCTCAAATTCAGTTTGCCTTCACAAGCAAGACAGAGCCATAGTACTTTTAGGGCTATGCTGATCACTTACTGCTGGAACTCTCTCAAACTCCCATTCCCAGTGAGTCCAACCATACTGAAGTCTGTCAGGATGCTGAATCGTCTCCCAGTCACACAGGAAGTCCGTCTCCCTCTGCATGCTGACCATTTCTGTCATTTCAAATAAAGAATGCTCACAAGTCATCCACCGCAGCTGTTATCCCAGCGGAATGATGGCACCTATGTATTTTATAGAGGTCAAAGATTTATCTTCATGGAGGATAGTGTTTCTAGTTTAGTTGAGACCAAGCCCAATCTCTGGAGAAGTTCTCAGTGTAGCTCTGAGATGACCTGGATTAACCTCCTCAACCTTCTGGTTACACCCAGCCTATGCATCAAATCCAGGTGTAGCAGTTCTCTTGGCTGCCTCTGGAAACCGCAACACAACCCAGGAAGGTTAAAGTCCTGTTCATCTAACGTTCATCAAAAAAACTTGTGATGAGACGGTCTCAAACCCCCAACACATCAAAAATATGCCCCATCTCTTAATCTTGCCCCAAGTTTAAAGGCAAGACTTCTGGGGGAAAGCAGGGAGAGCGTCATGAAAGTTTACTAGCAGCATACAAGAGTCTTGACGTAACAAAAGTGATCAGGTTTTACTGGTGCATACCGAAGATTCTTCTCTCCGAAAGGAAATGATGTCTCCAACTGCTGTTTTATTGTTTCCTAGCATCTCGGTCCATCAAGGTAAAAAAGAAGATCTGGAGCCTTCTCACCTGCCAATGATCCCTTGAAAAGCAGTTTAAACTCTTGTTGTTGTAGTACAATCATCAAATGAAAAGTTTTGAAAGTCCTGCACAGTTTTGCTCAGTGATTTGCGAAAATGTTCCAAACTCAAAGCATGATTCTTTGAAAAGAGGCAAGGTCTTGGAGTATTCTTAGGACTGGATCGTTCCACTCAAATGAACCAAGAAAAGCAGCCAAAACAACAAGAGCTCTTGCAGGTTTCCTAGAAAACAACCGTGCAGGATGGGAGGCGACAGTCAGAGAACGTTTGTGTTCTGAAGGAAAGGGGGGAGTACACAAGGCTCGGCTTGAGCCAGTCAGAAAAGCAGAAGAGTCAAGAGGAGGGGCCATGGGTGTAGAAGTGTGTTCTTGACTGCAGGATCGTCACACCTCCCTCCACCCAGAAGCAGCATTGAGATTTACGATGACACCCCCTCCGTGGGTGCTCCCTTTCCCAATTCTAGCAGTCTTTCCTGGAATTCCTTTTCTTCTCCTGCCTTAAGAAATACAGGCATCTCCTCTCCAAACAAAGACTGTGGTTGAAAATTTTCAAGCTGCTGTATCATTCTCATGCTTCCTCACCAACCCACCAAACTCATGTTATGAAAGTGTCCAGAGAGCAACAACAATGAATGTCTGGACATGTGGAATTGCTCACAGACAGGTTCTTATGGGAAATAGTTTGTTGTCCATAAACATGATCCACTTAGAATGCAAGATGTCAACCATAATCCCACTGAATGTTTAGTCTCTCTTGTACTTCCTAAGCAAGGTGAATGAACTATAGTAAACCCTTCTCCGAGGAGAAATGGTCTGGGGGAGGTCCATGCCAAATAGTTGCATCTCTCTCTCTCTCTCTCTTCCTCTCTCTTTCTTCCTAATAGGGGTGAATGAACTCTAGTAAGGCTTTCTACATGAGCAAAGGCTCTGGGGGGCGTTCCCGCAAAAGAGGATCACTATTTTCTCCCACACACTTTCTTTCCTTCTTTGTTTTTCTTCCATCCCTTGTTCAAATTGGTTAAAGTCACATTTAAATACACTACTGAGAATTTATCTACTTTTTTAAAGGTTTTATTCGAAATCCGTCATACATCTGGTGACCGTTTGACTTTTAAAACCGTCTGTTTTCCTAATTACAGATTCATCCTCCAGCAAAAACATCTGCCTTTGAGACCAAGAGCGAACAAGCCCATGCTCCTGAACTCTATTAAATCTCGTCCACATCTGGACGGATGACCCTCTCTATAGGCTCTATTGTCCAAATTTGATGAGGTCAAAAAGATCAGGATGTCTTACGTCTCACGGTGTAGACATGCAGACGTCTCAGCAGCTTAGAACAGGAAAACCACAACAGAGGGAAAACCTGTGTTAAAACACGCCCAGGAAAGGAATTTAATCCTCAACCTTAATCCAGATAAATATTAAATGTGATTTAAACCCTGAATCAACACAACCTCGAGACCGCGGAGAAGTGCAACGATCGCCTACGTTTGTTTGATTTGAGTTACTCCAAGTTGTTGAGGTCTGGAGGGCAAAAGATTCTGGTGTGTGTACTCTCAAAAAAATACAATTAATAATCCCTCAGGACTTATTAGTTCGAGGAACGACTGTTTTGTGAAAGTAGAACTTCCTGCTACTGGTTTCTACATGACATTGAACATTGCATTTTTCATAACTGATCATTGAAACAAAGGAAGGGTATGTAACATGGAGAAGAGAATTTTATTTTATTATTTAAAAAAAATGCTATGTATGTAATAAATCGATAATATGATGATTTCACGTGTTTATTTTAAATGTAATGCGTATATGAACTCAGCGTGACTACGCCGAATCACATCCTGCTGATATCCTGTTTCCTGCTGATCTGCATGAACAGGATATACACTGACATCTCAGCGACTAATGTTCCAAATAAATAAATAAATATTTATGTGAGTAAAAATCTATATATACTAATTGAAATTAAAATATAATTTTTTGCAAATATTATATAATATTATAAAATAAAAATATTTCATTAATTCATTCAATTGCTGAACCGCTTCATCCTATTAGGCTTACGGGGGGCTGAAGCCTATCTCAGACGACTCTGGGAGAAGGCAGGGTACACCCTGAACAGCTCGCCAGACCATCACAGAGACAACCCACACACACACACACACACCTAGGGGCAATTTGGAACAGCCAATTAGCCTGATGTGCATGTTTTTGGACTGTTTGGAGGAAACCGGGGTACCTGGAGAAAACGCAAGCACGGGGACATGCAAACTCCATACTCCATACTCCACTTAATTCTAATTAGGGTCGCGGGGAGGCTGGCACCCATCTCAGCCGACTCTGGGCGAGGGCAGTTTACACCCTGGACAGTTCGCCGGGCCATCGTAAGGGAGAAACAAGCTGACGACAATGCAGCCTACTCTTTACGAAAGTCAGCAATGGTTCTTTTACATGCCTCTCACCACAGACAGTGAGAGACATGGCTGGCCATTGATAACCCAGTTAGCTGCACTGAGGGGACAGCAGTGACAACCCGGTGACAGTGGGCCTTGAACCCCCGACCTTGGGATCAGTAATCCAGCACCCTACCACCCGGCCACCACTGCCCCTATTATTTATTTATATTATTTATTTATATAATATACATTTATATTTACAGTTACAGCATTTGGCAGACGCTCTTATTCAGAGCGAATTACAATTATAATTTTTATACATCTGAGCAATTGAGGGTTAAGGGCCTTGCTCAAGGGCCCAACAGTGGTGATAGTGGGGATTGAACTGCTGACCTTTGGATCAGTAACCCATCGCCTTAAACACTAAGCCACCACTGCCCATTATTATTATTATTGTCATTATTATTATTATAATTATCATTGTGATTATTATTATTATTTTTATTATTGTTATTATTCTTGTTTTATTATTTTATATCATTATTATTATTATTATTATTATTATTATTACTATTATTATCATTGTCATTATTATTATTACTTTTATTATTATTATTATTATTATTATTATTGTTGTTGTTGTTGTTGTTGTGGTTATTATTATTGGGCACTTCTGCAAGATATATTGTACCTCTGTACCAACCAGGACATTTTACTCCAGTCATGCTTTGATTTTATATACAGTCTGAAGCCTGCAGATTGTATTTATAGTGGGTTGTTATCTATAATACATAGAGTACTGCGTCACTGAATTTTTAGTTTATAATAATGTTATACACACCTGCAGGGCGGGGTAATCAGTACACCTTTAACAAATGAGAAAAGAAACAGAAATGGAGAAGCAAAGTACAGTTTGTGTAACTGACGGCAGGGAAAAAACAGACGTGTCTGTGTTTTAAGTTTTGCGTTGAAAGAGATCTTGAGAGTCTTTATGAAACAGTCTCATGCATGTTAACACTAAGAGTCCATTCACGGCCAACATGAACTCGAGTGCAGGGACATTCAACAATGCTCGTCTTGTCTCTGAGCTCTCTTCAGCTCATTACAAACGAGAGTCAACACAACACTGCCATCTCACAGCGCTAAGCTCTCTCCTCACTGATGACTTCACACTCTCACGGGAAAAAAACACTGACTGAAATTCTCAAAACAATACAATCCAACATTCCTCTATGTAGAGGTGGCGTTATGGTTTGCACCTCTGCCTCACAGCAAGGAGGTTCTTGGTTTGAGTCGCGGGGCGTTTCTTGTGGAGTTTGTTCTCCCCGTGCTTTCATGGGTTTCCTCTGGGTACTCCAGTTTCATCCCACAGCTTAAAGACATGCACATTAGGCTAAGCAGCTCACGGTGTGAGTGTGAGTATAAATGGCTATATGTATGTTGGCCCTGTGGTGGTCTGGCGAGCTGTTTAGGGTGTATCCCGTCTTCATCCAGTGTTGGCTGAGATAGGCTCCAGCTTCTCCACGACCTTAGATTAAGTGGTTTGGCAAATGAGTGAGTTTTGTAAATTATACTGGCATCCAAGAAGGCCCAGGGTTCAAGTCTTGGGCTCGGTGAATGCTTTTCTGTGTGGAGTTTGCATGTTCTCCCTATGCTTGTGTGGGTTTCCTCCAGGTACTCTGGTTTCGTCCAACAGTCCAAAGACATTCACACTGGGCTAATTGGCTGTTCCTAATTGCCTATAGGGGTGAGTGTGAATGGTTGTGTGTGTGTTGGCACTGTGATGGTCTGGTGAGCTGTTCAGGGTGTATCCCGCCCTTGCCCAGAGTCGGGTGAGATAAACTCCAGTCTCCATGCGACTAGGATTAAGCGGTGATTTAGTGAGGATGAGATACTGGCATCCACAGCTAATTATTTTTCTCCTCACCATTTATTTTAAAATAATATTTTTGTTAATTTTACAGTGTGTACTCATATCCACAGTACTTTTTACCCATATTTTAATAATTATTTAATGATGATAAATTTATTTATTAGAAAGTCCCACAGTCTTGTCTTAGAAATAGCCTACAATATTCTACAAAAAAATTTTACTGCATAAAGCACAAACAGTATTTTATATATGAAAAAAGAAAAAGAAAATAAACAATTCTTATTTTAATGAAGTAAATGATACTGTGATTTAAAGGAAGGAGAAACAGTCTGGGACTTACGTTGTACCAGCTTTGACTTTTCTGTTTGTTGGTTTCCAGAAGAGTGAAAGATGAAAAGAAAAACAACAACAACATGGCCGTTAGACAGAAATCCAAAAATCAGCATGGGGTTCGTTCAGCAGCGTTAGCATCATCATGCTAACAAGGTGATGTTTCGTCCTGCACATATACCTGTGTGCTCTTCTATTAATATTATATCAGTAACAGGAGTCAAGTAACAGCTCCAGACGTGTTTAAAGCACAGGTATAGATGCAGATGTGCACAGGATCAACCAATAGAGGGCAGTGTGGGTTTAAAAGAGTGCAGAGGAAATGGCTTCAGGTAAAAAATAATCACAATTAAATAACACAAAGGATTTACAATCAATAATTTATTAAAAATATTTACAAACAGGCAATAAAATTATTACTAAGTACATTTATAATATAGAATTATATACATATTTTATTATGCAGTTATTAGCAGACAAAAATAATAATCATCATTAATTTAAGAGAAGCTGCTGATATGATATTCCTTTGTCTTTCTAAAATAAAAATATGTATTTTTTAAAGTATTTTTTAATTAAATTGAGGTCTATTAGAATATAATAAAGATATATATTTTTAGTATGTATATTTTTAAACATGTAATTTAATTATTAATATAATATTAATAAAAAAATAAATAACTTAGAAATCAACCTTATAATTTAAATTTAACACTAAAATTAAAAAAAATAAATAAGAGTTATATCTTTTATGGTTAAAGTTGGTACGATTTTCAAATAATAGAAATTATTTCTTATAATAATTATAATATATATTATATAAAAATTTAAATATCTTTCCACTTGAC
This sequence comes from Tandanus tandanus, assembly GCA_039654325.1. Taxonomy (NCBI): domain Eukaryota; kingdom Metazoa; phylum Chordata; class Actinopteri; order Siluriformes; family Plotosidae; genus Tandanus; species Tandanus tandanus. Next base: position 20,836,787 of record JBCNYH010000008.1, on the reverse strand, counting down.
GATAAATTTAATATAATTTATAATTTTCATGTCAAATTATTTATTATTTATGGATTTTTTTATAAAAACCTTCTCAATAAAAACTGCAATAATATTATGAATCTTATGCATATTTATTTAAATAATTTATATTTATATTGAATTACTTTAAGTTGAACATGAAAATAAATAAATCTTATTTATATAAATAAAACTTATTTTTGCAGTCATTAATGATTAAACTGTTGGTTATTTAATGAATCGTTCCTCCACCGAGGTGCCACTAAGGGGCGAGATTTCCCCTGGATGCAGTAATTAAACTACAGTAACCAATTTAACCCTAACTGACCTTTTAACCCTTCGTGGCTTTCATAGTGGAGATTCGGGATGTTTTTTCTGGGCTGACGGTGACCGCTGGTGGAACGGCATGTTGAAGTGCGGGAAAGTTCTATGTACAGTATAAAGTTTATATGATTTAGAGAATTTAGTGATATAAATATATATATATTACACCATTTTTACTTTTACAGGTTTATTTTTTTCTTTATTTAAAATGTTGTTTTATTTTTTTTAAAGGAATTTTTGTATAGTTAGTATTTATTATTCTTTAAAGTAACCAAGTATTAGAGGAACGACCTTTAGAAAATTCCAGAAATTTTGTAGCCTTATTTATTTATTTTTATTAAATTCATTCCCTTCAAAGTGTGCAAAATTGTTTAATTTGTATAAAAACTGAATGCATTTTTGGATAGGAAAGGGTTAACATACAGGAGAAGAGCAGTGCCGGGGTGAGGATGCAAGACACAAACATCAAACATTTCACGAAAACACCCCACAACACACACAGACACACACACACACACACACACACAGAGACACACAGACACACACACACTGGGCGAAAAAGAAAGCGTAAGAGTGTGATGCTTACTCTGGACAGTCTCTTGTGTGACTAGCATGCATGAGAAAAAAAAGAACATACAGGAAATCAAAAAAGAAAAAGAAAATGTCAGAGTGATGACTGAAAATGACGGTGCCACTCTGTCAGTGCAAAACACATGAAAAAAACTAAAAACACAAGAGCACCTTGCTGACCATCACATGCTCGCTGCTGATTGGTCGAGAGAATGATATTTACAGTAAGAGAAAATGCGAGCTGAAACAAATCTACTGATACTTAATAATTTGTAATACGATGTGAACTTTGACCCCTTTGGCCAAAGCAGAAGTGCTGCATAAAAAAAACAGAATTACTGCAGAAGCAAAGGCCAGGGGGTGGAGCTGGATCAGGTCTGACTCCACCCCCTTTATTGTTCTGCGGAAGTGGAAATTCCTGCTCACAATAATAAAATAAACAGATTTACATTCAATCATTTTGTTTATTACCAGGATAATAAGAAAACTTTTTTTTAGAAACACATCGCATCCAATCAGCAATGAGCGTGTGCTGTTCACTAAGGACCGCCCCTTTTTATTTTGAGTTCCTCATGAATTTGCCACTGTACAAAAGTCTGAGGCACTTTAGTTATTTATTTGTTTGTTTGCTTATACTACACAATTTGTTATAGATTTTTATTTTATGGCTTTAAAGCCTCTAGAAGAAGTGTGGGTTTCCTCCGGGTACTCTGGTTTCCTCCCACAGTCCAAAGACTTGCATGTTAATTGGCTCATCCAAATTGCCCCTAGGTGTGAGTGTGAGAGTGAGGGTGAATGGTTGTGTGTGTGTTGCCCTGTGATGGACTGTCGAGCTGTTCAGATGTACCCCGTCTTTGCCCAGAGTCGGCTAAGATAGGCTCCAGCCTCCCCGCGACCCTAATTAGGATTAAGCGATTCAGCAAATTAATGGGTTTTCACATCAAATATTGACTTTGATCATCTAGAAGTCATTAAATATATACGGTGCCCAAGACGTATTATTTTGTATTTACACTGACAGGCTGCTGCAAAAAATAACTGATGAAGACAGTAATGAAGTGTGTGTGTGTGTGTGTGTGTGTGTGTGTGTGTGTGTGTGTGTGTGTGTGTGTGTGTGTGTGTGTGTGTG
>JBCNYH010000008.1:20786552-20798994 GCA_039654325.1 Tandanus tandanus | reverse complement strand
TATATAAATTGGTTGCACGAGAAAGTATCTGGTGCGCAGTATAATCTATGTATATAAACGGAAATACGTGACTTATCTGAGTTGTATTTTAACCTTGGACTCGCCTATAAAGAGCGCAGTGATGTCATCAGGTGACTGATCAAGGCTGGTGTCTCCCCTGCGCTGAAACAGACCACAAGACCCCAAACCCGCTTTAAGTGTCGTTCAGAGATAATACGACGGGGACAAGCAAGCGGGCAGTGTGTTTATAGGCGAGTCCAAGGTTAAAATCCAGCTCAGTGAAGTCACGTGTTAACATTTATATACATAGATTACACTTTATAGTGCGCACGCGATACTTTCTCGCGCAACCAGCATATATATGTATATATATAATTTTTATTTTTTTATTTTATTATTATTTTTTTTTTTGTGTGTGTCTCCGTATTTTTGTGCAGCTTCTGACAGGCGGGTTTTTCATGATGCCGGCGGGCGGGTCAGCGGGTTTTGTAGTCAGTTTGCGGGCCGGAAACGCCAGATGCGGGTCACTTGGGAGGTGTGACTTTTTTATTCATATAATTCAAAACTGTTGCAAAACACAAAGCCGCGTGACGTTTATGCTAAAATAAAACTTATTTGTGAATAAAACTCACCAGAAGTCGTGCAGTTAATAAAGTTGTTATAAAGTGAAAGCCGAATCCGCTATTTATTTACTTACTTACTTACTTATTTGTTTTTTTTATTTCCCACGGCCGCCGGCTCGTGCGCTTTCAGTTCCTCTTCCCTTTCCTCGGACCAGTCCACTGAGCATGACATGCGGGGGGGGGGAGTCTCCGAGAAAAGACTTCAGCAAGTAAGCTGTTTCTAAAGACTTTTCACACAATATTACAAACGTGTGTTTACATATTGTACTTCTTACAAATAATACAGGGATTATTCTGATATTTCCTAAAAGATTTTTGTATATACACTGAATTCACATACCAATCCCCCCCCACCCCCGTCATGGAATCGCCGCTGAGCTCCACGTTGAGCTCTAATCACTACTGTACTAAAAAAAAAACCCCAATAAACAATAATTAAAGCTGCTGTTCTGTTGAAATGATGCTGAAATCTTTCAAAAGCAGCCTACATGAAAATAAATTAAATCATTACAAACATGGTCAGTTAAGTTGCACATAAAAGGATATTAAATCTGTTATTTATTTATTCATGTGTTGTGTTTTGACTCTATAAGCACTACTGCCATGAATTCCACTCCCCCATATAAAATAAACTAATGTTCATACGGATAAAACACATTAATAATAGCATGATATGTCATATCAGTTCACTGCAAAGAGGCATGGTGGCATCGAGGTTAGCAAAAAGGTCCTGGGTTCGCATCCCTGAAGTTTTCATGTTCCCCCTGTGCTTCCATGAGTTTACTCTGGGTACTCCGGTTTTATCCAACAGTCCAAAGACGTGCACATTGGGGTAACTGCCTGTTCCAAATTTACCCTAGGTATAAGCATTAGTGTGAATTAATGTAATTGTGCGTGTGTGTTGGCCCTCCAATGGTTTGGCGACGCCAAGAGTCGGCTGAGATAGGCTTCCGCAGCCCTAATAGGATTAATTGGTTCAGCAAATGAGTGAGTGACAGAGATGAGTTCATTATAAAGTACATTATGTTTATATGTTTGTAATATTAGCATAAACATTATAATATATGTTTATTTGTTGATTATATGGCCTATTAAAAGGTTGCCAGAAATTTTAAATGTAGGTAAAATTTAAGTAAAATTATTCTTTGTAATTTAATTAAAAAATAATAAGTAATAATTTAGATATAGTACACTTTATTTCCAGCAAGCCCCAATGACACCTTGAATATTATTAAAGTTCATTAATCAACAAATATTAGATGTTATTATTTGTAAATATTAAATATTGTTTAACAGTGGTTCTGTTCAACAGTTCTGTCACAAATTATTTACTGATCATATTTTATTACCAGGCGGCACGCTAGCGCGGTGGTAAGCACATTCTCCTCACATCAAGATGGTCCCGGGTTCGATTCTCGGGCTTGAGGCATTTCTGTGTGAAGTTTGCCTATTCTTCCCGTGCATGGGTGGCAGTTCCAAATCGCCTCTATGTGTGAGAGTGAGTGTAAATGGTTGTATGTGTCAGCCCTGCAATGGCCTCCCCACAACCGTAACTAGGATTAGGCAGCTTAGAAAATGGATGGATGGATTTTATTACCATTTATTCGTTCATTATTACGATATGAAACGCTGATCTAACGTAAAGTCAGATGAAATAACAGTATATGTTTTACCAGAAGTGCATTCATTTCACAGGGAATTTAGAAATACTGGGTGGAGTAGCTACAGCACAATTATTTGCTAGTCCATGCTTTTTTAATTTCCTGACATTTCCAGTTTATTTCTGCTGCACCAGCGCTTCTCTGTTCTTTCACACACACACACACACACACACACACACACACACACACACACACACACACACACACACACACACACACACACATTATACTCCACTGCCCCTGCAAGGCATCAGCACTGCTTTATTTTGAGCCTTTTTATTCTGACTGCTTATATAACAGCGTTATATAAACCCATACACACTCTGGTTGGATTAGCATGTGGGTGGAACTCAGACTGTGTCACTTTGCATTGTAAAAAAAAAATCAGATTTGTGTCAGGTAATAGAAAATTTAATTGGAGTCTTGTAGAACATGAAAATGTGTTCGGTGTGGAAGAGCATACCGAGTGATTTCTATCTGAACAAACTCCCAGTCATCCCCAAGTAGAGAACTGGGACCTAACAGCCCTGAGATATCCAACGATACCTTAAAAAAATCCTGAATGGCTTTTCTCATAACTTTAAAGCCTTACAATCAAACCACAATGACTGATGGTACAATATGGCTCTACACAAACGTTTTCTAGGTTTGAAGTGGTTCGCACGTCCACCTCACAGCGAGAAGGTCCTGGGTTCGAGTCCCGGGCTCAGCGAGGGCGTTGCATTTCTCTATAGATGTTGCATGTGCTTGTGTGGGGTTTTTTATTTATTTATTTACAATGTATTTTTAAACCACCTGTTAAGCACTCAGGGAGCGCAAACCTCCACCAAGGCAGCTCATCTTCCTCCTTATTTTCATTTCTGCTATGTTCAGCCCTGTACAGTCCTTTCTGTTGATATACATATTTGTGATAGATCTTATGTAAATGTTGGCGTTTAATTTTTTGCTGCTTTTAACCTTTACTAAAACGAATTGGCTGAGCCTTCACAGGAGAGAGGGATGGCATAGGCCCACCTTCCTGTCACTTACAGCAATCGCCAGCAATTCATGAGCGTCTGTGACTTCTTTTGTAAAAAGGAGCGGATAGAGGTTTTCCTCCGAGTGTGTTAGGCTGCACCTGAAAGCCCATGCACAGCAGTTTGTAAAGATGCAGGTGGCAGCATCATGTGACAGAGGAGGCACTCTTGTGCTTGCTTATGCCCCTCCTAGGTTGGTGGTGGTCATGTGTAATTGGGAGGCAATAATTAATGGGTGGGATTTGGCTACGACTAAATTAGGGGGGTGGGGGACACACATCCTGCAATGGTAAAAAATACTTTCAAAATTCCCAGATCTAGATTCTCATGATTTGGGTCACCACCAAAATCTAATGGAGTGTTACTTTATCTGTACGTCTCCTCTCTGAAAAAATTACCTCTCCGTTTATAACTATAACAAACAAACAAACAAACACCGAAAAGACATAACCTCCTTGGGGAAGGTCCAACTTCCAAATTTAAAAATATTCATTCATTCATTTTCTATGCCACTTAATCCTAAGTAGGGTCGCAGGGAGGCTGGAGCCCATCTCAGCAGACTCTGGGCAAGGACAGGGTACACCCTGGAAGCTCACCAGGCCATTGCAGGGCCAACACTCGTACAACCATTCACACTCACTCTCACACCTAGGGTTGATTTGGAACAGCCAATTAGCATACTCTGCATGTTTTTGGACTGTGGGAGAAACAGGAGTACCCGGAGGAAACCCACGCAAGCATGGGGAGAACATGCAAACTCCACACAGAAACATCGAGCCCGAGCCTGAGACTCAGGCTTTCTTGCTGTGAGACGGATGTGCTAAACACTACGCCACCATGCCGCCCAGTTTAAAAAAAAAAAAGATAATTCCTACAAATATTTCTTGAAATTAAAAACGTTCGTCCATCACCTCTGTGATGTGAATAAGTCCAGCCTCACTGGGGTTAAAATACAACATCTAGCAAGTGGAACCATAAAGCTTTCACAGGGACAGAATGAAACTGTCCTTCGAGGAGAAATAATTACAGCCAGGAGAGGAAGAAAAACCTTCTTATTTATAGCACAATTGCTCAAAGATACTAATTCAGCATTCGTTAGTTGGTGTGTGAAGAGAAGACCATCTGTTAGAGTGTGAACTGTAATCTGGTCAGTGTGAGGGCTTCAGGGTGATTCACAACAACACCACAACCATCTGTGATACACAGTAATACCAGCTCATATATTTAGCACATGTCCAAATGACCCACTGCCTTAATTTATCCAATGAACGTGAAATTATATAATAATCACAAATGCTGATACATTCATTTGCCGAACCGCTTCATACTATTCGGGTCGAAGGGAGGCTGGGGCCCAATTCGTGGTCCAATTCTGGGCGAAGAATGAACGCCAATCCATCATAGGGCCAACACACACAACCATTCGCACCTAGGGGCAATTTGGAACAGCAAATTAGCCTAATGTGAATGTCTTTGGAGTGTGGGAGAAAACCAAAGCACCCGGATGAAACCCATGCAAGCACATTGAGAACATGCAAACTCCACGCAAACACGCCTGGAACTCAAACCCAGGATCTTCTTGCTGTGAGGCAGATGTACTAACCACTACACCACCTAGTAAAGTATTTAATTCTTTAATTTTGACTTCTGCATTTAACCCATCCAAAGTGAGTGCACGCAGACACACACACACACACACACACACACACACACGTAAACAGTGAGCACACACATACTCGGAGCAGTGGGCTGCCACACACTGCGGCGACTGGAGAGCAGTTGGGGATTTGCCTTGCTCAAGGGCACTTTAGCCATCAGTGTGGAGGAAGGGAAGGTGCAGCTCGAACCAGCGACCTTTCGGACCCAAAGCTGCTTCTCTAACCATTAGGCCACGGCTGCCCCCAAATAAGGGCCTTGCTCAAGGGCCCAACAGTGGTGCTAGAGCTTGAACCTTCAACCGTGTGATCACAAACCCAAAGCCTTAACCACTGATCCATCACCGTCCCACTAGTTAGTTAGTAATAGTTCCAATCTGAAATTTAAGACCCAGCTGATTCGCTGACTACTTGCAACCTGTTGCGAGTCCAACCGAGTGGAGTTTTGGCGTGAGAAAATGACATCGCATGGCATATTCATAACCAGAAGCGGTCAGTAAGTCAATAATGAGATTAATTCCTCACCGACACACAATCTATCATCATATTGGATTAACACACCTCCCTTCCCATCAATTTCCTTCACACACCGCAAAATTAACATCTGGCACACGTTCTCCCGCGATGCCCTCCTGTGACTGCGTGACTGAAAAATCTAATCACATCGAATGAAATTTAATTACTAGAACTGAATGAAATTAATTCGTTTCTGCCCTACATGCTACCGTTCCTCGCTCCTTAAAGCTGGGCTCGGTTGAAATGGTCTTTACATGAGGTGGTGCCACTGTGGTTAGCACATCCGCCTCACAGCAAGAAGGTCCTGGGTTCAAGTTCTGGGCTTGGGTTTTTCTGTGTGGAGTATGCATGTTATCTTTGTGGTTGTGTGGGTTTCATACGAGTACTATGTTTTGTCCAACAGTCCAAAGACATGCACGTTTGGATAATTGGCTGTTCCAAACGACCTGTGGATGTACCCCTAGTGGCTGAGTGATTGAGGCTTTGGGTTGCTGCTCAGAAGGTTGGTGGTTCGAGCCCCAGTACTACCAAGTTGCTACTGTTGGGCCCTTGAGCAAGGCCCTTAACCGTCAACTGCTCAGTTGTATCCATGCCATTAAAAAATGTAAGTCACTCTGGATAAGGGGTGTCTGCCAAATGCCATAAATGTAAATGAGTTTGAGTGTGAATAGTTTTGCATGTGTATTGCCCTGTGCTGCCCTGGGTTCTCCATTGTGTACCCTGCTTTCATCCAGTGTCGGCTGAGACAGGCTCCAGCCTTCCCATGACCCAGGCTTTACACCCAGTCAGCAATCAAAAACTTGTGAGATCCAAAAATGGTCCAAAAAATATCTGCCATCTGTTGCCACTGTAATCCTATAAAACAAATCCAATCCGATGCTCCTGTGTATCCCTGCTCATCTATGACCCTACCGTGCAGACAAAGTGCATATGAAAGGGTGGCCGTGGCTTTGAAAGGGCCTCCAAGGGCAGGGGAGGGTTTACTTTCAGTTTTTGCTAGATTTCCAGATTACCAATCCCAGCTTTTAGGTCACGCATCATGGCAGAAAAGAACTCCTGGTCTTACTTAGCTTTTCACTGCCAGCAAAACTTTCATCCAGTGCTAAATAAAACATAGATCATACATAAATGTAACAAATAAATAATTAAACCAGTTGCTGAATCCCATCCAGACAGCAAGTTCAATGTTTGCGATCGGAATGATGAAATAAAATTGCGTTTACATCCAGGCTGCTGATGATTCTGCCAGATTTTGGAGGTAAATAAATAAATAAATCGAACATGTTCCATATGCGAGGAGGCCTGACAGCCGACAATAGGAAGTGTGCAGTGCTCTGGAAATCCCTGTCAGTGCGTGTTATGTCAGTGACAATGACAAGCTTGTTAAGAAAGATTTCTTTCAATTACAGCCTTTTCAGCGTTGACTTATTTATTATGCATGTATTCACTGTAGTGGTGACACGTTGTGACAGAACAGTCACAAGTTATTCATTTTCAATGAAGGGAACAATTGCCTGATGAGCAAAGAGGATAAGGTAGGAGGAGAACAAGTAGTAACATCAGTGCATTGTTATTGAAGGATGAAGGGATGAAAGAAATAATAAAACAGAGACAGATGAGAGTTATTAATTAAGTCCAAGTGCCCTTGCGTAACCCTGGGCGTGTTGCAATACCACACTTTCAAATAATCATCCCATCTCACAATGTTAAAGAATCCTTTAAAAAAATCTGGATTCAGAATTTGATTTGGATTATCTCCAAAATCTAATGGAGTCTTCCTTGAACAAAACCCCACCTCTGGTAGAAATGTAATGAAAATACACACATAACTTTTTTGCGTGGTCCTGCTAACAAACAAACACACAAACCGGGGGTAAAACTTCATTGGTGGTGGGAAGAAGAAGAAGAAGAACCCTACTAAAGTTCTTTATTTACTAGTGAATATCTGATGCGATTATCTTCCATTGTCAGTTCATTCTGAATGAATATAAAGGTTTCCTGTTGAAACCACCACAGCTCACGGGCTTAGTATCTATTATTCACCTGTTCAACATCTTGTTTTGGTTCTGTATTTGGTTCTGTATCTGTTTACAATACATAAACATAATACAATACAATAAACAAGACTGCATGACCGGAGGAACTGATAACTTGGCGGCGCAACACTGATTAATAGAAAGTGAAAATGTCAGAGATCAAGTGTTAAAAAACAGAAGAAGGGATGCGATTTCATCTTTATTTAATTTTTTATTTATTTAGTTTTATTTACTATTTTATACCTCCTTCCAGTTCATTCATTAATTTATTTGCCAAACTGCTTTATACTATTAGGGTCGCAGTGAGGCTGGAGCCTATCTCAGCCAACACTGGGTGAAAGTGGGGTACACCCTGAGCAGCTCGCCAGTCCGTCTCAGGGCAACACATACACTCACACCTAGCGAAAACTGTGACTGTCCAGCTAGCCTAATGTGCACATCTTTAGACTATGGGAGGAAACCGAAGACCCGGAGAAAACTCATGCAAGCAAACTCCATGCCATCCAGTAGCCTTCTACAAACCTGCAACTTTGTGGTATTTGTTCCTCTTTAGCTCTTTCAGTTTTTCCCCAGGTTTACGCTACTTCCTGTCTGTGAGTCTCCACTTACTGTCACTGGTATTAGGTAGCAAATCAAGGCATCACTTCAGTAAGGAACATGTCACTTGATCCATTAAACACAAAAGAAGATTCTAGCGCAATAATGAGGTCTTTCTAAAGAGGGATAGTAAAATGGGAAAAAGGGAGATTATAAATAAATAAAACTGGGTCAGAGAAACTAATCAAGATCAAAAAATGATGGGTGGGGGGGGGGGGGGGTGTCTTTCATTATACCCCAAATGATACAGTGGTGACTCAGTGGTTAAGGCTCTGGGTTACTGATCAAAAGGTTGGCGGTTCAAGCCCCAGTACCACCAAGTTGCTGCTGTTGGGCCCTGGTGAAAGGCCCTTAACCACTTAACAACTGTTCAGTTGTATGAATGAGAAATGAAAATGTTGTTCTGGATAAATATCTCAGTCAAATGAAGCATTACATATTATTTATCTTTTTTAATAATACGGTTATGATCACCCTTAATGTGCTGAGAAACTGAACAACATGGACAGGAATGTGAGGACACAGTCTCATAAAGGCAATTACAAAGCGCTGAAAATCGTTCTCTGCGTGAGAGCAATTAATACAAGATAAAGAGGGGGAACGACATCAGCCTCGCATCGCACAGCAGATGGAGAACCATCATTATAGTTCTTTTGGGAATTTCCATACTGCTGGAGAGTCTTACGGCGTTGTTTTCATTAATTCCTGAATAATTGAAACATGAGCGAAGTAAAGAAAAGGCGTTTCATCAATCTGTAAATCGGCAGCACTGCAGATTCTTCAATCTTATTGGTCACGTCTTTTTCTGCACTCTTCTTTAATCTTATTGGTCATGTCTTTTTCTGCACTCTTCTTTAATCTTATTGGTCATGTCTTGCTGCCTAACCCAACCCCAGCCAACATGGGGCAAAGGCAGGATTACACCCAGAACAGCTCGCCAGACCATCGCAGGACCAACACACACACAATCATACACAATCACACCACACCCAGTTAGCCTTATGTGCATGTCTTTGGACTGTGGAGGATTGGAAGAACCCTGAAGACACCCAGGCAAGCACGGAGAAAGCATGCAAACCCCACACAGAAACGCCCTTGCTAAGCCTGGGCTTCGAACCCATGACCTTTTTGATGTGAGGTGGCAATTTTGTCCTTTTGGTACCCTTACTGCCTCCATGGTTTGAGCCCCACCATGCTGTATACCGTTACATATCTTGTTTTTCAGGTTCACTTTTTGCCAAGCACCTGGTTCCTGCTTCCTCCTTTCTGTTCCTTTTGATGGTGTACCACTGCCCCATTTTGAGTAGCTTGACTTGGAGCTTGTTTGTAAAGTTGGTGGATGCCATTTGGTTGACCACTTCCTTGTGATCTGTTTGTTTTCAACTCTCTGTTAAGACCTTTATCCTGGGCAGGATCCTGGGCATTGGTGGAACCAAAGTCTATCCTGAGAACAATAGGCACAAAGTGGAAGAATAGTGGTACACCCTGGACTGGATGCTAGACCATCACACACACAAACACACACACACACACACACACACACACACACACACACACACACACACACACACACATTCACATGGTCGTTCAAACCTAGGGACAATGTTGTGTAGCCACACCACCTACATGCAGCTGGAGAACCTGAACAGGAACAGGTTCAAACCAGGAACATTAAAGATTGGTGCCACCATACCAATGTAAAGCTGCATTTACACAGGAAGCAACGAGCAACACTTAAGTCGCTTTGCACTTGAACTGCACGCGAAATTGCCAATTTTACACGCTCTATGGAAGTGAATAGGAAAATGTTTTAGGGAACTGAGTGTTTGGTGGCATTTGTCAACCAACAGTATCTCTAAGCTCTGACTGGTTACTGAACTCTCCAGGGCATAACTCACTCACTCATTTGCCAAACAGGTTAGTCCTACCATTAAGGTCACGGGGATCTCAGCTAACTCAGCTAATCTCAGCTAAGGCATAGGTGGGGTACACCTTGAACAGCTTGCCAGACCATAGCAGGGCAACACACAACAATTCACACTCATACACATCTAGGGGCACTTTGGAACAGCTAATTTGCCTAATGTGCGTGTCTTTGGACTGTCAGAGGAAACCGAAGTATCTGGGGAAACCCACGCAAGCACAAGAAGCACATGCAAACTCCACAAAGAAATGGCCTTGCTGAGCCCGGAACTCGAATCCAGGACCTTCTTGCTGTGAGGCGGACGTGCTAACCACTACACCACTGTGCCCCCCATTGGGAAATAACTGTACATTACATCGTATGATTGCCAAGTTTCGAGTTGGTAGATGTTGCTTTAGGACACACAGCACAGATGGCAGTCGCAGAAGCAGCCAAATGTGCCTTTGAACTGTTGCTCCATGCACCTAACTCACCCGACCTGCACCATCTGACTTCTGTCTGTTTCCAAAACTGAAATCCCATTTGTGTGGTCGCCATTATCAGAGTGATAATGAAGACATCCATGCTACTTAGGAGTATCTGGAGGCTCAGGATGTTGCGAAGGGATAGCAGAGCTTGAACAGTGGTGGATTCAAGTAAAAGGAGACTAGAGTGAAAAATATCAAGCAAGAACAATCTTTCTCGGCAGGGTGGCACAGTGGTTAGCACATCTGCCTCACTGCAAGAAGGTCCTGGGTTCAATTCCCGGGCTCGGGCCTTTCAGTGTGGAGTTTGCATGTTCTCCCTGTGCTTGCGTGGGTTTCCTCCCACAGTCCAAAAACATGGAGCGTAGGCTAATTGGCTGTTTCAAATCACCCCTTTTTTGTGATAATGAGTGTGAATGGTTTTGTGTGTGTGTGCTGGCGAGCAGTTCAGAGTGTACCCTGCCCTCTCCCAGAGTTGGCTGAGATGGGCGTCAGCCTCCCTGCGACCCTAATTAGGATTAATCGGCTTAGAAAATGAATGAATGAATGAATGAATGAACAATCTTTCTCCATTGACCTTGGATGGGGATGAGAAGTTTTTGAAATACCCTCATATCATGCTCATGGGTAAACGTGGAAATTTTATCATAATAGTAAGTTATGCATTATAGTAGTGCGGCAGGTGGTGCTGCAGCCTTGCAGACCCAGGTTCAATCCTGAGTCTCAGTCCTTTTTGGCTTCTCTGGCTTCTCAGGTTTCCATGCACCTCCGCAAAACAGTCAGTAGATGGATCAGTTACGTAAAATTGCCCCAAAGGTGTGAATGATGATGTGGTGTTTGCAGAGCCAGCTTTAACCAGTGCCTGAGATAGACCTGTTCTCATCGTCATGTTTCCGACCTGTACCTTGACATGTATGATAACACGCTTTCAGCACATACCATTCGTTTATTCGCTGAACTGCTTCATATTATTACGGTTCCAAGGAGGCTGAAGCCTATCTCAGCCAACACTGGGTGATGGCAGCGTGCACTCTGAACAGCTCGCTGATCTATTGCAGGGCCACCGCGCACAAAACCATTCACACTTACATTCAGAGCTAAGGGCAAATTGGAACAGCCAATTAGCTATATGTGAATGTCTTTGGACTGTAGGAGGAAGCCGGAGTACCCGGAGGAAACCCATGCAAACACGGAGAACATGCAAACTCCACACTAATAATTTTCTACTCCAAAGCAATGAATGAGCTGTTGTACTGAGTTTAAAAGCTAGTTTAACCAAAAATGAGATTTACTCCATCAGTCCAGACGCGGCTGGTCATCAAAAAAAAAATACATAGCTTACAAGGTCGAGAAATGTACAGTGTTCGATTTATCTTTCATATTGATTTAAAAACAATATTACGTACAATAGAACACACACACACACACACACACACACACACACACACACACACACACACACACACACACACAGCAACAACTTTACCAACATTGTCCTTGGTGTGTGAATCAGCATCGGCTTCCCCAGCATCTCGGATCCTGCTCTGATCCCCACACACACCTCTCCGTTATCTCTGTACAGAGACTCGCTCCTTCCATCCAGTCATGTGGACATGCTTTCTTTCTCTCTCTCTCTCTCTCTCTGTCCCACTGTGTCTTTCTGTTGGTCCTACAGTGTCTCTGTCCCCACGCTGATCAGTGTCAGTGAGATCAGTGCTCGCTCAGGATTAAAGGACACCTCCAGCGACGCACATGCACCATTTCCCTCTTTCGTTCTCCTGTAACGTCCTGTTTCGTCTCGCTTTCTTCCTCCGATGCCTTTTCTCTCGCTCACACTCACATCTCATAGCCCTTCGTCTTTCCCTCTCTCTCGCTCTCTCTCTCTCTCTCTTTCTCTCTCTCACACACACACACACACACACACACACACACACACACACACACACACAC
>JBCNYH010000008.1:20690285-20702555 GCA_039654325.1 Tandanus tandanus | reverse complement strand
TGTATGTGTGTGTGTGTGTGTATTTGTATAGTGTGTGTGTGTGTGTGTATAGTGTGTGTGTGTGTGTGTAGTGTGTGTGTGTGTGTGTGTGTGTGTATAGTGTGTGTGTGTGTGTGTGTGTGTGTGTGTGTGTATAGTGTGTGTGTGTGTATAAACTCACCTTGAGAACCGATGCGTTCAGCAGCGCTGCCACAAACAACTGAACCCAATAAACCACAAAGTTCATGGCTGAATTTCCCAAAAAGAAACCACTCAGCTCACTCAGACACAACTCCCGAAAAGTGAAGAAATGACAGAGAGAGAGAGTGTGTGTGTGTGTGTGTGTGTGTGTGTGTGTGTGTGTGTGTGTGTGTGTGTGTGACCTGCAACAGCAGAGACAGTGAGGTTCGGGGTCAGAGCAACACCTCCATGCTCTCTCTCTCTCTCTCTCTCTCTCTCTCTCTCTCTCACACCTGAGACTCAGAATCCTCCGTGTACAAAAATGAATTATTATCCACACGGTAATGAATCCGGGACCGGAACCGAGCAGCAAATCAGCAAAATCCGGGAAAAATCAGAGAATTAGTGAAGAGAATGAAGGAAAAGTTCCTGGAGCTCCAGGCGATTAAACCGACAAAGACTCCCCACCCGGTAAAGCCGCACCTCCCGCTTCTCTCCTCACGCCTCCGTGTGTGTGAGAGAGAGAGATAAAGAGACTGTGTGCGCGTTCACTGTGTGTAGGTTCCGTGTTTCCTCTCTGAGATCCTCTGGTCGTGTACCGGACTCGCGCTCCTCACGCTGGATCTTCAGAAGAATCGGGCCGCGATCTCATTGGTCGAAGTGACGTCATATTCAAATCCAGACTCCTACCAGATTGCGTCCCAAATCGCACACATTTACCCTAGGTAGTGTGTGTGTAGTCCAATCCTGAGAGACGTGGGCGCGTAGTAGTGGAGCAGATAAGTGAAAGAATCGTTCAAATTGTGATACAAGCATGAAATTTGGTGCATGTTCTCTTCCAATCCCACTCTTTCAGCCAGCCATGAAAAATCCAGGATGGCGACTCCAAAATCCAACATGTCCGCATGAAAAAGGGGGGACATTTGTTTTTCCTTTATAACTTGAAATGTATTGGTTTTAAACCCCATAAATGTGTGAAATATAAATGTATCATCAATCATATAAATGTATTAAAGTCGAATATAAAAAAGGCTATTGCAGACATTTTGATACCAAAAGTCTGTATCTATTTGATACCATGTCTGTAGCTATTATAGTTCTTGAGATACAGTATGTTCACACCTCTGAAGGTCTACATGTGATGACAAAAAATGAGTTTATCAGCATTGAGTTGGAAAATACAGATTTTCTGCTTCACAAATGTATTGAAGCTGGATATAAATGTGGGTATTGTGGGCGCTTTGGTCTGTATCTGTTGTAGTTCTGGAGATATGACATACAAGATGAACTTTGTTTATATACCTGATCCTGTAACCGAAAAGCTTCCCGACTCCTGTATTAAAGATGGCATTGGAAATGTCTGCAAGAAAACACATGTAAATTTACACACACAAAAAACACCTTGCAAGTGTGATCTAGTCTCATACTGTAAAAACTCAGTGTGAAAGAAGATCCTACGCACTGATGACACATATGAAAGTTTTAGAACAGTTCAATCCCTCCAAAAATAAGACCACAAGAGTGTAGAGTTACACCTCACATTTGCAACTGCACAGTGCTGTACAAGTGAGACCCAGTCTGTATCACTTGCACCTGCCACGGCAGCCAGATTTACAGCCACTTTTGATGAGCTGTTGGCAACTCTTGGCTATTGGAGAGTTGGCTGTCCAGAAGACCTGCTATTCCTCACCAACCTTCTGCCATCCCCAGTCTGCAGGGTCCTCTGCCTCTGTTTGACACTGGGATGCCTGGGCCCACACACATCCAGCCTGGTAGGCAGCATGCCTGGTGTGTTGGAGCAGAGCTGCTCGGGTTGATGGGATTGACTCATAAGGCCTCTACTTTCTGGCGTACATGTCAAGCCTGGCCTCAATCACAGTAGCAGCAGTGCTGGATCTGTCATACATTAGGATGTATATGTGCGCATCAAAAATGTATGTTTCATAGTTGCTAAGATATGATTACTTCAAGTTAATGGCAGCCATCTTGGAAGCCAGCATGGTTTTGGAATTTTATGTTATAACCGTAATGAAAAAAAGACTCAAAATAAAATGGGTTATGAAAATAACATTTTCATATCACAAAATTCACTTAACAACAATGAATGGTACAAATGTTTTGCTTTCCCGAGTCTGTAGAGGCACCGGGGTGGTGTATCTCACGAACCATAAGAGATATAGACATGTATTTTTTTTTTACCAAAATGTCCAAAATACGCAACTTTATATTCAACTTTGATACATTTATAGGGCTTAAAATCAATGCATTTCAAGTTATAAAGGAAAAACCCAATTTTTGGGCGGACATCTTCGATTTTGGGGTCACCATCTTGGATTTTTGCATGGCCAGAGGTATTTTTGAAAAGAGTTGGATTTGAAGAGTACATGTACCAAATTTCATGCTTGTATCACTATTTGAACGATTCTTGCTATATTTGCAATTGTCTGCTGCACTATAGGTATAAAGACATAAATACGAAAGCACACAATCTGCCATCTTAAAGCAGTGCGAGTTGGGAGCAAGTCTCAGCTGTCAACTGTTTATGTGATATAACTTTCATGATACAATATGTCACATTTGCTGATATAACTATGTGATGTGAAAAATTCCTTAACAACTCTTATATGACTGTGTATATACATACATATATATTATTATTATTATTATTACTATTATTATTATTAATTGTATTATATTACATATAATATATATTATACATATATTAAATATTAAACATAAATTATATATTAAGTAATATATTTTATGAATTACTCAGTCATGTTAAAACTTTGTGATATTGTTAAAATTATATTAATATTGTTAAATGTTTGTCAGACATATTGTGATATGAATTTAATTCAGTTACCTCTTTGCAGTTAATAATTGTTTACATATATTTGAACATGCGTTTGTGTGTAAAATGAATAAGGATTATGGAAAATTTATAATTTATATGAGATCTTTTTTATTAGTCCTGGACATTGATTCATTGTCTGAGCTTGGGAAGGTTCATTCACTGAGCTTGGGAAATCTCCCAAGTAACTCCTGCAGGAAATCAGTTTGTATTATGTAGACAATTTACAATAGCATCCTTAGACTAAATTCTTTTGGCCAGTAAACAGTAGAAATATTTAAATTTAAATGATTATTTTTATTCAGAGCTACTAACAGATAGATATTCCTTTTTTTTGTCTTAAATTAATATGAAACTAATTTTGAGAACAGGGATCACACATGTCCAATAACACATCCATGTTTACAGGTACTAGGTCTAGTAGGATGATGCCAAAAAACCATAATCATGCTCGGGTAAATACTTCACTATGCCCAGACTCCTCCATAACCTTCAGCTATGACTAATGACTCAGAGTAACTTATAGTCTGCAACTTAATACACATAGGGCTATTGGTGATGGTGGGAACACCAGAGCTCACAGAGCGAGTACACAAACAAAATCATTTCCATCGAGTCCATCTGAATCAACACATATATCAACATTTAATGTATTAGTCCACTTCATTTTAAACAGGTCTAGCCGACAGATTATAGTCTACTGTCAGCCAAACCTGTGTACTGTATGCGGTCGATTTTTGACGATAAATAAGCCTAGGTTTGTAATTATCCTTAAAAATATATACATTTTGCCGTTACCGTGTTAGCAAGCCCTTTATAGAAATGTAAACATTAAGCTAGAATTAAACAGAGTAAACAGTATTGATGTAGTTTACAGTATATTCACATTGCATTACAGTGCATTATGGGTAATATGTTTAAACTGCTGAAAATGAGCTAGCGTGTTTTGTTAGCATAAGGAACGGATTAAAATGGCGAATGTTGTAAAGGAAGATGTGAATTGTACTATTTGGGAAAGTTTATGAAAATATTTTTGCTCAGATTTATGAGTTGGCTTGGTGGCTCTGCTTCATGGCGTGGGTTGGGGGAAGGGGAGGGCCAGCTCCAGGCTACCTGAGGTGAATGTTTATAGAAATAACACACAGCTTTATTATTTTTTATTTTTTGGCCACCCAGAAGACAAATATAGTGCTTTTGTGGAGAGATGCAGAAGAGGAGAGTGTAGCCATCAATGTTCACCTTATCTCTGAGACTAAGAATGATCGCCTGCGCGGATGATTAGCATTACACTCATTTATCTGAAAGTTAGATCACCGTAAGCTTTTATGCCACAAAACAGTGATTGATTAGTGTGTGTGTGTGTGTGTGTGTGTGTGTGTGTGTGTGTGTGTGTGTGTGTGTGTGTGTGCGTGCGTGCGTGTGAGTGTGCGTGTGTGTGTGTGTGTGATGTAGCTTCTTATTAAGTTTTCGTATTTAACCTGAGTCTAAACTGCAGAGAGCTAATGTTAGCACTTTTCTCTCTCTCTCTCGTTCCTCTTGGCCGGGACTGAACAGATGGTGCCACTATTTCGGTTTGTTTCTGGGTCGTTAAACAGAACTCCTTAATGAAATTGAGCCTTTCGACTGAATCGCACTTATGTTTCTTTTTTTTTTCTTCACTTTTTTTGGTTTGGATAAAAACCTCCACAATTATTTAATTTATATATTTTTCTATCCAAATCAGAGTGGTCAAGTACATTATTATGCTGCTCATAGTTCCAGGGTATCAGTCACAGTGAAGGAGGCGTGGCTGCTGGGCATGTGCAACTCCATCCCAAAAAGAGGGCGTGGTCTATGTGTATTACAGTACAAGTGATGGATATATGGGTTTTACTTTTATTTTGTCAATTAGAGGTTTGAATAAAGTCTGTTTGTAACTAATGAAGGAGGTGTGGCCATTGTACATGTTAGTTTTAAAACAAAGGCTGTAGCTACTCTGCCTATCAGTTAATGTGGAGAGGCATGGACATTGTCCATATCAAAGGGGTGTGGCTACTGTGCCTTTAAATCAATTTGGAGGGGTGTGGCTTTTCTCAATTTGAGTCTCAAAGAGGAGGTGTGGTTGTTGTGCCTTCAAGTCAGTGTAGAAGGGGCGTGGCCATTGCACATGTCTGTCTCAAAGAGGAGTGTGGCTGGTGTGCCTATAAATCAGTATAGAAGAGGCGTGGCCATTGCACATGTCTGTCTCAAAGAGGGGCGTGGCCACTGTGCCTGTGCGTACCTAATGAAGGAGGTATCCATGTGATTGTTCGTTACAGTGAAGAAAGTGTGGCTGTTGTGTTTGTCAATCAAAATAAAGGAGGCGTGGCCTCTGTGTTAGTTCCCTTATTAAAATCAGTTATTTGTACAATACTCAGTCACTTTTGTTGTCGTATGTGTCTCATTGAATCGTGTTTTGAAAAGACACACCCCTCAAATCTCGCCTAAAAGCACATCTTCCCTTTAATCAAATATTCGTTTGAGACGTTTACAAGTCATTAATGCGAATTCGTGTTTATTAAAATCTACAAAATCTGTAATCTAGCATCACACACTAAGCACAGCATCAATCTGCCTCCAAGACACTTTACACGAGGACGCGCTTCAGAATTTCCCCCATGGACAAGATGAAGTTCGCAAAAATCAAACGTGAGGCTGAGAGTGATGAGCTTCTGTGTGTGTGTGTGTGTGCTACTTTTATGAAAGTTCTCTGAACTTCACTCTTGGGAGTCGTAGGAGCTCCAGTAGCACATCCCTCCTGCGGAGTGTACTTTCTAATAAAAGCGGCTGCTAACGGCTATTTCTAAACTCTCTGTGTACAGTCCAGCTTCACTTAGCCTGTGTATACGTTCGTGTGCATGTGGGTATGTGTGTGTGTGTGTCCAGGGGGACGTACTGCTGTCTTTAATTAGCAGAGCACATCTCAGTGGGGGGACGCGACTCACCAAGAGCTTTGTCAGAGCGCTCGGCCAAATCATAGTGGCATCCTCATCCTCCCACCACACACACAAACACATCCGCAGAGACTCTGAAACATGCCATCACACACACACACACACACACACACACACACACACACACACACACACATTATTATTGCTGCTGTTCTTCACTGGGGCTAACAGACATAGTGACCCCACCTCCTTTTAGGCATTGATGTACAGAGACCACGCCTCCTCTCATGGGACTGACTGATGCAAAGGCCACACCTCCAAATTCAGTTCAATAGCTCATTCATTCATTCATTCATTTTCTAAGCTGGTTAATCCTAATTAGGGTCACGGGGAGGCTGGCGCCCACCTCAGCCGACTCTGGGTGAGGGCGGGGTACACCCTGAATAGCTTGCCAGACCATCACAGGGCAAAACACACTCTCTCTCTCACACCTAGGGGCGATTTGGAACAGCCAATTAGCCTACTGTGCATGTCTTTGGACTGTGGGAGAAAACTGGAGTACCCAGTGGAAACCCATGCAAGCACATGCAAACTCCACACAGAAATGCCCGAGCCCAGGAATCGAATGTAGGCCTTCTTGCTGTGAGGCGGACGTGCTAACCACTGCACCACCGTGCCGCCCGTTCTATAGCTTATTTATATAAATATTCAACACAGTGGTGCTTAATGATTGCAATTCACTTACTCACTCACTCAGACACAGGGTTAGCATGAGTAGCAGCTAGAAGCTAGCATTAGCATTAGCACAAAGAGTTAAACTGACCTAATTTGCTCATGAAATTTTTTTATTGAATTATTTAGTAATAAAGGGTCAGACGCCAAAGTGTTGGGAACTCTAAGTACCTCACGGAACCTGCCACTAATACTAATCACCTTCCGAGGTCGTGGCATGACCACACAGGGTCAAACAGGCCAAGCCGATATATACACTTAACAAGCCGAATTTGTCCTGTTGTTGTTTTTGCAGCGTTTGGATGAGGATCTCAGAATGCAGGCGAAAGAAATGAGGGAGGAGAGAAAAAGAGTAGAGAAAGACTAGTGTGCGGCAAGATGTCACTTCCTAACCCCCGGTTGTGTCCTCGCTGCGACTGACAGACACTTCGGCTTCCCCCCGGAGATCCAGCTCTAAATTTAGACCTTAACTCATCTTTAACTTCTTTAAATTGATTTGCTGTTTAATGTTCAGGACGGCAGGAATTAAATAAATCAATACGTGCGCAGAATGAAAACAGTTTGGCTTCCTGAGATTCGCTGTGAGATACGGTGGAGCGGAGTTACTCTCATCAACCCTAAAGTTGACTATCTTCTATAACAGCACATCCTGAAATGATTCATTCGTTTTAAAGCACAGGGTCACTGATGATATAGGAGCTATAAACAGTCATTTCCTCACCCACCTCTTCTCCTTTTTGTCTTCAAGTGAATATGGAGATTTTTTATGTTACTAAGAGACAGCAAGTGGAAGCACCTCAGTCTGGAAGATGCTGGAAAGCTTATGTTACAGTGTAGAGTTACTGCATTACTCCTGACTGGTACAAAGCACTGATACTGGAAACTCGTTCTATTAATGTTAAGTAAATATCACTTTCAGAAACATTGTGGGGAGGTGTGGAGTGGTGGAAATAATGTAGCAGTGTGGCTAGGTGTCGGGCAGTGTGGGGTTGTGGGCATGATGTGGCTAGCGTGGGGAGGTGTGGTTTGGGGTGACTCGTTGTGGAGCACTGTGGGTAGTGCGGCTTGATGTGGAGCAGTATAGAGTGGAGTGGTTTGGTGTAGGGCAGTGTTGGGTGGTGGGTGTGATGTGGGGACGGTGTGGGGTGGTGGGTGTGATGTGGGGATGGTGTGGGGTGGTGGTCAGTGTAGCTGATTGTGGGGTGGGGTGGGCAGTAAAGCTTAGTGTAGTGTAGTGTGGAGAGGAGTGGCTTGGTATGGAGCAGTGTTCGGTGGTGTGTGTGATGTCTGGACAGTGCGGGGTGGTGTGGGGAGGCGTAAGGAGGACAGTGTGGCTTGGTGTGGGGAAGTGTGGGCAGCGTGGCTTGGTGTGGGGTGTTGTAGCTCAGTGTGGCTTGGTGTGCCTCAGTGTGGCTTGGTGTGGCTCGGCGTGGGGTGGTGTGAGCAGTGTGGCCTGATATGGCTTGGTTTGGGGTGGTGTGGCTCAGCATGGGGTGGTGTGGGCACTGTGACTTGATGTGGTGTGGTGTGACTCGGTGTGGGTTGGTGTGGGCATTGTGGCTCAGCGTGGGGCACTGTGGCTCACTGTGGCTTGGTGTGGGGTAGTGGGGGCAGTGTGCCTTGATATGGGGTGGTGTGGCCCGATGTGGGGGTGTGGGTACAGTATGGGCAGTGTGGCTCGGTGTGGGCAGTGTGGAGGGGTGTAGAAAGGTGGGAGTGATATGGGAAGTGTGGGGGTGATTAAGGGTGATGTACGGGTGGTGTATGTGGTATTGACCTCCAATGAAGGTCATCCATAGAACAATTTTGCAAGCTGGAACATTAAAACACTGGACACCTCAAAATGTCTGAAGAATGTGTCTGAGTGTCTGAATCCGAGTGTATAATACCGATGAAGGCTGGACCAGGTGTGTGGATGTAAACACTAAAATTCCACAGCATTGCCTGATCTCAGATATACTCGAGCACAGCTGATGGATTTCTGCAGAAAGACTACAGCAGAATCTGAAGTGTGGAGTGTGTTTCGAGTTCAGCCAAGATAGACTGCGAGTCCATCTCTAAAAATGGCTTAGACAGTTCTTCACTTCTGCCCTAATGGACAATCGTGTCCCCTGCTGAAATTCCCAAAGGCAGGACGCCAGGCTCTTGAGTCAGATCATGATTCAACAACAGAGTCTTACGATGACAGTATGTCTGCACCATGAGGCACTGAACTTAAATCACTGAACCGCACAAACCATCCATCCTCAAATTTTACTGTGACTCACGCTGCTGATTAATAAAACAACAGATCAAAAACAATCAAAAGTAAATCATAGCTGGTGGGTGAGTCGCAAGGAACACCTACACACTGATTCACTGATTCACTGATTCACCGATTCACTGATTCACTGAACCACAAAGTCAAACAGCACCAGAGCAGAAATGTAATGAAAATAACATAAAATAAAAAATATATTACAATAAATAGTTGTAAGCCCTTACAAAATGTGCTATAGTAACATATTAATAAAATAATAGAGAAAAATAAATATTTAAAAAGGTTGAATGTATGTATCTAGTGCAGTGGATAAATAATAATTTTTAAAAATGTATTCCTTGTTTAATGGATTTTATAAAGGGGAAGGAAATTGTAAAACATTTGAGATGGCAGTAACAGAATAAAAATATAATAAGTAAAAAAATAAATAATTGGGAAAAATAAACTGAAAGAAGAATGTGCCGAATGTATAAACAATAAATAAACAAATAATCAAAAAACAAACAAACAACTAACTAAGAAAATAAATAAATAAATGCAATAAATAAGTGATAGGTTAATAGCTAAATAAATAGATAAATAAATATATGAAACAAACAAAAAACAACAAACAAATAAATGCACTTTTTGTTAGTGTATTTCTGTGTAAAAGAAAGAAATCTGTTAAATAATGAAATAATAATTAATAAACTGTTTATAACACTACAAACCACATACATAAATACATAAAACGAGGGAAGTGAATCCCAAACCAACAAGCAAGTTAATAAACACACAAACAAACAAACAAAGAAATAAATAAATATACATTTTTGGAATATAAATATTTTTCTTGGGTGTTTTACCCTCTATGCTATAACATATAAACATCATTAATATATCAGTGTTTATAAAGAATCAGTATTAAATGTGTCCACAGTTCAACATTTCTATAAATAAAAAGTTAATTTCGAGTAAAATAAGTAAAAATAATTTAAATTGGCATCAGTGACTTTAAAGAAGGTGAACATTAGATCCGAGTAAAAGCTCGCTTTGAGAAGCTCATGGTTCTGATGTTCAGGGTTCACGGGATGAACGGACCGGGAGCTCGTGCTGGTGCTGTGCTACTCATGCAAAAGCTCAAACTTACCCAGAACAAGCAGCAGAGAGCCCGAGGGAGCGGACATCGCGAGTCCCGTACCAGCCCGGTGTGATCGCGCGCTCAGGACGAGCCCGGTGCATTAAAGGGGAAAAGGATGAAGGGTGGCGTATCACAGCTCAGTTTGTACGAGCGCGCGACTTCGGGAAACGCCGCTGCGTCTTCTGAGCATCCTCTCCGGCATAAACACAACCAGAATCATGTAAAAAGTTCCTCTTCTCTTCTCCTCTATCCTCTCCTCTCTCCTGCCTCGCGTGCGCTCTCGTTAAAACACACACTCTCGCACATGCAGGAATACGCGAGCGCGCGCACTGCTGGAGCTGTGAAGGTGTGTGTGTGTGTGTAAGGAGAAGTGGGGACCTCTACAGTCTAAAACCGCACACATTCTCCTAACAGTTACCTGCATGTGTATGTTTTGAATCATGTTCAGGGCAGCACGGGGGTGTAGGGATCAGCCTCACCATGAAGCCAGTATGATGAAAATGGATGGAGGGATATTTATCTGGATAATATAATCTGTGAGATTTGATCTAAATTAATTCTCTATAGAGTCAGAACAATTTACAAAATTATAAGTTTTAAACCTTGATTTTAATTATGCACAGGCTACACCTATACAAGACAGCTGCCCCATGTCATCTTTGTCCCTTCAGACTATGTTTTGTTCAATTATCTCTCCACGCGGTGCAGTACCAACGGATGGGCATGTCTTTAGACTGTGAGAGGAAACCAGAGTACCTGGAGGAAACCAAGGATTTGGAGAACGTGCAACCTCCACACAGAAATGCCCGAGGCTGGCACTCGGACTCAGGACCTTCTTACTGAGAGGCGGACATGCGAACCACTACGCCACTGTGCTGCCCCCAATACAAATTCAGTGAACTCAATGGGAAGCAAATGACAAGATGAGGGGCGGAGTCAGGACCAAATTGAAGACAGAATCACTATCTATCTATTTATCTATTCATCCATCTACCTATCCACCCATACAGACACTCACCCATCCATCCATCCATTCATTCACCCAACCCCCCACCCATCCATGCATCTACCTATCCATTCATACAGACACTCACTCATCCATCCATTCATTCACCCAAACCTCCACCCATCCATGCATCTACTATCCATCCATCCTTCCATCCATCTATTCACCCAACCCCCACCCATCCATGGATCTACTATCCACCCATACAGACACTCACCCATCCATCCATTCATTTACCCAACCCCCCACCCATCCATGCATCTACCTATCCATCCATCCCTCCATCGATCTATTCACCCATCCATGGATCCAGACACTCACTCACCCATCCATCCATCCATCGATCCAGACACTCACCCATCCATCCATCCATCCATCCATCCACCCAAGCCCCCACCCATCGACCCCATCCTTCCATCTACTTATCTATCCATCCTTCCAGACACTCACCCATTCATCCATCCCTCTATCCATTCACCCAACCCCCACCCATCCATTGATCCAGACACTTACCCATCCATTCATCCTTCCATCCACCCACCCAACCCATCCTTCCATCTACCTATCTATCCATCCATCCAGACACTCACCCATCCATCCACCCAACCCCCACCCATCCATCGATCCAGACACTCACCCATCCATCCTTCCATCCATCCATAACTCCATCCATCCACCCAACCCCCCCACCCATTCATCCATCTATCCATTTATCCACCCAACCCCCCCATCCACTCCATCCTTCCATCTACCTATCTATCCATCCATCCAGACATTCACCCATCCATCCATCCATCCATCCATCCATTCACCCAACCTCTACCCATCCATCGATCCAGACACTCACCCATCCATCTATCCATCCATCCATATCTCCATCCATCCACCCAACCCCATATTCATCCATCCATCCATCCAGACACTCATCCATGAATTTACCCAACCCCCCACTCATCCATCCATCTACCTATCCATTCCTCAAGACACTCATCCATCCATCCACCCATCCACCCAAGCCCCCCACCCATCCACCTCATCAATCAATCTACTTATTCATCCATTCACACACTCACACATTCATCCATTCACCCATCCATCCATTCAGTGAACCACCCACCCATCCATTTACCTATCCATTCATCCAGACACTCACCCATCCATGCGTTTGTTTGGAGGGGGGGGGGGGGGGGGGGGGGGGGGGGGGGGGGGGGGGGGGGGGGGGGGGGG
>JBCNYH010000008.1:20586405-20602780 GCA_039654325.1 Tandanus tandanus | reverse complement strand
ACCGAGTAGTTGAGCGCCAGGCCGAGACGGATAGGGTGCGTGGGCTGCATGTGCTCCTTGCTGATCTCATGTGCTTCACTATATGCCTTCTCGGACGACCACCCTAGGACATCCCACACACACAGCTTTATGCAGCACTTTTGATGCCCAAGTAATGGGAAGTGATGTGCTACCAGGAGTCATGACCTGTGTGGTGATGTCACGGGGGGGTAGAGGGGCTACCACCCTATCCACAGCTTTACAGTTTTCTTTGCATGCAGATAGTCAAAAGGGCTTTTGAAACATTTCCAAGCCTGACACAGCACAAATATTTAAACAGGGTATTGGTTTTCTGATGGAACGGGATGTGTTTCGACTGAGCCAGGTCCGGAAAAAAACGATACGCAGGGAATAGAGACCAGATAAAGAATTCATAAAGCATTAAAGCGACTTATTGCCTTGCTGAGGAAACAACCAGGTTATTGCAGAAGCTCAAGGCTGTCGGGCCTTCCATCAAAAATCAGAAACGATCCGAGCTCAACATGCCACAAGCCTTTTCTGTTGGATTGAATCAGCACCACCGTATCTGACGCGAAAACCTGCCCTTTAGCAAAGCATGAACATAAGGCATGGTTATTACCGTTATTATTGTTATTATTATTGTTTTTTTTTTGCTCCAGGGCGTCTTGGTGGAATTTCACACTGTCCCAGGGTGTGTATATATATATATATATATATATATTTTTTTTTTTTTTTTTTTTTACGACCGCATCTGTGAAACCGAGTCCCGAACACACGGAATAATCAATACATTCAGATCAATTACATCGCCCTCCAGGAACGCTGCACAACTCCAGCTTATCATTTATTGATTGCGTTAAAAGAGTGATGGAGTTCAGAGCAGATACGAGCGATCTGATTGGGTCGGGCTAAAGGGATTCCGTAAACATTGAACCATGGGCAAGTAAATCCTGCTTCTAAAAATTTGACGAATCAAGAAGGAACAGGTGCATTTTGTGCACTAATTTCCTGGATGATGGCATATTTGCAATTGATTATATGACCGTGTACATAGGGCGTAACAGTGTCGTAGTGTTGTAGTGGTTAGCACGTCCACCTCACAGCAGGAAGGCCCTGGGGTTGAGTTCCAGGCTCGGCGATGGTGCTTCTCTGTGTTCTCCCTGTGCTTTTGTGAGTTTCCTCCAGGTACTCCAGTTTCCTCCAACAGTCCAAACACATGATAACTGGCTGTTCCAAATTGCCCCTAGGTGTGAGTGTGCGAGTGAATGGTTGTATGTGTGTTGGCCCTGCGATCGACTGGCGAGCTGTTCAGGGTGTAAATCGCCTTCACCCAGAGTCAGCTGTGATAGGCTCCAGCATCCCCGCGACCCTAATAGGATTATGCGGCTCGACAAATGAATGAATGAATGAATGTGAAAGAGAGACGTTTATGAAGCATTTATGAAAGCAGTCTCCAGTGTCAGTGTCAGCCCCCTGCCAAAAAAAATGCTGGGAATCTAGAATTTAGTATTTGAACAGTAGTGATAGTAAAACTGATAGTTATTCTATCTGTATCCACTGGATATGAGCAACCCTGCTTTCTGATTGGGTAATCTAGGATACCACCCAATATACTGTTAGTAGGTACAACATTACAGGAAAAAAACAGAAGCAGTTGAGACTCCATGCAAAGCTAAAAGCTAATTCTCGCTAGCTGGTTCTTCCGTTCATTCTAGACTTATTCCACGAAAACCAACAAAATCTGGAATGGCAGAAGAGGCAATCGTCACCAGTTCGCTGAGCCTGGAAAAGTGGCTAGAGGGCTAGCGTGCTATCTGGCTAAGTATTTGGTAAAAACTTTCAAGAATTCAATAAAAATTATAAAAATGCTTTATTTTTATAATCCAGTGAACGTGAATTCCACTTGCTCTCATGATATATGCTAATAGCCAGCTTGGCTATATGCTAGCTCTATGCTAATGATCTCTTTAATTAAGTATTTTATGGTAACGTATCTATATATTATATATATATATATATTTTTAAATTAAATTAAATTAATAAATGCTATATTTTTTACAATCCACACACGAATATTTACACATTTCTTCTAATCCAGGTCAGCTAGTGCCTCGTGCGCTATAACGTCATATATGATCAGAGGAAGTGAAATAGTTGTTTAATGTTACAGTTTATTTGACAGCTTTCCCAAATCACATCATAAGTATATTTACCGTTCACGGTCAGAGTAACCACCTTCTCTCCGACGCCGACTCGAGGGACCACAGCGCGGCAGACATACTTCCCAGCATCCTCCTGTTTCACGGCCTTCAAGGTCAACGTGTTCTCATTGCTAAGCACCTGAATGGGAAGCAGACTGCGTAAAGACTTTAACACTGTTGCTTGAACACCTCTCTCTCTCTCTCTCTCTCTCTCTCTCTGTCACTTCCTCGCTCACATGCTGTCCCTGTGTTACTGTGTTAGGAAAAAATCAGGCATATGCTTCGAGTTCTTTAAATAAAACGTGCGAGATCTGCTAACATACAACGTGTGCTGCTGATACTGTAACTGTCAGGAAGATAGAGTGATTATACAGAGCATGTTGGGTGGTGTTAGGAGGTGGGGGTGTTGCAGGGTGGTGGATTACACATATGTGATATGTGTGCGCATATTTCTAAACTTGTTAACGACTATTTAAAGGAGTTGTGACACAAATTTATGACAGTGCTCAACTTTAATTGTTTCATGATGTTAAGGCGGAGTGAACCTACCACGCCCTGGCCACGTTTCATCCACACGATGGTGAGCGAGGGATTTCCCATCCAGGCACAGGTGAAGACAGCATCTGAGCCCAAATCTACCTGCAGGGACTGAGGTTCGGCTGCAAGACGTGGCCCAACTGCACACAGTACACCAAGGAGTCACGTAAATCTTAATGTTTAAAGGATTTTTTAATCTGGACCCCATTGAAGTGTCTTTTGGGTCCAAATTTTGAAAGGGGAAAAAAAAAAAAGATTGAAATTGATCCCAAATTTAACAGGCAACCACAAAACGGCTATACACTGTAACTCTATGGGGCAGTCATCCATGTCAAAATAAACCGCTAGCTTTCCCCACTGACAGGATGATAATTTTATTATCAGTGTCTGACAACATGAAGAGCATCCCTACAGAGACACATCTGTGTCTGGAAGGAAATAAAATATATTGTTTCAATGCTCATCGTCTTCTTCCTGTCACTGATGCCACGCCCTCTAGAGTGCATGTAGTTGATTTTCACTCTAGGGATGTTTTCTGATGTTTAAGGGGGTTTCTCACCAAAAGCAAATATTTAGTGAATCCTGATGGTGATTTTTTGGACGTTTTGGTGAAATTTAACTGCAGCAAAGAGTTAAATTTTGGAACTATTCTCCAACTACCTGCTGCAAGCTTCTCAAATATCTCGTGAATAAAGTGTGACTCAGCAGTATCTCATTTTCATCGCCAAGAAGACGGTCAATTCTAGAATACCCTAAAAGCTAACTGAATAAATTCAAACTGGAATTTGAATATTTTCGGAAATAGTCGAATTCTAGGTAAATGATCCGTATTCGTGGTCTTGGTAAAAAATGTTGAACCTGCACAAAATTTGTTGCGAAATAAGACTTTTGCTATGATAATCAATAAGATAATTGAGGATATTCAAAAATTTTCGAAGAGACCACTAATTTCGAGCATAATGACGGTAATTTTGGCCGAAACCAACCTAAAACGACGTTGTACTATTTCACGGCTACATTGCTTACATGTGAGTCAGCTTTAAATCTTCTCCAAACTGTCCCCAAACACTCCCAAACTATTCTCCAACATCCATATATTTGCCTTTTTCTTCTAAATACAGGAGCCATTCGCCTGATCGTTGGGGGAGGGGTTAGCAATCTTAGAGAATAGTGTTTGGAGATAGTCTGGCAAATTTGTGGAAACATGTTGAAAATGAAATTTTTTTTTATATGATACTCGAGAATAGTTTTTAATAATTTTTGCCATCAATTTGCCAATATTCACCGACGTCCACAATTTGGTAAGATTTAATAAAGTATTTAATATAGGAGAAGTTTTACAGAACCAACAAAATAAAGAGACTTTATGAGTTTTGCCCTTAGGGTTACAGTGTATGGCCATTTTGAAATTCCCACTAGTGGCTCTGTAACTCACTTCAGGACTCATTTGAATCGTTTTTGTCCATCGTAAAAATTTAGACCCAACATGAAGTGAGAATAGAGCCCGGATTAAAAATATCCAGAAGTTCTTCTTTAAAT
This sequence comes from Tandanus tandanus, assembly GCA_039654325.1. Classification (NCBI taxonomy): domain Eukaryota; kingdom Metazoa; phylum Chordata; class Actinopteri; order Siluriformes; family Plotosidae; genus Tandanus; species Tandanus tandanus. Next base: position 20,598,503 of record JBCNYH010000008.1, on the reverse strand, counting down.
GACATTTATTTGACAGAGTATCGCAGGAAAATCGTAACTCACAGTAGACGTCGACATTGCGGCTGATGTTGGTGCTCCCGAGCGCGTTGGTGACTTCACAGGAAACCGGCTCGGTGAAGAACGAGTGATCCACAGCCACCTCGTACATCTCTCCGACAACTTCCGGGATCACAGTGCCGCCTTTAGCCCATCTATTGTGGAACAAACAAACAAAAATTCACATGCTTCTTTTGTCCTGCAGCTGAATCACTGTGCCTGTGAAGATCGTGACGCGTATAATGTAGGTATTTTTTTCCACAGACACCCTCTGCTTGGTTTTTCTTCATGGAGAGAATAATAGAGCAGTCACTCTGAGATTCCGGCGCTCCGTCGCCTGCTATTCACACGCTCTTTGATGAAATATTTAAAAGGGACCGTGGACATTTCTGTGTGTGTACGTTGCATGTTCTCTTCGTGCTTGTGTGGGTTTCCTCTGGGTACTCCTCAGTTTCCTTCCACAGTCTAGAGACATGCACATTAGGCTAATTGGCTGTTTCAAATTGCCCCTGAATGTAAACAGTTGTGTGTGTTGGCACTGTGGTGGTCTGGAGAGCTGTTCAGGGTGTACCCTGTCAGTCTCGTTGCGACCCCAGTAGGATTAAGCAGTTTGGTGAATGGATGGATGGATATTTTCCTAATTTTTCTTCCAAATTTCATCACCTCCCCATTCTCTTTTCAGTCATATGACAGCTAACAGCGCACACAATTCATCCCTCAACCTGGTGGAGGGATGTCCGGAAGACCTGGGTGACGCGCTGGCACTCGACGACGACTGAATTAGAAAAAAAAAAGAACAGCTACAGATTAGCATACACATTAAACATTACCATTAAAAGTGGACAAGAACACCAGATCAGACCAGACGTGGATTACAGCCTTCAATTTAAGATCAAAGGAACGACGTCGGTTTTCGCTCTCTTGCGATGTTCTTAAGAAAATTCAATTTCCTCATGAGCTGTTTCGGATATCATTCTAACCCTTTTCTAACACTTCCAACAAACACAACAACAAATCAACCTCAGAGACGGATTAAATGCGTCTTTGACATTTTAAACGCAGTGCTGCTTTCGGTTTAATCATATCTGACTCGGTGTTACTGAACATGCTTCCAGACAGATGAACAGGTTGCTCAAATCCCAGAGAATTACAGTCTACATAACAGTATGTACGCAATGGGCGTCGTGCTGGGAAGAGACGCGCAGAGTAAACACAGCCTCATCGTTGAAAGAGTAGCGTCTATCTGCAAACCTTCAATTTAAACAACAGTGCAGAAGAGAGGGAATCACTGTGCTCTGGATGAGTCGCTTGCCCCCTGTTGCTTTTTTTTTCTCACAACGGGAAAGAAACAAGCTGGGTGGCACATGCTATCTCCCCGAGGCTCTGAGACAAGGTAAAGCGAGACCAGGCGAGGAAAAGTAAGACGAGGCACATGCTAAAACCTGTTCGCATCAGGTGTGGATTTTTTACCCTCATTAGCTGCTTCTTAGGTGACAAAAGATGAAACGAGGAATGACAAATTTCACCTCACAACTAATTCTGGGGAGAAAAAAAAACATCCCTGGAAAGACGTGAAGCAAGCCTCATTTACACGTTTGAACAAAAAAAAAGCTTTGATGTCACTAGCCCAAATAAATACATGTATTAAATATTAAGTGCATTAATGAACAAATAAAAAAAGAGACCTGATGGCTGAGGGGCAGTGATGGCTCAATGGTTAAGGTTCTGGGTTGCTAGTCAGAACGCTGGCAATTCATGCCCCAGGACCACCAAACGGCCGCTGTTGGGCCCTTGAATAAAGCCCTTACCCCTCAATTGCTCAGCTGTATAAAAATCTAGGCGACTCTGGATAGATAAAGGAAGGTTTTTTCTTTTTTTTTCTTCGTTTTTTTAGGTTTTCCAGGTCCGTCTGTCAGTTTGTGTGTGACCAAAATCCTGACCACACCAATACACGGATTTTTACCAGAATGGGTGGGACACTACCCCACCTGAGTCCCAGACGTGATTTCATTTTGAAGGTCAAAGGTGAAGGGTAGAGCAAGGTCATAAAAATGTTTTTGACTGCCAATAGATATGCCATTATATGGAACACTAATAGGAAACCACATATGGACTTTTAAATGAGACAATCACCTTTGACCTTGAATGACCTTTCAAGGTTAAAAATTCCAACCATCTTGTAAATATTTCAAAAAAGAGAAGGTTTTTTTTGCTAATGTGGTCACGTTTACGTTCTACAGAACATATTGTAAGATGAGTGAGAGTGAGGTGTAGAAACTGCAGCATTAAAAAATTTTATACTCAACATTTAAAGATTTTATACTCAACAGAGAACTAAGCCGAACACATAAGGTCTCAAGATGTCACATAAGTCTCTGTTTTGTAAACTATAATATGTATATATTATGCATGCTTTATACTGCTTTAATATTTGAAACAAAATGGTATTGAATTGCAATTTTTACACGGTTGTATTTTAATTTTGGTAAAATTGTAATTATTTAAAATAAGTTAAATAATATTTAGCCAAAACAGGAAACAAGCGTATCCCCATGGCCGAACTCCATTTCCCGCACATTCCTGTCATGTCGTCGGCTCCGACACACAATCAGACAGTACAGGAGAGGAAAAAAAGTTTGATTTGTTAAACATTTTATCATTTAATCGGCATTCATTTAATCAGAAGTGAAAGAAAAAAGAAAACAGGACAAATTTAGCCGCTTAAGCTAAACACAGGTGAGCTAGTTATGCTAATGTTTATGCTAATGTTTATGCTAATCAGCATTAATGCAGCCAGCGGTGTTCTCTCTGTACATTACTTATAGTCAAGAGAAACAAACTAAATGTGTGTATGTTTTTTTTTTTACTCATCAGAGACCTGAAACAATCTATCATTGACTAAAAATAAATATATAAATAAAATACATGGGGTTTTTTTTACACATTAGCCTTTAGCTAGATTTTATGAGGCTATGTCTTACTTTTATTAGCACACTATTATACTTTTTTTTACTGTATTTTTTTTAAACACACTTATTTTGATACCTTTTTTATTTTTTTCTTTATTCATTTTCTTCGTTCAGTCTCTTTATTTACTTCACATTTGACCTTTTCTTCCTGCGTATTGAATCCGGGCGCATTGTTGGGACATCGCTTTCATCTTACTTCTGTGATTGAAACCAAGGTTAAAGCAGAGCTGAGTTTCTGTGCTGGAGAGAAAGAAACCCTGAGCACTCCATCTCAATTTCACACACAGCTAACTGACCTGTCTGTCTGTCTGTCTGTCTATCTGTCTGTCTATCTGTCTGCGGTTCTGAGACTAATACAAATTCTTTCCACTGGAACAGAATCCATTTCTTTCTCATCACTAAAATCTCACAGAAACCTGAACATCAAGCATTAAGTATAAAGTGTATTAGCAAAACTGCAGTGTTTCCTATAATCACGCTAATGCATCGCTAATCTCCGTAAACACAAAGTTTTGTTCCGAGAGGCGTGATGATGCGTAGCGCCGAGCCTCGCGCTGCAATCCGAACCAATTCAAATATTTATGTAAGCAAAAACCCGCCTGGATTTAACATTGGCTAGTAAATGAAATCCTTCCTCTCTCCTTGTTTTTGCTCTGGAATGCCTTCTGAAATGTGCACACTATGTCCCAGATGTGCCAGAAGTGTTTCTCCCGCCATCAATAATTAATTTTGTCTCTCTGCCATAATTAAACGAACAGAGTCAGTTCATTATATTATGCAAGTTGTGTTTAAGCAGGATGGGAATTATTCCGGCCCGAGGGAGTTGAACAACAGGATGGATACCGAAATTTTATACCAGTTCTTCGCTACACAGCGCTATCATTTATCTCATTTCACCCCCTTGCATGTTCTCAACATGCTTGCGTGGGTTTTCTCCAGGTCCACAAGTTTCCTCCCACAAGCCAAAGACATGCACTCACTCATTTGCCGAACCACTGAGTCCTACCATGGTTAATGGGATACCAGCTCCCATCCCAGGCAACTCTTGGCAAAGGTGGGGTACACCCTGAACAGCTCACCAGACCATCACATGGCAAACATACACAACTATTCACACCCACACAAACACCTAGGGGAAATTTGGAACAGCCAATTAGGCTAATGTGCATGCCTTTGGACTGTGGTGGGAAACTGGAGTACCCAAAGGAAACACGCAAGCACAGGGGGAACATGCAAACTCCACACACAAATGCCCTTGCCAAGCCCAGGACTCTTCAGGCTGTGAGGTAGACGTGCTAACCACTACGCCACTGTGGCGCCCAAAAGACATGCACATTAGGCTACCTGGCTGTTCCAAACTGCCCCTAGGTAGGAGTGTGAGTATGAATGTTTGTGTGTTGCTCTGTAATGGACTGGCGAGCTGTTCACCCAGTGTTGGTTGAGATAGGTACCAGCCTGAGGATTAAGCAATTCAGCCAATGAAAAAAAAAATTTTTTTAATTAAAAAAGAAAGAAGTAAGGTTGCCAGTACTGGTATAACTTGGACCCCTAATTACTGCTTCATTCCAAATAAGTAAAGTAGTTAAACCCGTCAAAAGTAAAGTGAATGATGGTGACCCCCAAACTCAAAAATGTTACATGTACGTATTTAAATTGTATTTATAACGTTACAAAACATGTTTTTAGCTCATTTAGAAGTCTCCGGCACACTCGCTGTCGGGTCTGATGTTATAATTCAGGTCAGGAAGCATGTTCCGAGCTGCGTGGCCACAAAACCACGGATAAGAATGTGGAAGCCCTTGGGAGATGTTCGTTATTCTCTCACCTGTAGTGAGTGACAGGCGGATTGGCCTTGGCCGAGCAGTGAAACTTGACAGGATTTCCTTCCAGAATCGGCTGCGGCTCCACAGAGAGGTTCACCAGAGGAAGATCTGTAAGAGATGGAGGGAGTGTTCAGCTTTAAACACACACACACTCAAACACTCACACACACATGGATGCAGTGAGCCCAACGCTGCCTGCAAGGGCGACTCTGGCTAATGAAACATTCATCAGAAATCTTCTTCATAGATAAAAGAACAAACGCAAAACAAATGATGCATAAAAAATGTTTGATAAAAAGGCTCGATAATCAATTTTCCTTTGAACTCCACCGACTTTGCTGCATGAATGCGATGACTCGTTGCTCGGCACCTAATTGCTGAATTAGAAAAAGGGCTCATGATTAAACAGAGTGCTTGCTGAAAGTAACGTGCCGATTATAGAAACGTGCCGAGTTCAGACGCCAGAGTTTTTTAATCGATGTGTTCTAGTATTTGTTTTCCGGGACAGATGATTTCAAATGCACCTGAGAGAGCTCAGAAACTCTTTACTAAAGGCTGTATGGGTGTAATTTTCCAGACTGAGCTTATTCTTTAATTCCCAAACCCATCCTGAGTTAAGACGGTGTAGGCACAGTAAAAATACAACATTTTGGAAAAACTGGACATCTGTTATTTTAACATTTTTATTTATTTATTTATTTATTTATTATTAATAAAAATAAATTATTATTTATTTTTTTTGTATTACCACTCATGTCATAGCTGGTCACTAACTACTCAGTGTAGACGACACAAAGTCAGTCTGACTCTGAATTTAGAGAAAAATTACACCGAAGCAGAATTAAATATGGCCACAAGAAGTGATGAGGGGGCCAAACAGTGCATGAGGGCATAGTTGCCATGGAAACTTCATTCTGTCATTTTGGCTCAAAAAACGTGCTGAGCAGAGCTATGAGCTCACTTCCTGCTTGGTGTCACTGTCAGGTTGTAACAGAAAAAAGTTTGGAAGTTTAAAATCCATCCATCCATCTATCCACTTAGTCCTGCTGGGAGCCTGGAGCCTATCTCAGCCAACTATTGGCAAATGCAGGGTACACCTTGAATAATTCGCTAGTCCACTGCAGGGACAACACACACATAACTATTTACACTCACACCTAAGGGCAACTTGGAACAACTAATTAGCCTAACATGCATGTCTTTGGACTGTTGGAGGTAACTGGAGTACCCGGAGGAAGAACATGCAAACTCCACACAGAAACACCCTCGCCGAGCCCGGGACTCAAACCCAGGACCTTCTTGCTGTGAGGTGGACGTGCTAACCACTATGCCACCCTTCTGCCCAGATGATACAATTCTTGTTTAAAGTTTTCATCTAATCAGAATAAAGCTATTTGCATATTTATTATTTAAAGGCAGGCACAGCAACAAAGCATGTCAGCCTGTGTTATCTTAAAGGGTTGATAAAAAAGATCTAACATAGTTTTTTTTTTTTTTTTTTTACAATAAAAGACCTCGTAAACTTTCAAAAAGCATTTCAGGGAACAATCTAAACTATTTGAAAAGTGTAAGGCTTGTCTTCGTTAAAGGAAATAATGTTGTAATTAAAAGAGAGTCACTTTTCTAAAAGAGCATGAACTCATCATTTAGATTTAAAAGAAACCGAAGGATGCTGTTTGGCATTTCTTTTCTTTGAAAGTGGAGATATCGACTAGTGAGAAATGAATGAGACAAAAACAGACTTTCCAGAGTCTAAACATGTTGATGGCAGGGGAGGCTTTTAAAAATGACCTCCAACTGGCAGACAATCATCCTGAGGTGAACACAGATCCTGAAATTGATTCAAACTTGTTCATTTTTTTTGCTGTCTGAAGCATTGAAAAGGTTTTATGTAACGACTTTCTTGAGTAGAAAACTCTCCAAGAGACAAAAAAGAGATAGAGCAAAAGAAATGTGCCATTAAGATCCTCTAATGAAGGTAAAGAAAAACGATGACGCTGTATAATTTACGTCTTCAACATGCGCCAGCTGAAATTATTCAGAAAGCGAGGTCAGAAAACACAAAGATTCTTTTAACCTGATATTTTTATCAGAATATAATTTTTCCATTAGCACGTTTCGTCTGAATTCCGACCTCGGAGCTAGAGTACGCGTAGGCGTTTTTGTACGTTTATTTATGGTGACATAAAAATAATTTTATTATAAATGATGTCACTATGCACTTTTCAAATAAATCATTCAAACATACGAATCAACACACAAATGTATTTTACAGAATGACTTGAAAAAATGAACGCACACATGAACCTCACTCACTCATTTACCGAACCGCTAAATCCCACTATTAGGGTTGCAAGGAGGCTTGAGTCTATCACAGCCAACAAACAATAAGCAAAGCCAGGGTACACCCTGAACAGCTCGCCAGACCATCCCAGGGCCGACATACACACTACCATTTACACTCACATTCACATCTAGGTGCAATTTGGACTGTCGGAGGAAACCGGAGTACCTGGAGAAAACCCACGCAAGCACAGGAAGAACATGCAAACTCCACACAGAAACGCCCTCGCCGAACCTGGGACTCGAACCGAGGACCTTCTTGCTGTGAGGCGGACGTGCTAACCGTTACACCACCGTGTCATCCAAACATGAATCTTTTCAATCAAATCACACAAATGAATAAATGAACACAGGAATCATTTTGAATTAAATACCTAAACAAGCAAATAAATGAACAAACCAATTTCTTTAAATGAATCTTCCAAATGAATACATGTACATATGAATCTTTTTCAAATGAATCACCCAAACTAATGAATGAACAGACAAATGTTTTAAAACAAATCACCCAAAGAATGAACAGATGGGTCATTTTAAACAAATCATTCAAACAAACAAACAAATTTATTTAAACGAATCACTTGAACAAATGAATGAATCCTTTTAAATGAATCACCTGAAAAAAAGAACGAACAAAGAAACCTTTTTCAAACAAATCACCCAAAAAAACCCGAATGAACAGACAAATGTTTTCAAATGAATCACCCAAGAATGAACAGATGAATCTTTTTAAACAAATCACTCAAACAAACAAACAAACAAACAATTAAATATTTTTTTGAATTTTCATTTTTAGATTTTTTAAGCAAATTTTTAAAGCATGCTGTTATGGGAAAATAATTATTGACAGGGTGGGGGGATGAAGTGAAGTTGATTCCTTTTAAAAAACAAACAAGCAAACAAAAAAACCCCAATTAACTAAAACCCAGCACATCCTGTAGGCGTTTGGTCATCGTCGTGTACCACCACAAGTTTTCAAGGATCACAATTTTTTTAAAAGTAACAAACAAAGGTTTTGTAAATTTATTACAGTAACAAGTGCTGAAACTAGCCGAGAAGACTAGGGAGGGGGACAGCCTGGTTCCCCCTCCTGACGATGCTGTAGCCTACTCTACAACCTCTAAACGGGCTGGAGGGTCTTATTGAACTTGACGCCTGTTCTGCTAGCTGGCTCTAGATGGACGTCACGGCGTGACAGTGCTTACAAAACTAGCTGCAAAACAAATGAGTTCCTTTTCTGGCTAATTGGAGAGAATCTAGAAACAGTTGTTTCATCACCAGCCTGGAATTTTTTACTAAAACAAAATATAAATACAATCAGGCTAGCATTGAAATGTCAGCGCTGCCTTCTGACCAATCAGAATCCAGAATTCAGTAGTGATGAGGTATGAGACATGATTAATAAACTCAGCTTGATGAAACATTCATTAACGAATTTGAACTTTGTTGTTGTTTGAGTATCACGAATTTGAACTTTGTTGGCGTTAATCATCTTGACACGTAAAGAAACACATCTGAAGAAAACCCACTGTTATTGAACAGTAACCCGGAGTGAGGCCTGGATATAAAAACCGATGGCACAGCTGGTTCATTTCCATTATTAATTAAAAGCTCTTTCGGATGTTCTCCACCTGATCCAAAAGTATCCATTGTGTGATGTTGACATTATGATCTCCAGGGAGTTTTATTTTAAACTCTGTACATGGTTCTCGTTTGCTAAAACAGCAGGTGGCTACGAATCCGAGACAAAGGACGGAATGGTGTGTGTTTGGGAAAACAACTCGGATAACTCTAATCATATCAATGATCAAAGGCATGGTGCTCTTCACCTGTGCAGGTAATGCCTAGGTCCCACTGGAGAAAAGTCATCAGTGATGTTGAAATAGACAAAATTTCTCCTGATGGCTCGCGAGGTTGTCGATTTATGTTGCAAAATTCGTGAGCGGTCCCATGTTAAATGTCGCTTAATATGAATCAGCGATGTTCCTGATGTTCCTAAATGTATACAGGTGCTTCGGGTATTTCAAGAAATCTTCGGGTAATGTCCCCCGAACGATGTCCGTGAATAATCGGCGATGACTCAAGACGTTCTGGAAAGATACAGGGGACATTCTCCGATAATCGTCGAATGTGCCTGGGAACATTGGCGATATTGAAAAGTACTCAAGGGTGTATCCACGATGGTTAAGTGATGCATCTGTGATAACTTGTGAACCATCCCAGTTGCATCTTCTTTTCAGACTTCGGATAAGTCATTCGTTTCCGTGGTGGCATGACGGCAGCACTAATGCAAGTGATCCCTGTATAACACGTCTTTATTGTGTGCGCATGTGCAGAATTTAGCCAGTCATCGAGTTAGGAACAAGGCACCTCTCCACGCTTTCACAATTATCAGTGAATGTTCAGGGAGGCTGACAAAAACTTCGAAAAAGTATCTCCGAATGCTAACCAAAGGTGTCGCCGAACTTTCACCGAGTAATCTACTTTCACCAAAGGTTCTTACATGCATCGGCGAAACTTAACTGATGCTTCTGGGATGCATCGGGAATATGAACAGTTCATGGAATATACGGGAATGCATCCCTGAACCAACTCCATGTGTCTGGGAAGCTCCCGGGAAGCCTCCGCATCCTGGCTTCCCGACAAAGTGTCGGGAATTCCTTGGGAAAAATTTCAATGTAAACACTGACATTTTTCGCGGTTATCCCGAGGCCTCCTGATGCATCGGGGAACGTACTCAAGACCCCTCCTGAGGCTTATCAATTTCCATCGGGAGTATATCCCCGAGGCAAAAAAGGCCCAGTGTGACTGGGCCGCAAGAAAGGAAATGAATCGTATGAGTGAGAAAGCGATGACTCGCTAATTATTAAAGTAATCTCACGAGCACATTTTGGGAGTGTGTAGTGCTCTCTCAGATGATGACCCGCATCACAGGAGCTTGAACCTGATTACTGAGAAAACATAATAAATATCGGAGGTCAAAAATAAAGATGTCACAACAGGGTGTCGAGGAAGTGTGTCTGAGTCTGGGAAACGGCGTGGACGGAAAAAACCCTGCATCATTGTTTTTTTTTATTTAAAAGAAAACGGAAGCCCCACTTGTTCACTTGAGTCGGCCTGAATAAAGACAGAATAAAAAGTAAAGTAGGATTTAAACCCGGAGACAATGAAGCTGTCAAAAGTAAAACAGCATGTAATCCCCAAGTTTAGTCTGCATTCATCACGCGGCATATCTGAACCACACTGAGGAAAATACGGCTCGTCGGCTCGTATTATAATAAGCCATAATTTAAAAAATAGAACAAATTGAGGCGGTACGGCAGGGTAGTGGTTAGCACGTCCGCCTCACAGCAAGAAGGTCCTAGGTTTGAGTCCCAAGCTCAGTGAGTGCATTTCTCTATAGAGTTTGCATGTTCTTCCTGTGCTTTCATGGGTTTCCTCAGGGAACTCAAGTTTCCTCCAACAGTCCAAAAACATGCACAGTAGGCTAATTGGCTGTTCCAAATTGCCCTTAGGTGTGAGTGTAAATTGTCGTGTGTGTGTGTGTGTGTGTGTGTGTGTTGACCCTGCAATGGCCTGCCGAGGTGTTCAGGGTGTACCCTGCCTTCACCCAGCCTCCCCGTGACCCTAATAAGATTAACCGGTTCGGCAAATAAGTCATTTATTCATTCATTCATTTTCTAAGCCCCTTATTTGCCTAGCCAGCAAACATACAACCATTCACACTCACAGCTAGGGGTGATTTGGAGCAGACAATTAAGCCTACTGTGCATGTTTTTTGGACTGTGAGAGGAAACTGGAGTACACTGAGGAAACCCACACAAACACAGGGAGAACATGCAAACTCCACATAAAAATGCCTCGAGCCTAGGAATCGAACCCAGGACTGTGAGGTGGCTGCTACCGGTCAGTAAATAAGTGAGTGAGATATTTGCACTTGTTATTGTTGTTGTTGTTTTTTTGTAAAATGTCTCCTGAAGCAAGTCGCTATATAGTGCTGATGTTATATCAATGCAAATACACTCTTTTTTCCACCAACCGCGATATGTCAATCAACTGACACTCTCCTAGATGAAAGAAAACTCTGTACTGTCACTCACATGGCATGTTACATGCTTAAATTGGTATTTCAGTGTGAGAGAGTAAAATGTGGCTCACGCTGGATATCGATGGTGACTGTGGCCTCCTTGCCGTTGGGTGCTGCTTTGTTGGATGCTCGGCAGGTGATGCGCTGGCCGCTCGCGATGTTGGCTGCTGAAACGTATAGCGTGCTGACCGTGCTCTCTCTGTGGCCGTCGCGCAACAGCGTCTACCAACAAATACAACAGCAATGAATTAACATCAAACTGCCAGACTCCAAATCTGTGCATAGAGCTGAAGAGCTGAGGATTGAGTTTCAATAACCACAAATCCAGAACATTTCCACTGAGTGTATATATATATATATCTGTGTCGAGAAAAAAGAAAGGAAAATAAATATGGAATTTCAATTAAAACTAGATACAACTGTGTTGGGAAAATTGAAAGAAAGAACGAAGAAATAAAGAAAAAGAAGAAAGAAAGAAAGTAAACAGAAAAGGCAGAAATCAATTGGGGAAAAGAAAGAAAGGAAGGGAAAAAATAAAGAAAAATAAAGAAAGTAAACAAAATGAAAAAAGAAAAAGGAAGAAAAGAAAGAAAGAGAGGATGATTAGAAGAGGGTGAAGATGAAGAGAGGAAAAAAGTAAGAAGAAGAGAAGTAGAGGAAGAGAGGAAGAAAGCAAGAGGAAGATAAGAAGAGGAAGAGGGGGAAGAGGACGAGAGAAAAAGGAAGCGATGATCAGAAGAGGAAGAGGAGGAGAGAGGAAGAAGAAGAGATGATCAGAAGAGGAAGAGGAGGAGAGAGGAAGAGGAAGAGATGATCAGAAGAGGAAGAGAGAGGAAGAAG
>JBCNYH010000008.1:20568306-20580806 GCA_039654325.1 Tandanus tandanus | reverse complement strand
CATTCGGAGAACTTCATTCACATCTCTCTGAGGCTTGTCAGGTTCAGCCTCGACTCCTCTGCCAGGAAAGTGCCTGGTGATATATTACTCGGAATTACCTCACCAGAACCAATCAAGCCGCCTCCTACAGCCCGGGGAGTCGCACACTTCTGCAAGTGAGCGAGCAGCTCTCACGCTGGGTATCGTAAATATCGCACTTGCGTCAGCCATCTTTCTTTCTTGTCGGGGAGGAACAATGATTGGAAATGGAGAGCTGTGAGATGAATACATAAGTCCCTGACTTTACACTGGGGGGGGCATGGGGATATGGGAAAATAATCAACGACGGGGTAGTGCGGTGATGGGCGGAGTTACTGAATGGACTCAGAAATGTACTTTCTTATTTTAAATCATTCTTCCAGTTAAAAGGACAGAAAGCAGCCAGTTGGAGGAAACCCACACAAGCACTATTAGGGTTACGGGGAGGGTGGAGCCTATCACAGTGGACACTGAGCAAAGGCGGGGTACACCTTGAACAGCCCACTGGACCATTGCAGGGCCAACACACACACAACCATTCACACTCACAGCTAGGGTCAATTAGGAACAGCCGGTTAGCCTTCTGTGCATCTCTGTGGCCTGTGGGAGAAAACCAGAGAACCCAGAGGAAACAGACACAAGCACGGGGATAACAAAAAATAAGAAAAACAGAAACGCCGTCACAGAGCCCGGACTCGAACCCAGGGCCCCCTTACAGCCAACAGACAATCAGACATCTCCTCCCAGAATTCTTTGCAACATCAACCAATCCAAGACGAGTTTCTTGATCTGCTTATTATTATTTAAAGGAAACAATAACATCTTTAAAAATAACATATGATTTCATGTTGCACTACTGTCAGAAAATAAATCAGCACCTTCTGACCAATCAGGATGGAGCGTTTTAATGGAGTTGCACTGTAAACAAAAGCAAAAGGAAACCTCTAGGGTGTAATGACCTGCCATACCTGTGCGTTTGTTCTTCACGTTGAAGGATTAAACGATCACCCAACAAACACACAAACAAACAGACAAACAAGCGCTCCGAACTGTCGCTTAACAGTCTTAAGCATCATTATTACAGTCGTGTTTGTAAATATTCCTTGGTGTAACGACTCTAAAGTGGTGCTTAAACGTGTTCGGTCGACAGATTTCTCCTGAGCGTGCGAGTGGACTGGATGAATCGCTCCTGTTTAATTGGCGCTCATAACACTCGAGTGATACCCCAACACACGCCCGGCTCCTTGGCACTAAATTACTTTACTCACTGCCCTCTTGATACATGTGGCCCTTGGGATGTTTCCTGGACTTGATGGGTCTGAGAAAGAGGGAAGAAAAGAGAAAAATGGAGCAATTTCACGTTATAGAAAAAAAAAACAGACAGGAGGTGGGCGGCGCTGGTATGAAATGTGACCCATTTTCGAATGTACCTGCATGCAGCTGCTCTGGGATCTGGAAGGGGGGAGACCTGGAGGAGGTGGTGGAGAGGGATTCATCACATTCATGCTGCGTGTTCGGATGCACATAAGCGTCAGTAATTAGACTACTCTTCCAGCTAAATGAACTGCAAGCAGTCAGGAGCGCGCGCTACTAAATAACCAGAACAGATCATGCCATCTACAACAACATCTCTGTGATATTAATCTGCCAAGGTGTGTGTGTGTGTGTGTGTGTGTGTGTAGGGGGGAAAACAACATGACATGTATTTAGATACAGTAGGATTAATGTTTCAAAACAGATTCATTAAGAATGCTGGAAAAATAAAATAATCACCTGCTGGAACACGGATATCATTTAATGATGCTATTATGATTACAGATAAATATTCTTAATGAATAATGAGGATGCGAGGCGGGAAACGCTGGACTACTAAATAACCAAATAAGGTAAAATCCATCGAGAACAGTCTGCACTGCCTCACTGAATATTATCCTGTAATAGCAACACACCCCATGGTGTCTTATTCCTCTTACACCTCAGCAATCATCCAACGATAAGTCATTGTTTATTCCGTACAGCTCCACTACTGTCCGAACTCCTGTTCTACACCTTCCGACCAATCAGAATCAAGAATCCAACAGTGCTGTGATAGTAGTAAACGAGAAGGTACAGCGAGTGGGTTATAATCAGGAAATAAACCCCGGCAGCGAGAACAGGACCCGGATGTGTACCTAAAATTATCTCAGTGGAATATGACCTCCCTTACTACTTACAAAATATACATTTAATCAAGAGTGTATGGAGAGCGCAAACCTCCGACAAGCTCCGCCCTGCGGGGCTTGCTGTAATATGACACTACTAAATTGGTCCTGTCTGACAGTCTTACAGAATCCTTTAAAAAAAATTCCTGGATTCAAAATTTTCCCTAAAATTTAATGGAGTCTTCCTTGTCCAAAGCCCTGCCTCTGGTGGAAATTTTATGAAAATACACACAAACTAATCCTGCTAACAAACACACAAACAAACCTAAATAAATAATCTCCTTGACAGACATAAAATGATTCGTTTGCCTCCCCTAATGATGTTCTCCATAGCAACCTTTAAGTCTTACTTAAAAACGTTCTGTTATTTTGTGGTGTAGCTTAATCAACCAAACAAAATTGAGTATTCACAAAATAAAGATGTAATAATAATAAAAAAAATAACTTCCTGGGCAGCATTTTGGTGTAGAGGTTAGCACGGCCGCCTCACAGCAAAAAGGTCATGGGTTCGATTCCTGGGCTCGACGAGAGTGTTTCTGTGAGGAGTTTGCATGTCCTCCCCTTGCTCGCATGGGTTTCCTCTGGGCGCTCCGGTTTCCTCCTACAGTTCAAAAACATGCAGGCTAACTGGCTGTTCCAAATTGCCCCTAGGTATGGATGTGTGTATGGCTGAGATCGCCTTCTTGCTCGATTAAAAAGATACTTTTGGTTGCTGAGAGCTTTATAGTTTACCAAATCGACACAACGATGTAATATTTAATGGGTTAAATATATAATGTGCCTACACTTATTACTTAAGGTATTAAAATAATTTAATAGTATTTAAGAATAATTCCGTATTAAATTTTCTCTGTGTAAAACAAAGACTTTACTGTAAGTAAACCGAATATTTCAGATGTGCGTTGGGGTTGCATGCATATTTTAAGGCTGGTAAACATCGTCTGTGACATCCTGTTCGCTTGGCAGGTTTACAGAATCTCGACAGAAACACAATACACACATGGCCTTGCAGTGCTGACTGGGCCGACGCTACACAACACAATGTTTGCCGTCCTGTTCCAGATTATTTGCTTGTGATGAAAAGCACTGTGTACCAGTCCCCCGTCACTCTCCTCAATAAAGAGGCTCCATGCAAGAGCTCGGTGGTGTCATTCTGTACGACTTATACAGCGGTGAAAATATAACTACAGAATAATGATACAGGAAGTAACCTGTTTAAGTTCCTCTCAATGTAGAACCCCAGCGTACAACCAGGTTCTGCTGAAGGAAGTGAAGAAAGCTTTTAAAATTTGTAGAACATTGTTTTTTCAAGCATTGTGATTATGTTATGTTTAATCGGATATACATTTATAGTACACGTTATTATGTCCACACCCACTGGATATGTGCAATCGTGCATTATGATTGGCTCCTCGACTAACATGATATCAGTTCAGGTACCACGAGTGCAAAAAAAAAAAAAAAATGGTGGAGTAATTTACCGAACCGAAGAGAGCAATAAATAAATAAAAATTTTAAATAATTTCTAAAATATGGAATTCAAGTACTTGGTTTTAAAAAAAAATTCTTATAGTTTTTAAACACTTTGCTGTGGCGTAGTCTTTTGCATGTCTCCACACAGCAAGAAGGTCCTGTGTTCGAGTCTCGGGCTCGGCGAGGGCGTTTCTGTGTGAAGTTTACATGTTCTCCCTGGTTTCCTCCCACAATCCAGAGTTATGCATACTCGGCTAATTGGCTGTTCCTAATTGTCCCTGGGTGTGAGTGTAAATGGTTGTGTGTTTGTTGGCCCTGTGATGGACTGGTGAGCTGTTCAGGGTGTACCCCTCCTTCACCCAGAATCGGCAGAGATAGTCTTCAGGATTAAGCGGCTTGGCAAATGAATGAATGAATGAATGAGTGAAACCTACAGTATATATGAGCATTTTTTTTCTAAAAATAAGAATTCATATCCTCTCGCTCACTCACTCATTTGCTGAACTGCTTAATCCTCCTAGTGTTGCAGGGAGGCCAAAGCCTATCTCAACCGACTCTGGGTGAAGGCGTGGTAAAACTTGAACTGCTGGCCAGACCATCTCAGGGCAACACACACAACCATTCACATTCACACTCACATCCTAGGGGCAATTTGGAACACCCAGTTAGCTGAATGTGCACGTTTTTGGACTGTCGGAGGAAACCAGAGTACCCGGAGGAAACCCACGCCAAGCTCGGGACTCGAACCCATGACTAATATGTATGACAAATTGAGCCGGAATCATTTTATAAGCAGTTCAGTTTTGTTTTTTTATAAAGTCTGAGGTCTCCAGGCAACATAAAGAAATCGGCCTTATTATAAATAACAGGTTGCTAATAAACAGGACTCTCGGGTTAACGAGCTAATAAACAGGATAAAAACATGTAAAAAGTGTAAATAAAAGAAATATTACAAATGAAACAGGAGTGGAGTCAGAGACATGGAGTGAGCCGTTGCTCGGCACAACCTGAGGACCGTCTAAGAATCCGAACTGACCGACTGGAGAAGCCTGAAAACAATCGAAGCAAGTCACAATGCATTGAGCTCCGTGTGTACACACTTCAGTTCTCATGGAGTTCCTACCTGTTTAGTGACAGTGTCACAACCGGAATAGTAGAGGAATGTGTTTGACAGTGCATGACAGCTCATCCTCCTCTTCTCCCCGTCCTCCGGCTCCCTCCCAAACCTCAAACACCAGAATACCATTATACACCCAGATTGTTAGGATTTCTAAACAGACACAGGAAATCACATGCCCTGATTCTGGGACTGAAGTTCGGAGGGTTTTTTTAAGGAGCAGGAAACAAAGTGCATTCTGGAGGATAGCTGATACCACGATGGGGCAAGCTCAGAGCTGTCAGTGGAAACGAAATGAGCAGAGCTGCAGATGCGCCCGTTCCTTCACAGGGTTTGAGAAATGAGGACCAGCTGCTCCGCACTCTGTGGCGTTTTATAGATAATAAAGTTTAATGTTGTTTGTAAATTGGTGGCTAGATCATCTTGAGCTCACGTTTACCTCACAGAACGCTCCTTAACAAAAAAGAAAAAAATGAGGAAAATGTATAATATCCAGACCTCAGGTTCAAACGATTTTCTTTTCAGCTTGTCACTGTTTGCGTTTCTTTCGCCCGATCTACCACACAGGAGGTAGTGTTCAGTCTGACATTAACAGAAGGCAGACAGGAGGTGAGGAGTGAGAGGATTGTTTGGTGAGGGCTGCAAATATTGGCTTGCTGCTCGCCTTGAAATGGAAAAAAAAAAAAATTACTTTGCAAGCTGACTGTCTTTCCCAAAGCTGGTGCACCAACTCCACTTTGTGATTATCTCAGGAAGACAAAGAAGAAAAGCAAATGAAAGAATTTTTCTTTTTCTATCCACTGATTATTATTACAAGGGCGGCACAGTAGTGTAGTTGTTAGCACGTTTGCCTCACAGTAGGAAGGTCCTGGGTTCAAGTCCCGGGCTCAGCGAGGGTGTTTTTTCATGAAGTTTGCAAGTTCTCCCTGTGCTTGCATAGGTTTCATCTGGGTACTCCGGTTTCCTCCAACAGCCCAAAGACATGTGCATTAGGCTAATCAGTTGTTCCAAATTTCCCCTAGGTGTGGGTTTAAATGGCTGTGTGTGTGTTGCCATGCAATGCTCTGACGAGCTGTTCAAGATGTACCCCACCTTCACCCAGTGTTGGCTGACTTGACTCCATGACCCTAAAAGGATAAAGCTGTGCAACAGACATGCTAACCACTACTACACCACACCACCCTTGGGACAATTTGGAACAGCTAGTTAGTCTAGTGCATGTCTTTGGACTGTCAGAGGAAGTCGGAGTACCTGGAGAAAACCCACTCAATCACAAGGAGAACATGCAAACTCCACAGAGAAATGCCCTCGGCACTCCCAGGACTCGAACCCAGGGCCTTCTTGCCTCTCATTAAAATAGTTATCTAAATATCAAGCTCAAAATGACAGAGAAACAAAATCAAAAGAGGAAGCAGTAGCACTAGAACTGTATTGGAGGTTTAGTGGTCCTTGGTGGATCCCTGATGGATCCCTAGTGGATCTCTGGTGATTGGAGAGCAGAATGAGCTTTTTTAAACAAAGACTACAACTTCTGAGCTTAACTTGTCAGGGGGAAGAAAGACAAAGTGAATGAAGACTGTCTGGTTCTAGTTGCGGTCATGCTTCGCAGTCCTCGGGGGGAATGAAGTGACAGACTGCACTGGATCATGACACCGCCCATACATTAACTTCATTACCTCACTGAGGTCTCAGCTCGCTGCTTTGTATTCGACTCCTCCGAAATCTGTACAGGATTAAATGTCACGCTAATGGCTATGCCCTGGGAGAACCCAATGATTTGTCTCTCCTGCCAAAGGACTAGTGAAAAATAAATAAAACATAGAAAAGTTAAGAATAAAAACAAATGGTTGCCCCCCTTATCTATAATTAATCATTTTAATGGACAAGGATTCGCCGACATCTTCACTTCCCTCTAAGTAGGTGGCTTCGGATTGAATGAGCCAGAATAATGAACTGATACCTCTGGAATCCATCATGGCCTCAACAAGCTGTAAAGATCAATAATGATAATTAGGCCTCGTTTTGCTTGCCTGGAGGTGGACATCTGCATCGGAATCTCATTGATTGATAATCACAGGAGATGGGAAACATATCTGAGACCTTTTACCACGAATAACCCTGAGTAGAGAGGGTTTCGAGTTAATCTAATTCCGATGATTACTTAAGCACCTGCTTTGTGATTAAAGCCAAAAACATTTTGTCTATGAGATCATTTACTTTTCTTACTTTTAATTGCTAGAACATATAATTACCAGCCAGGAGACAACCATCGTCCCTTTTAAAGAATGCAGCATGTCACAAAACTTTCCCAATGAAAATCTTAAAGGGGCAGCATGGTGACGTAGTGGTTAAGACATCTGCCTCAAAGCAAGAAGGTCCAGGGTTCGAGGCCCGGGCTCAGTGAGGGTGTTACTGTCAGGAGTTTGAGTGTTCTCCACTTGCTTGTGTGGGTTTCCTCCAGGTACTCCGGTTTTCTCCCACAATCCGAAGACTTGCACATTATTCTAATTGACTGGTCTAAATTGCCCCTGGATATAAGTGTGAGTGTGAATTGTTGTGTGTGTTGACCCTGTGATGGACTGGCTGGTTGTTCAGGATGTACCCCACCTTTGCTCAGTGTCGGATCAGATAGGGTTCAGTCCCCCCGCAACCCTAGTGGATTAAGCAAATGAGTCAGTGGGTGCAATTTTTTGCCATCTTGAACCACCATGTTTCTACAGCCGACCAGAATTATACAGGCTTTACTTGTTGGCAATCTGGAACCTCACCACTAGATGCTGCTAAATCTTACACATTGTACCTTTAAGAGTTGATATTGAAGACTCATTCCATAAACGTTAAACAATAAACATCATCACAGAGTACTTCACCATACCGGCGATCATACTGACCTAGAACTGTGAGGCGAGCGGGACGGGACCGGATGCCAACCTGGATGCCTTGACACTCAAAGCTTCCGTCATCAGCAAGTTCAGTCCTCTGGATCAGCAGGTGGTACTCGCCTTTGCTGTGATCACCCACTACGTCGTAGCGTGGATAGCCTGGAAAACAAGGAGGATTTTTATGAAACATAACAGGCATGGTACTTTCCATAAAACCTCAGCGTTCATTTCCCTTCCGCTTCTCCTGTGGGGGGTCACAGTGAGAAATCTGTGTTGGTTTTGGGGTCTACTATTGGTAGTCTTATTTGCCAAACTGATTAATCCTACTAGGGTCGCAGGGAGACTAGAGCCTATCGCAGCTGACACTGGGTTAAGGCGAGGTAAACTGTGAACAGTTAAGCAGGCCATTGTGGGGAAACACACACAATCATTCACACCTGGGGCTACTTGTAACAGCTCCAATTAGCCTTATGGGCTTGCCTTTGTACTGTTGGAGGAAACTGGAGGAAACCCATGCAAGCACAGGGAGAATAGGCAAACTCCACACAGAAACACATGGAACTCAATCCCAGGACCTTTTTGCCATGAGGCGGACGTTTTAACCACTACACCACCATGCTATCTGTTGGAAGTCACTCACTCACTCACTCATTTGTTGAAATGCTTAATCCTACAAGGGTAGCAGGGAGACTGGAGGCAATCTCAGCCGATTGTGGGCAAAGGTGGGGTACACCCTGAACAGCTCGCCAGTTCATCGCGGGGTCAACACACACAACCATTATCACACACTCACACCCAGGGGCAATTTGAAACAGCCAATTAGCCTAATGTACATGTCTTTGAACTGTGGGAGGAATCCAGAGTACATGTGGATGTGCCTAATAATACGCCGCCATGCCATCCCCTACTGGTAGTCTAAAAGTATTATTTCCCACATCACTGGTTAGTATTTGTCAAGTTAAATGTCTGTATCGTAGCAATCCAACCCGGCGCTCAGCTGACTCTGACCTCTTATTAAGAAGGAAACTTTCACTACTCCAAAATCATCCAATCAGCTGTTGATGCAGATGTTTTTGTTACCTTGTAACTCGAAGGCAAACAGAGCTGAAGTAGGTGGACTGCAATATGATGGTGCTAGCCCATTGATTCATGCTAATTTAGTGGAAATGAGCGGGGAATACTCCTTCATCCCATTAGCTTTACTGTTCCACTGATGGACTCATCTAGAATCAATGTAGTTAAGTTTTATCATTTGCTATCCTGGGGCTCAATTTCGCTTAAAATCTACCAGAGCAGAACATCATCCTCTTTGAGTAGGAACCTATTATAGTCATTTTTCACTTTCTGTTTTAGTAACAGTCAGAGGTAAAAGAGAAAGGAAGAAAAAAGAGAAGGGAAGACATCTGAGTGGTTCGGTGATCAGTTCAGTCTGTGTTCATTTCCAGGTGATTTGTGAGTGGAGTTTAAAGAAGCTTGAGCTTCTATTTTAAAATAATTCATTAAAAATTCATTAATTAAATGTTAAACTATAAATAACACAAACTCTGATGAGAACCGAAATTCTCAATTCAGAAATTGTAATAATATAGAATGAGAACAAATCACTAGCGGTCTGTGCCGCTCCTCCGGATACTCTGGTTTCCTCCCACAGACCAAAGACATGCTTATTAGGCTAACTGGCTAATTTGTTTACATTTATAGCATTTGGTAGATGCCTTTATCCAGAGTGACTTACATTTTTATCTCATTTATACAACTGAGCAGTTGAGAGTCAAGAGCCTAAGGACCCAACAGTGAAAGCTTGGTGGTATCATTCAAGTCCTGGTGCCTGTCTCAGCCAACTCTAAGTGAAGGCAGGGTGCACCCTTGGCAGACCATTGCAGGGTCAACACACATACATAACCATTCATTTACATTCAAGGCATTTGGCAGACGCTCTTATCCAGAACAACTTACAACTAAGCAGATGAGGGTTGAGGTCTTTGCTCAAGGGCCCAACAGTGGCAGATTGGTGAGACTGGGGCTTGAACCCCCCTTTGGATAAGTAACCCAGAGCCCTAACCACTGCCCCATTCACACTCACACTCATACCTTGGAGCAATTTAAAACAACCAATTACCCTACTGTGCATGTCTTTGGACCGTCGGAGGAAACCGAAATACCAGGAGGAAACCGACAGGACCACAGGGAGAACATGAAAATTCTGCACAAGAACGCCCCTGGGACTCGAATCCAGGACCTTCTTGCTGTCAGACGGATGTGCTAACCACTACACCACCATGCCACCATATATATATATAATGTGCTATGGAATATTTTGTGTGCATACAAAGTACTAGGTGCTAAGAGAGAGCCTCTGTTTCATGCACACTGCTAGTGTCCGCAGTTACCCCAATTTTCAAAGCAGACTCTGCTTACATTCTGCACAGTGGTAAAGATTGCAGAAAACCCCTCCAGCTCACCATTGATTACCCCCAGAAATGAAGAAGTGTTTATCCCGTGTAGCAGCTGCACAGGAGCGGTTATTGAGCAGCTCACGGTGTTTGGCTAAGCGTCAGATTTCAGCCCTCAGCACCTTTATACTGCAATCCAATGAAACAGCCACCTCAGGGAGATGCCTTCATGGCTTAGAGTGAGGCAGAGTGAGTGGAATGGGACAGCCGAGCCCTTAGAGGCTCAATTAAAGACTCGGGCCATGACTAAACGCTGCCCAAGGTCGCTGCTAAAAAAGACAAATTTGCAGTGAAGCTAACGCAGCAGCTGACACTTATTCCATCATAGAGAGTGCGCTTTAAATCAATACACACACACTGCCTGGACACACTTCTCCCAGCCAACAGATCACCAACAGATGTACAGCTACGAAAATAAGAAAATCACTCGATGGCACAAAGTCATCACTTCAAAGTTACATGAGATTACATGACATGGCATAAGTTTTCTTCCGTGTTGTGGGGGGGAAAAAATGTTTTGGAATTTTTGTGTAGAGCTTTTCGGGGATCAAAATGAGCAATCATGCATTCTGATTGGCTAATCTACTACCAGGATATCCTTCATTCATTCATTCATTTTCTGAGCCAATTAATCCTACTAGGGTCGTGTTGAGCCTGAAACCTATTTCAGCCGACTCACCAGTCCTTCATAGAGCCAAAGCATTTACACTCTCGTGGGCAACTTGGAAAAGCCAATTAGCCTAACAAGCATGTTTTTGGCCTGTTTGCATGTTCTTCCTGTTGTTTCATTGTTGGGCTGGTGGTGTAATGGTTAGGTTGCTGTGCTCATGATCGAGAGGTCGTGGGCTTGAAATACCTGTTAGACCCCCACCATGCTAAGACCCCTGAGCAAGGTCTTTACCACAAGTGTGCCTCTGTGCACCCAGCAGTATAAATGGGTACCAGTGAAAATACTGGGAGAGTAACCTGCTTTGGACTACCGTCCCATCCAGGAACTCCTAGTCGCTTTATGCTACGGAAACCGGGGATAAGCTCCGGCTCTGATGAGTCAATAGGCTCGAATGTAAAAAGCCCAACAGACTTACCTTACCTTACCTGTAGGTTTTTTCTGGGTACTCCAGTTTCCTCCAGACATACACATGTTGGCTGTACCAAATTGCCCCTATATATGAATGTGAATGGTTGCGTGAGTGTGTTGCCATGGTCACAATAGACTGGTGATCTGTTCAGGGTGTACACTGCTGTCACCCAGTGTCGGCTAAGATAGACTCCAACCTCCCTGCAACCCGATTAGTAGGATGAAGTGGTTTGGCACATGAGTGAGTAAGTTAGTGAGTAAGTGCAGTACAGTCTTTGGACTGTAGGAGGAAACTGGAGTACCCGGAGAAAACCCACACAAACACAATGAGAAACTCCACACTGAAACGCTTTATAGTCACACAGTGTCAGCAAAAGAACTCGGATTTCATCCCCCTCTTTTTTTTCTCTGAATCTTGTGGTTAAAAAAAGAAAACGTGGTTGTTTAAGCGGTCCGCGAGTCACAATTAAAAATGGGTTTCATTGACCTGGATTGCGCTTCCCAGGTGCAGAAGTGATGCTCAGGACACACGTGCAAGCTCTTTGTGTCTTTATTTGGGTTGTTGTATAAATTAGCGTTATTGCACAAGAAATGAGGCAATGAGAAGAAATCGATTTCCTTTACGTTCTCTTAAGAAAGGATCCTTCTTCCTACTTTCTCTAGATCAGTTCTCCAATAAACCTCAGTCTATCTTTTGTCAATATTTTGTACTTTTAATAACATAATTGCATCATTATTCTTTTTATTAAAGAGTTTTAAAAAATTTATCAAGGAAAGCTGCACCCTTTGTAGTAAGTTTTTTCTCCAAGTGCACTTAAAGTGTCAAATGCACATGATGAACTGTCACTCTGTGGGCATGGTCTTGTACAGGATGACCCACCCCAGTTATTATAATAACATACACTATGGCTTTCACACTCACCCTCATCACCGTACAGAGAGAGTGAGATTTTCTGTGGGTGCTCTCTATCAGCATCGTCATCACCACCACCATCATCATCACCATAATCATCATCACCATCACCATAATCATCATCACCACTATCATCATCACCATCACCATAATCATCATCACCACTATCATCATCATCATCACCACCACTATCATCATCACCATCACCATAATCATCATCATCATCATCATCATCACCACTATCATCATCACCATCACCATAATCATCATCATCATCATCATCATCATCATCACCACTATCATCATCACCATCACCATAATCATCATCACCACTATCATCATCACCATCACCATAATCATCATCA